>CM034153.1:197874556-198474556 GCA_019776745.2 Taxus chinensis
GGGGGATACACTAAGATGGATAAGGCCTTTCTCCAGTAGGACTTCAAGCTACAACTTGAGCTCATAGAGCTCTGCGGTGGTCATCCGATAAGGTGCTTCTGAGATAGGCTCTACTCCTAGGACTAGGTCCATATGGAAATCAATCTCACATGGAGGTGGCATCCTTGGTAGCTCCCCTAGAAAAACATCGAAAAACTCTCTCAAGATGGGATGATCATCTAACAATGGTCCACTAGACCCATCCTCTGACCTGTCACTAACTATAACAACATACATCTGACAACCCTGTCGCACACACCGCTTAAGCTGCATAGCAGAAATGGTACAAATAGAAATGGGTCTCCTGACCCCTGTAATCACAAAATCAACTCAAAGATCATCTACACAAGTTATAGTCTTGTGATAGTAATCCATCATGGCCTTATGTACAGATAACCAATCCATGCCTAATATAACTCCATACGATCCCTAAGGAAGAATACGAAGATCTGAAGTGGTGGTGAAAGGTCCAAATCTACAACACACTCCTTAACTAAGGATTCCATAGAGATCTTGGCTCCAAAAGCCATCTCGACATCCCAACTATGACCCTATCTAACAACCATAAACCTACATCACTCTATTAAGGATGGTACAATGAATGAATCAAAAGAACTAGAGTCAAACAATATAGAAGTAGGAACACCTCTAATACTACCTGTGGTCTCTATGACTGGGATTTGGTGCTCTTCCTGGTAGTTCTCGACTACTGCATAGATCATGTGACTCTATCCCATGTCTTTGACTGTAGGCTATGAGATGTGTGCCTTACCCTTATTAGGGTTCTGGGGGTAATCTCTCCAAAAGTGTCTCGCTGCTCCACACCCAAGACAACCGCCCCCTGAACCTCTCCAAACAAAATCATCTCCAAAAGGTGCCCTAGAGGTAGGTGCTGTGGATCTTGATGATCCAGTTATAGTCTGTTATGGCCTCTGTGGTCGAGCTCCCGTCGACTGAGCTCTAGCTCCACCCTGTGTCCTAGTGGGTCCTCGAGGAGGCCCCATACTATGATCTGTCTGTGCATCAACTCTCTGAGGAGGCCTAAATAGTGGGTGGGAATGCTACTGCTATTGCTGCTACTACAGTATGAAAGATGACTATGAAGAATGCTAACCACCATGAGGAGGTGGAGCTGACCCCCTCAATCTACTATCCTACAACTGCTGAATACGGATCCTGAATCGGTCTCTAGCCTGCTAGGTTTTACCCCGAGTCTCCTCTGTAATGTAAGCCTTCTCAACAACCTCTACTAATGTCTGTGGGTAGTGGATCCATACTACACCTCTAATATCCAAATTAAGGCCCCGGATGAACCTATGGATCCACACCTACTCATCTTGCATGTACTCAATGTACTGAAGTACGTATAAAAACCTACTCTCATACTCTGCCACAGTAAGGGATTCCTGTCAGAGTCATGGAACTCATCAATCCTTTGCTGGATGAACCTCCGTGATACATATCTGCTCCTAAATCTCTTTTCAAATAGCTCCCAAGTCATTGTATCTAAATCAACATGGAGCTTTTTCTCCTCTATCCTCCACCATACTCCAACTCCATCCCTTAGTAAGTAGATTGCAACACGAGATTTCATGTTGCTAGAATAAGGACAAAGCTTGAAGCAACCGCTCAAGCTAACCAGCCAGGCATCTACCTAGAATCCACCTGTATCACCTGAGTAATTTGAGGGTCTAAGCCTTAGGATCTCCCTGACGTGATCCACAGCTATGGTCTGATGGCATCTAGGTCTCTCCATAAGCTCATCCCTAAGCCTAGGGCTCCAAGACCTCTCTCTATGCTCTAGAACTCTATCATCCTGCCTCCTAGGTGGTGAATTTTCTCTGACTAACTCTGCATGAACATTCTCTCCTCCATCCTCTTCACTGAGTGGAGGAGGTGCATGTCCCTCTATGGAAGTATCTCTATCTTTCCTACCTGAGTGCCCTCCTACTGATCCTCCACGTAGGGCAACATTTACATCCTAAAGGGTATGTAAAATCTGTGGTAGGATAATAGCTAAACCCTGGTCTGGTGGTGGTGGTGACGGTGGTGGTGGTGGTGACTCTTGGTATTGGTGCATGTTTCTCCTGCTCCTTCTGAGCTCCCTGCACAGACCAGAGTGGGAGTT
Source organism: Taxus chinensis (assembly GCA_019776745.2). Taxonomy (NCBI): domain Eukaryota; kingdom Viridiplantae; phylum Streptophyta; class Pinopsida; order Cupressales; family Taxaceae; genus Taxus; species Taxus chinensis. Next base: position 197,876,724 of record CM034153.1, read on the forward strand.
AGTTCATTAATTCGAGTTCCTTCAGTTTCTAAGTTTACTATCATGTTAAATTTTCAATCAGTTCTATTTTCTAGATTAACAGGTTTACTAGTTCTTAGGTTTCAAGTCTCAGTTTTCTAGTGTGCCCAATGGTCCAAGCCTTTGAACCACTACTCTGATACCAAGTGTGATGCCCACTTCAAACTACCACTTGAGACTAAGAAACAAAATAGGAAAAATTATGAAATAATTTTTTTATTTATAAGAAGAGTCTACAACTAAGTTACAAGACACTAGTTTAAACTAATAGGTTCTGGAACAAATTTTGATTAACCAAACACAAGATTTCCTTTTTTAACTTATAGCAAGTTCACAAGGTTCCAAAATTAGGGTTACATGTTTTACTTAGGTTCAGGGAGCAAATCTCCCTCATACTTGCTCTTAAACAGGCCCAGAAGTTCAACTAGGATTTTTACAAATTTAGAATTATCAAAAATTTTCTAAACTAGGCTCATTGGATAGGAAATTTCATCACCTTTCCACTATATAAAGAAGTCCTCCTAACTCCTTGTAAAACTCAAGTTATGGCCGGCCAGAGTTTTAGGGGAAAATTTTCCCTTGGAGGTCCACGGAATTAGGGAGAAAATGCCTTCGCGCCCCCGCCGATGCCCCAAATGCCATGTGTCATCACGTGATTGGTCCGGGCCGGCAGGTCATGGGGAAAAGACATGAAAACTTTCCCAAAACCAAGTTTCAATTTTGCGAAGGAAAATTTTCCTCTGTGCCTCCGCGCTTGCCCAAATGGCCATGTGGCACCTTGTGATTGGCCACAGGCCAGTGGAGAGAATTTGAATTTTTCACCCAAGGGGTTAAATGGTTAAAAGAATTGCGCGGACCCGCACACCCATGGGGACACATGTCATCACCCCATTGGCTGTGGGGGTGTGGGGCCACAGAGAAAAATAAGAAATTTTTCCAAAGGGGGAAAAAGTTAGAGTTTTCAATTAGAACCCATGCACCCTCCTTGCCACGTGTCAGCATGTGATTGGTTGGGGGTCGCGGGGTTGTGGGGAAAATTAGGAAAATTTTCCCAAGGCAAAATTTTCAAAAAAAAATAGAATTTTCAAAAAGTCCGCCCCTCCAAGATGCCACGTGGTATCATATGATTGGATAAGAGGGTGGCGGGGCGGCAGAATTTTCATGGAAATTTTTACCGTGCTAAAATTTAAATTTTTTTAAGTTATATTAATTCATTTTTGGTTTTGGATGGCCATTTTGAAGTAATACTTCAAATGGCCATAACTTTTGATTGAGAACTCCATTTTGGGAAAAAAAGGACTTTCTGGGAAGCTCTCAGAGTCCTCTTTGCACAGAAATCATAAATTTTAGAATTTGGTGAATTTTTAAAGGTTAATTTTAAGAAATAGATCTACAGGATTTCAAATTTAAAACTGGCATTTTTTTTTTCCTACTTGTAAGATTTGTTCAATTTTGATATTTCTTCTTTTCAACATGTAAATTGAACATGGAGGAATGATATTGGGTAGATTTTAGATTATTTTTAAGGTTTGATTTATGGATTGAGTTGAAACTGATATATTTTACATTCTTTGATGGGAAAGTGGTCCAACAAGTTCAAAAATTTATTTTGTGAAGTTCTAAAATGTCTTTCTCTGGTGTTGAGGTCAAATTGAATTCCTTATAACTTATTGCATCTAAAGTGCATTGTTTCAATACTTAATTTAAGTTACAGATCTGAACTGCACATTTATTAGATAAAATTCAATTGCCAGATTTATAAAAGAAAAGGAATAGATTTCTTTTATTAACAACTGTAATGATCTATTTGTCACTTCAAAAACATGGTAAACTTATCAAATATTGTCTAAACAATTAAATTCTACATCTTCTCATTCTGACAATAAGGGAACAGATTGTTGTATTTCTCTCCCATACACATTTTCTTTTCACATAGAGATAACATTTCAAAAAAGTAACTCCAATTTAATGCAACATTACAATTAAATCTAAATCTAACATTGCAATTGAGGAAGGAATATATTTCTTTCCTTTATTTCTAAAATTACATCAATAGATTATTTCTTCATTTGAATTTCAATGTTAAATTTACAATTGTATGACAGTATTTTCCAATACAGAGAATAGAATATTTCATCTTTACATCTCAATTAAATTTCAGACTTCCATTTACAATACAATGGCTTCACATTATAAATTTATACAACTCATCCACGCGAAGTGGGAAGGGATTACAAGAGTTTTCTCAAAGAGATGACTATCAAACTGTATTCTTCTTTGTCCAAATAGTAGCATGTTGATTTCTTCTTCTCTGCAACTTGATCACAACAAGGAAGGGGGAAAGGCAAATGCTCTCCACCCAACCAAGACATCAAATGGGAAAAGAGAAGCCATCTTTCCCCACTGGCCCTCGAGCCCCAACCATATTGGAATGGAACATGATAAAACAACACATGGCAACATAGCTTCTTCCACATATAACATACATTCACATGCACAAGGAAATGCACAACAAAAAAGATGTAGTTCTCAACTACAAAAAAAAACTTCAATCAAGACAAAGGCTCCTTCTCCAAGCAAGCAAGCTAAGCAAGAGTAAGAATTATGGAGGTCTCCTTATGCCTCCCATGTTGAAATTAGGCATCCACCTAAAACAAACTGCCAAAAGATAATCATCCCATAAACCTTATCCCTCCTCAACCCCTCCTTATCCCTCCTCCAAAATCCATCCCTTATACTTCCCCAAAGTAAGAAATGCAAGCATATTCTTTTCCCTAGGTGGATCCCAACCAACAATCCCTCTACAAGACAAGTGCCAATGGAAAATCCATTATTCCTCCTCTGATAAACCTCATAGAATTCTCTCTACACCATGCCCTAAGCATTCGACCCATCCCTCTAAGAATTGCAAACACAAACACTTTTAAAATTCATGCTAAAAGAGGGAAAACAACAATTTTAAAAAAGTGAGAGCCTACGTCTCCATAATGGAGACTTGTTTCCACAACAACAGTATTTATTTCACCAAAAAATATTCCCAAATCAGTAAGGTAAATGTATGCACAAGAAAATCCACTTCTTCCACAAAGTAAGCTCCAAAATCCAAGAGGAATTTACCCCCAAGAGTGAAATCACAAACTTTCAACAACCTCAAATGAGGAGGCAAATCGAGTTTTTAAAGGAGAAGGTGGAAAAGGATGATGTGGATTCCAAGTGGGATGCCACATCATTTTTCCTCATTCCCCAAGAGTGTAATCCACATCAACAAAAAATCACACATTAATGAAATATGAAAAAATTACTTACATACACAATGTAGCCCATACCCCAAAAGGAATGCATTTAAAATTTGTAAGACAAGTGTAATCAATACTTATATAGATTTATGTCAAAATACAATAAAATAGATTGATTTTGACTCCAAATCAATAATCATGGTTGGTGGAGTATTTTGAGAGGTGTGGGACATGTTCAACTTGTCCCACAAGCGTCCAAATTTGTCCTCCAAGCTCAAATTCGAATTTCAAGAGAGATGGAGTGTTTGACCTTCCAAAATCAGCCTTACAACTCTTACAAAATCTTACACAATCTATCACTTCACTTACACAACCTTACATGGTAACTTACATACTTTTTTAAAATGCATTAATTTCTATGACATTTATTTATTACAAACTTTAGACACAACATTTATTTATTTATCACATGGTTACACATAATATAAATCAAGTCAAATTATTAATCAAGATAATAACATTTACTTTTACATTCCACATCCCATTCAATTTAATTAAATTTTTACGATATGACTCTCACATTATACTATCACAGTTAAATAATTAAAATAAAGAGCACATTACAAATAAAATACACACAACAATAATTAAAAAGGGAACACATAATCAAAACACATACATGTCCCATGGTCACAATAATGGAAATCCCCCCCATCGGAAATCCTAACAAAACACAACATAAAAATCAAACACAGTTGCCATGGTGACCTTGTTGATTTCACACTGAATTCCATTATGGTTAGTCTCATGTCCCTGACATTGTTGTGATTTTAAACCTGCAAAATAACAATACCTCCTTTGGCCTTGTGGCCATATCAGAACATCCAAGAGATATAAAATTAACATATAATTATTAAATCTGAATCACAACAATATCAATAATTTAACATTTATTATTTAAATTCAATTGCAACTATATCATCATCCAATAGATCTCTATACTATAGCTATTCATAATATCAATGTCACATGTCTAAAATAAAAAACAATATGACATCCATGTCCTTAGTATGTCATCATCCTCATAATAATAATAATGTCTCAATAAGCATCAAGTATAATAACTGAATCTAGGTCAATATTAATCCATAGTCTAACATCTAACCATCATACTAAGCAAAACATAATGATGTCCACAATAATCCCTGATACATCATACTACATCAAAACATAATAATATCTAAAATATGACCAAATAGTGTCAGGATCAATATCTGAATAGTGTCCAAGGAAAGTGGGCACTACAAAATCAGTCTTGAGAAAGATTCTACCGACATGAAATATTCAATTTCTAAATTCAGTCACACTAACCTTCTATAAGCTTCAAATTACAAGGAAGATTCAAATCCCTTACTGCTGAGCATCTACTTAGTCTTTTTCACATGAATTTTTTACCACTTTACTTATGTTGTTTCTCACAACAGATTGTGATCACTTATCAACTCATTGTTGTTCTATTTTCTCTCTCTTCTCACCACCTAATCAACAACCAATATAGGTCATATAAGGCCTCTCTACATACACAATGTACTACTCCAATTCTTCAATCTATTGCATACTGTTATCCCGTAAAATTGACAAGGGCAATTTTACCGATAACCATACCGAAAATTTTGTTTCGATCCCCCGTTAGGGATCCATCGCGTTCGAAACGTTGTAAAATCCCTTCCTGGGAAATCTAGTTTTTGAACTTAGTCTTTTTGAGCCTTTTTTTGGCTGGGCGCATGAAATTGCTTTGCAACACTAACTTTTGGTGCGCCCCCTTAAAAGCCTTTGGTGCATGGTTTTTTATGTTAACACATCTTTTAGTGCACCAAAGGATGTTGAGACTCTTTTGCGTGCGCCAAGGCGCATGCGCCTGTGTTGACACAACTCTTGTTGCGCCACCTTTTGGTGCGCCAAAGGGCGCACATAATATTATTGCAACACCGTGTTTTGGTGCGCCAAAGGGCGCACATAACTTTATGTCGACAATGCTTTTGGTGCGCCAAAGGCACGCTCAATCTTCTGCTGTCAAATACTTTCGTGCGCCAAAGGGCGCACGCTTTCCCCTGTCGACAGAAACTTTCATGCGCCATTTCAAAAGTGGTTGGCGCATTGATGACAAGTTTTTCAATATATATCAGTGCGCGCCCAATGTCATTTTCATTCTTTTTTTCGAGCACGTGATCATTCTGAACTTGTCAGCCTCTGCTCCGTCATTTTCATCGCCCTGTGGACCCATTGAAACTTTTTGCTATATATCCAGGTAAGAGGATCTTCTTGTTCCCTCATGCGTTGTGTGCTTTCGGTTTTTAGTGCTTTCATGGTCTAGTTTTAGCTTGCTGGTTGGTGTTTTGATTAAATAGAAATATGTTGAGCTAGCCCCCCCTGTGCTGCCTTGTCTTTTTCTTCTTTTCCTCCTCCTTTCCCTCCCTCTTTCCAGATCTGCTGGTAGAGGGTGTTGTTTTGAAAGAACTTGGTCTGAAAATCTCTTTTCTGAAACCTTATATCTCCAAGCAATCTTTGAAATGGAGGAAAGAAGGAAAAAGGGTTGAGCAATGAGAGGCTCTATTTTTCACATTGGCGCACTGGCGCGTCTTGTTACACTAAAAACAGTTGCGCCCCTCGGCGCATCTACCTGCCTTGTTACATGAGCAAAACCCGTGCCAATGGCGCGCCCTTTCTGCCTGCTGCATCATGAACTCATGCGCCCTCAAGGCGCTCCTCTGTCGCGTGCTACAAGTGCCAATCCCGTGCCCCTTTGGCGCGCTGTTCATCCATGTTGCATCCCTTTTTCATGTGCCAATCGGCGCACCCAGCTCCCATGTTACACGAGTTATATTTGCGCAAGTATGAAACTATAGAGGCGCAGGCGCATCCCCGACTACAACAACATCATGTTGTGTTAACCCTTCGTGCGCCGCGCCATATCCCTTTGGCACACGAAAAGTCCTTGCTACACGATACACCCATGCGCCAAAGGGCGCACCAAATCTCAATGTAACACGCATTTCCTGTGCGCCCTATATAAAATGCAATCTGCAACATCCATGCGCCATGCGCCTTTGGCGCCAGTTTAGCCTCTGCAACACTCCTTTTCTGTGCGCCTTATCTATTTGGCCTGCAAATTACATTTTTCATGCGCCCTGCGCCCTGAGCCTTAAAATCTCTAACTCTTTCTTCTGCTAGCATTCCAATGGAAGATCAAATGACTAATTCAACCTTTTTGGATTGGGTCTCACTTCTTCTTCATGCAGATCAGCAACTGAGTCTCGAAAGAACACATGTCTACGTCAAGTAAGAGACCCACCAAACCAAGAGGAAAGGCTAAGCTGACAGAAGAAGAGATGAAATACAAATATCAGAGGGTCAGGATGCCCGAATCACAGGCTGAGTGCAGTATGGATGTCAGAGACTCAGAATTGGGTCACATTGACATGGATGAATTCTGGGTTAGAACTCAGAAGGTTACAAGAAGTCCATGGATGGACAAATTGATAGGCAGTGCCCTGCACTTCGCCGGAGGAATCCCCGTCAGTGCCATCAACAACGAATTCATGATGGTGATTGCCCAATGTTACAACAAAGACACAAGATGTGTCGAAAACAGCAAGGGCGAGGTAGTCATAAACCTCACTTGCCCGTCATTTTGAAATAATGCTCGGCATCCCTCATCACCGGCAATTTGTGGCCGTCAGCCAAAAAGAATGCATCAAGGCCTGGGAAGACAACGAAGACCAATGCATGCAGCTGATGAATGAGGTATACTTGAAGAACAAGAAGGTGGTAACCCGGTGGCCCCAGGTCATCCACCGCAGTGATTTCTCAGAAGAACTCAGCGACACTATCACTTTCCTGAGCAGAGTCTTCGGGCTTTCCAATGCCCACTACTTCCATAAATGGATGCTGAGGTACTTGGAGACAATGAATAAAAATTTACCCGATCAGCGCTTTTGCTGGGGTGAAATAATAAGCAGCACCATCTCTGAGCAGCTACAACAGTTCGCCACAACAGGAGCTGTTCCATATGAACTCCTATGTAGTCTACGCTGCAGCGTCGGCAAGGGATTATCCGGGGCTGAACCGAAGTGGAGTATGGCCTCAGGCCAAAATATTTGATTACTACCCAGAGCTGAGGCTGGAGAATAGCATCCAACATTTCACAAAAGTTAACGATGCATTCTTTTATCATGTCATCTGCCTGCTGAGGCCAAACATGACTCATAGCCGGACGACCAAAAACATAGTGGCAGTCACAGAGAAATGGGGGGCCCTGTTCACCCAATTTCCCACGTTCACCTATCTAAGGGCTGCCAACTTTTTGAGGAGAGCCAACCAGGCTACCAAGGTATGCTGGGCCTAAGCTGATTCTACTAGAACTGTCAAGGCAGCTGGTCACATACCATGAGAAGTGCCTCAAAAGAAAGAAGGGTGGAACTCCTTTCCCCCTCACAGTGGGCCGATACACATGCTCCACCCACCATAAGGCAAAGGAAATGTTCGCAGAACTGGAGCTACTCAACTTGAAGCATGACTTCCCAGCAGGCCTACCTTCGACCCAAGAAGCTACCTGCCAAAAGCAAAGCTCGATCCGATCCATGTCCCTCAAATTGAGGATATTTACATTGACATTCTCCATGAGGCGGAACTCAGAAGAAAGGATCACTCTCGCTTGGCATTGGCGGAAATCATCCAATACGGAGTGGCCATTGTCCCCGAAGGCTTCCAGACTACAAAAGATGAAGTAGATAAGGTGTATAATGACATAGATGGGGACAATTGGCCCTTCCCGGCCATTGACAGGAACAAGGCTCCTCAAACAATTGAGGAGAGGGTCAAGGAGACTATGCGGCGAACAGAGCACTGGTGTCGCATGAACGGGCTGATCTACCTCGGGGTAGATTTCACAACTTCCCCGTTGGGCAATGCACCTCCAAGGTCCAAGAAGCAGCTAAAGGACAAAAGTGCAGAAGGTGAAACTAGCACCATTCAGGAAGAAGCCCCTGAAAGTCCTCTTCCCTCAGAGCCAGAATAGGGTATAACTCTGGAGGAAGAATTGACATCCCTTCTTCTTCTCTTCCTTCCCCTCCTCGAGGATAGTCGTACTCAAACGACCATCCCCTTTGGATGTCCTCTGCCCGCTACAACTTCAGAGGTCCCTTCTACCCCTTCTTCTTCTCTTCCTTCCCCTCCTTGAATGACTCAAACAACCACCCCTTTGGTCATGTCCTCTGCCCCTTCTTCTACCCTTTCCCCTGCTTCTTCATCTATCTTCTCCTCCCTCACTGATTTTCCTCCTCTATTTCTTCCCTCATCTCCGAGCTCCCTTCCCTTCCTATGTCTTCTGCAGTTACGGTTTCCCTTCCTCCCGTGGACACTTCTTCGGCTATTCTCTCAATGCCACCGCCGCGTGTCTCCACGTTTTTCCCCTCCTCTACCGTTGCTGCCTCCCCCTCTGTCTCTGGTCCTTCTTCTATAGGACCAGCTTGGATCTCTCAGCAGCTGAGCCAATAAAAGAGGAAAGTTCCCATCGCTCTGATGGACTTTTCGGTAATTCCAGCCAAAGGGGCAAAGAAGCACAAGCCTGTAACACACTTCTCTCAAACTGCTGCAGGTGAGAGATTTATGGAAATAGCTTACCCCGACCCCCTCAAAGAGAAAAAAGATCTGTCTCCGACAGATTTTACCATGACTCAAATCACAATGGGGACGTCTTCTGAAAGTCTCCAGGGGGAAGCTCTTTCCGCAGTTGATGCACTCTGCAAAAAGCTTCAGGAAATAAAAGAAGAGAAAAGGCTACTGAAGGAGCAGAACAAATATCTGCTTCAAGCCTTACAGAAGATGGGAAGTGCACCTCCCACAACTGCCACCGAGACTCCTGAGCTGCTCAGTCAGGAGAAGATCAATGAGTATTCAAAGATCGGCGAGCAGGGTATGGCCGTTTCTGCTTGGAGGAGCCAGATCCTCAAGGACAGTGAAAGAGTGATCGCCGAATATGTCAATCTATATCTGAACATCGGGAAGGCGAATAAGGAACTCCAAGCATTAGCAGGTCCAATATCAGAAGAGCTAGAACATGCTAGACTCCAGCACGAGACCTTCCAACAAATGTTCGACTGTTCAGTCGAAGATCTGGTCAAGTTCGGAGTCTTCGGCCATCCAAGGGCCCTCAACAAAACCATGTCCACTCTGGACTATCGGATAGATCAGCTGGAATTCGTTCTGGAAAAGATAGACAAGGTAAAGGAAGAGGCCCTGGATGCAATGCATCAAATGGAGAAAGTTGTTCTCGCCATGACTCCAGGGTTGCTCACTCCTTCCCTTACCTTGAGATCAGCCGATGACACTATCCGGATCTTCAAGGAGATAGCTTCTCAAGGGACAGGGCCAGAGGTCACATTCGACACTGAATCTATCAACAACCTACTGGCCTGTAGGGACTTCATCGGGTTCCTTATCGAGGCGGAGAAAGATTATTCCAAACTCCCGGAAAAGCTCATAGACGAGCGGGAGACTTGCGAAGCAATCAGTGAACGGCACAAGGATCCATCACAGGATCAATTTGGGCCGATGATTAGCAAGTTTTTGGAATACCGCGCTCAGTTCCACATATCATCACCTGAGCAGCATCAGAAACAGGTGACCCCTTTTCGGCCGCAGGATGATGATGATGAGTAACTTCTTCTTCTTCTTCTTCTTCTTCTTCTTCTCTCTTTTCTCCGACTTTCTTTTTGAAATGTCTAAAATGTGTTGACACAAATGATGACATCATCCATGTTGCATCATGGGATGATGTCATCCACCAAGTTGTCAAAGTCAACATGACTTTTAGATATTTTGTAAATATCTTTGTAAATAAGTGGTTGGCTCCATTTTGCCTTCTCTCTCCCTCATCTTCTATAAATACTGGAATACTTGTTGTATTCAGGGTGAACATTTTTTAGATAGAAATAGAAGTGAAGAGAGAAAGACTTTGAGCTTTCTTGTAACAGAAGAAAACAGTAATACAATTATTAAGACTTTGTGCTCAATATCTGTGTTATGCATTAGGTCTTTCTTATGTTAGATCTGTATGTGTTTAATCTGTTGGATTCATATCTACTTTCCTGTCATTTGCTCATCAGTATTGCTTTGTTTATTTACGCAAGTAGGTTTGGCTCTGTTTACTACCAAACCAAAAACGTAAATCTTCTGACCCTTCTGCTTTGGAATTCATTTCTTTTCTTCCTTCGGATCTGTTCTTTCTCTCCTCCCTCTTTCATTCCTTTCTTTTCTCAGCCTGAAACACTCTACTGGGATGAGATCCCAACCCCCGAAGGCAGAATCTGTGAGACTTGCATAGGTTCCTGCTAGTAGAAATAGCAATAAACCAGTTTCACTTTGCTGACTCAAAGAGGGGCTAAGCCCTGCACACTGTTGGCTCGTCTATCCATAGATCTGTCCAGGCGACAGATTTTCGGACCAACAGTTTTTGGCGACTCCGCTGGGGAACGAATAGATCTGTCAGATCTATGATGGTGGTAAAGTAAAAAATCAAAAAAATAAGAAAATCGCTGCTTGTTTGCAAATCTGAACTTTTTGATAAAAATCCAAAAAATTTGCAAAAGTGCTCAAAATTGAAAATTTTCTTCTGAGGTCCATAGATCGGGCCTAGTTACAGATCTTTAGTTCGCTGAGTTTTTATAAAAATCAGTATTTTGCCATAGATCTAGATTTTTGACTGTTTTCTAAAAAGTTTGAAACCCTCTGAAAAAGTAAAAATCAGATCCGAAAATCAGCTTGCTATTCTTCCCTGCCATCTTATCCTCGTTGTTATTTGTCATTAACCGCAATCGGTTTTCTGAAGAGGATAGTTTTTAAATATTCAGAAAAAGTGCATGCTGCTGGTTTTTGACAGAAAAACCAGAAAATCAGCAAGTACAACCAAAAATAAAGTTTGAATCTGCGCCATAATATTGCAAATCTGGAAGGTGCGCTGGCAAGTGAACCTTTTACGCGCAGCAGGAGAGCCCGTGGAGAAGCCGATCCCACTTTCGATCTGCTTCAAAAGCACAATTTCAGCGTAACGCCGACGCGTTTCTCAGCGCTAAGCTCGGCTAGCCGGTCGTCCAGGAGTGTCTCTCCTCCACGAAGAAAGAGTCTTTTACAAGGTGCATCTACATCCCTTTGTAGTGCCTTGCTACTCAGTGGAACCACCCTTCCAGCCCGTGTTCTCTTTCCTGCCATTCAAATGGCGGTACCATGGGGAAATGCTACGGGTCCTCTCGCACTGCCACATCCAGTTCACGCGCTCCCTCACGGAAACCGAAAGAATTTTCCCAAATTCGATGGGAGCGGAAATCAAAGCACGGATTCCCACATATCTACATTCATTATGTCATGCAGTATTTTGGATGTGACGCACGAAGATGTGTCGGTCCACCTTTTTCTGGAAACTCTACAAGGGCCCGCAGCCGAATGGTTTCAGCATTTGCCTGCCGGATCTATCACCAGTTGGGCCACCTTGCGGGAGGCTTTTGAAGACAGATACAAGCCTTCAGAGGACGCATTTGCATTACTATCATGAATCACTCACCTGAAGAAAGAAGCCAATGAGACCATGCGCGATTTTGTCACCCGGTTCAATGCACTAATCAATCGTGTCCCTGTTGCCATGCTTCCCACACCGGAGAATCAGAAGTGTTTTTTCGTGAACGCCATGAGCTCAAAAGTCAGCTTCTTGCTCCTTCAAGAGCGAGTAGCTACCCTACCTCTCACTCAGGCTGCTGCCATTCGGATAGAAGACAATTTGATAATATCTGGTGAGTTGAAAAAGGAATCATCCAAGTCCAAATCTTCAGATACCTCACCTGCTACTTCGTCTGATCCGGCATTCCAAAAGATGGCGAATGATTTGCTTGCATTAAAGAAGCAGTTGGCCCAGGCTCCTAGTTCCTCATACCGGGATGTTCCACGAAGGAGTTTCGTTCCCAATAATGTTTCACAAAGGCCGCGCCTACCTGCAACTGCTCCACGGTTGGCGCTTGAAGCTCCTCCGGTCAATGCTCTGGCCGAGATTGAAGAAGAAGAGCAGTACTATGAAGAACCTTCGTCTCAAGGTGAAGATGATCAAGATGTCGGTGAGCCGACTGGCGACTCTACTATTGGATACATGGAATTTGATGAGGAAGAATCTGATGAAGAGGAGGGTACTCAAGGCTATGCAAGCGGACAATCATATGTTGTTTTTACCCGCTCGCAAGGAAAAGAAGCAGAAGTTGCTGCTCATGTCCAGCAGGAGAAGGCCGTGTCAAACGCGCCTCCGATCATTGCTAAAAGAGGTAATCCTCTTCCTACTCAACTCCCTGGCAAATCTTTTACAAAGAAATCTTTTCCCCCCATCTCTCCTCCAAATCAGCCCCCTCATATTCCTATCAAGATCAGTAACCCTGTTCCACCATCGCGAAGCGAGGGACTCATTCCCTCACCAGCGCAACCCTTGGCCGCATTTGATATCATAGATCATGCAAAAAAGACCAAGATCCAAATGTCTGAAGCTGAGTACCTTCAGTCAAATCCCGAACAGCTTGTAAGATTAACCAAATACATTCAGAGCCAAGCTGTTACATCTAAGCAGGTTTCCCCAAAAGGAATCCTTTCCACTCCCCCTGAATCCCGCATAAATGTTGCTTCAACATCTGCATCAGGTAAGATAGAACCTTTCTATCTCTCTCTCCTAATCAACGGCCATAAGTTGAGCAACTGTATAATTGATTCCGGAGCTTCTGATAATGTCATGCCGGCGAAAGTCGCCCATGCTTTGGGCCTCACTCTTACCAAACCATTCGGCAGATGTTATTCATTGGAAACCAAGCAAGTTCCGTTGGTTGGCCAAATCAAAGACGCGCAATTTGCGTTTGCGGCTTTCCCAGATAAAAGAGTAAAAATGACAGTCCTTGTCGCTGACATTCCGGCAGCCTACGGGATTTTGCTGGGAAGGAGTTTCTGCAGTGAAGTTGGTGGGGAGATTCACATGGACTGGTCTAAAGCTAGAATTCCCGTCAAAGGTGTGATGCAGACATTAGAGCTAGAATCACAAAAGAAGTACTTGGTTACTAACTCTGAAGACCCCAAAGCCCAAATCCTTTTTGAATCATCAGGGATGGGGAACTATTTCTTGTCTACTGAGACAGACAAAGCGGGGGTTCTCGTTCAAGAAGAGGATCTTAATGAGATTTGGACCTTGCAGTTTGATGGCAGTTGCGCGACTAGTGGATGTGGCGCTGGAGCCGTGCTGATATCTCCCGAAGAGGAGGTAATTCCTCTTTCTTTCAAGTTGCAGTTTTTCAATACTAACAATACTGCTGAGTATGAATCTCTGTTACTCGGTATGCAAGCTGCGAAGGAAAGAGGAATTAAAAATCTAAAGGTACAAGGTGATGCTGAGCTAGTTGTAAATCAGGTCAAAAGGATTTACCAAGTAAAAAATGAGAGGCTCAGGCACTACCGTAACGCAGTATGGGACAACATCGAAGAATTTGATGCTTTTTCAATAGGAGCAATTCCAAGAGCTCAAAATGACATGGCCGATTCATTGGCCGTTTCAGCATCTCTCATGCTCCCACACCCGGGTTTGAAAACGGACAAATACACCATTGAGGTGGTTTTCCGCCCGAGCGTGCCGGACAACTCTCAGCATTGGCAAGTATTCAATGATGATAATCAACTCATTGCCTTTCTGGAAAAATCAGAAAATTTTGACGAGTTGTATTTTGAAGGATCCACCTCTACATGCCGTGAATCAATCAACGGTCAAAACCACGAAGCAAAGGAGAACGACGGCATATGCCAGCTCAAGGGAAATAAAATTCCGAAGGGCCTGGTTTCTCTGGAGCGCCTGTTTGACAGGCATGACCGTTTTGTGAAAAAGAAGAGGCGAGATGGTCCTGACTCATCCCCAGAAACCGAACCGGTCAATTTAGGTTCGGAGGCACATCCGCAATTTGTGAACATCGGGAAATGTTGCACGCCTGAAGAGAAGCGGAAATTTGTCAAGTTGCTGAAGAAATATATGGATGTGTTGGCATGGTCCTATGCCGATCTAAAGTCTTTCAAGCCAAAGGACGTACAGCATGACATACCGCTGAAAGAAGATGTCAAAGCCTTTCGCCAGAAGCAAAGGCATTATAATCCTAAGATCTCGGGCACCATCCAGGCCGAAATTCAGAAGATGTTGGATGCAAGAATCATTTTCCCTATCCATCACAGTACTTGGGTAGCAAATATTGTACCAGTGCGCAAGAAAAACGGTGAGATACGCATATGCGTAGACTTCCGAAACTTGAATCAAGCTTCGCTGAAAGACAACTACCCTCTTCCGATAATGGATCAAGTTCTGCAAGCAGTAACTGGATCAGAGATGCTGTCTATGCTTGATGGTTTTTCAGGCTACAATCAGATTGAAGTCTCGCCTGAAGATCAATTCAAAACAGCATTCACTACTCCCTGGGGTACATTTGCCTACAGCAGGATGCCTTTCGGCCTAACTAATGCTGGTGCCACTTTTCAACGGGCCATGGACTTCGCATTCAAAGGTATGATGGGAAAAGTCATTGTAGTTTATCTAGATGACTTAACCGTGTTCTCTAAACAACGAAGTAATCATTGTGATCACTTGGAGCAAGTATTGGCCAGATGCAGAGAACATGGAATTTCCTTAAACCCAAAAAAGTCTGTTTTTGGAGTCACGGAAGGGAAGTTGCTAGGGCATGTGGTTAGCAAAGAAGGAACGAAGATAGATATTGAAAGAGTTAAGGCTATTCAGAGCCTTACTCTGCCTACAAGCAAGACTGGTGTTCATTCTTTCTTCGGGAAGGTGAACTTTCTCAGACGTTTTGTTCCTGACTTTGCTGAAAAGACCCGTCATATACTGAACATGATGAAGGGATCACCAACTTTCAGATGGAGTGAAGAGGGGAAAAGGTCATTCGAAGAAATAAAAGCTTCTGTTGCCCATGCACCAGTCCTGGTATGTCTCGACTTCTCCAAGGACTTCATCATGTATAGCTACGCATCTGAGCACACTGTGTCTGCAATCTTAATGCAAAAGAATTCCGAAGACATTGAATCCCCGATTGCATTCATGAGTTCTCCCCTCAAGCCTCACGAGTTGAAGATGACTCAATTGGAAAAGCATGCCCTTGCCGTTGTCAAAGCAGTGAAGAATTTCAGGTATTACATTCTAAACTCACATACGGTGGTGCTGGTTCCTGACACGGCGGTGAAATCAATTCTAACTCAGCAGGAGTTAGGAAGTTTGAGAGGGAATTGGATCGCAAAGGTCCAGGAATATGACCTGGATATTAAACCAACCAAGCTGGTAAGGGGCAAGGGCCTGTGTCAGCTAATGGCTGAAAACAAAGATTCAGAAAACCCTAAAGGAAAAGAGGACTGTACCGACGAAGAGCAAAGCCCTCTAGAGGAACCTGATTCTCTGCCTCTAGTTTTATTTGTTGCAACTAGTGATGAGTGGTACTCCGACATCGCTTTCTTCCTTACCTACGGCGAATGCCCAATGCACCTAACCGCAAAGGAGAAGCGCACTATAAAGCTCAGAGCAGCTAAATATGTCATCTGGGATGACGGTTTATATAAGCGCGGGATAGACGGTGTCTTCCTGCGATGTGTCGACAAGCCCCAGCAAGTAAAACTGCTGGAAAGTTTTCACAATTCAGCCTGTGGAGGCCATTTTTCTTCTTCCGTGACAGCACACAAGATCATTCGAGCCAGGTACTATTGGCCGACGCTCTTTCAAGATGCGGCTACCTGGGTGGCAAAGTGTGAACCCTGTCAGCAATTCGTCGGCAAGCCCAAGTTGGCTGCCCTTCCCCTAAGGCCGGTCATTATCAATGAACCATTCAGGCAATGGGGAATTGATTTTATTGGCGCACTCAATCCTCAATCGAGTGCTGGACATAGCTATGTCCTTACAGCAATGGATTACTTCACCAAGTGGGTGGAAGCCATACCTGTCAAGCATGCCACTTCTGAAGTGGTTTGCAATTTTATCAAGGAAAATATCATTGTCAGGTTCGGTGTTCCAAACAAAATCGTTGCTGATAATGCTTCTAACTTCTCCTCCCGAGAAGTTATTAGTTTTTGTTACGAATATGGAATAACTTTAGCACATGCCTCGGATTATTACCCTCAGGGAAATGGTCAGGCGGAATCCAGTAATAAGAACTTGGTGACCATCATACGGAAATTAGTAGATGAAAATCAGCGGATGTGGCACAAGTCTTTGTACGACGCTTTGTGGGCAGACCGCATTACTCCCAAGAGATCTCTCGGCATGTCACCTTTTCAAGTGTTATATGGCACTGATGCCGAACTGCCCATTTCTGCGGAGCTTCCTGCTCTGCGCTTGGCACGAGCCATAGAAGATGAAACTTTCCAGAATTCTCTAGAAAAGAGAATCATGTATCTGGCAGAACTTGAAGAAAAGAGAGTGAGAGTGGTCGACAGGATCACTGAACATCAGAATCAAGTTAAGAGGCTTTTCGATAAGAAAGCCAAGCAGAGAAATTTTCAAGTGGGAGACCTTGTCCTCTTGTGGGACAAGCGAAGAGAGCCAAAGGGTATGCACGGAAAGTTTGATTCCCTGTGGAGAGGACCCTTCAAAATCAAACAACTCAATGGAGAGAATAGTTTCTATCTCTCATATCTGGATGGAGCTGAGCTCCCGCTTCCCTATAGCGGGCAGCATCTGAAGATCTTCAGGAAGTAGAGCTTGCTCTCTTCTTTGTACAGTTTGCTTTAAGTTGTGTGTTTGCTTTTGTCGTGTGTTTGCTTTCGGTTTGTTGTGTGTTTCCTTTGTTCTCCCTCTGGTCCCCCTTGTTTTTGACTCTGTTACCCAATGGATAGGCACATGAAATCTGGGATTCTCTACCCCCGAGTTCACTCAGGGATAGTCCCCAGAAAGAGCCAGCTGTTATCCCGTAAAATTGACAAGGGCAATTTTACCGATAACCATACCGAAAATTTTGTTTCGATCCCTCGTTAGGGATCCATCGCGTTTGAAACGTTGTAAAATCCCTTCCTGGGAAATCTAGTTTTTGAACTTAGTCTTTTTGAGCCTTTTTTGGCTGGGCGCATGAAATTGCTTTGCAACACTAACTTTTGGTGCGCCCCCTTAAAAGCCTTTGGCGCATGGTTTTTTATGTTAACACATCTTTTAGTGCGCCAAAGGATGTTGAGACTCTTTTGCGTGCGCCAAGGCGCATGCGCCTGTGTTGACACAACTCTTGTTGCGCCACCTTTTGGTGCGCCAAAGGGCGCACATAATATTATTGCAACACCATGTTTTGGTGCGCCAAAGGGCGCACATAACTTTATGTCGACAATGCTTTTGGTGCGCCAAAGGCGCGCTCAATCTTCTGCTGTCAAATACTTTCGTGCGCCAAAGGGCGCACGCTTCCCCCTGTCGACAGAAACTTTCATGCGCCATTTCAAAAGTGGTTGGCGCATTGATGACAAGTTTTTCTATATATATCAATGTGTGCCCAATGTCATTTTCATTCTTTTTGTCGAGCACGTGATCATTCTGAACTTGTCAGCCTCTGCTCCGTCGTTTTCATCGCCCTGTGGACCCATTGAAACTTTTGCTATATATCCAGGTAAGAGGATCTTCTTGTTCCCTCATGCGTTGTGTGCTTTCGGTTTTTAGTGCTTTCATGGTCTAGTTTTAGCTTGCTGGTTGGTGTTTTGATTAAATAGAAATATGTTGAGCTAGCCCCCCCTGTGCTGCCTTGTCTTTTTCTTCTTTTCCTCCTCCTTTCCCTCCCTCTTTCCAGATCTGCTGGTAGAGGGTGTTGTTTTGAAAGAACTTGGTCTGAAAATCTCTTTTCTGAAACCTTATATCTCCAAGCAATCTTTGAAATGGAGGAAAGAAGGAAAAAGTGTTGAGCAATGAGAGGCTCTGTTTTTCACATTGGCGCACTGGCGCGTCTTGTTACACTAAAAACAGTTGCGCCCCTCGGCGCATCTACCCGCCTTGTTACATGAGCAAAACCCGCGCCAATGGCGCGCCCTTTCTGCCTGCTGCATCATGAACTCATGCGCCCTCAAGGCGCTCCTCTGTCGCGTGCTACAAGTGCCAATCCCGCGCCCCTTTGGCGCGCTGTTCATCCATGTTGCATCCCTTTTTCATGCGCCAATCGGCGCACCCAGCTCCCATGTTACACGAGTTATATTTGCGCAAGTATGAAACTATAGAGGCGCAGGCGCATCCCCGACTACAACAACATCATGTTGTGTTAACCCTTCGTGCGCCGCGCCATATCCCTTTGGCGCACGAAAATTCCTTGCTACACGATACACCCATGCGCCAAAGGGCGCACCAAATCTCAATGTAACACGCATTTCCTGTGCGCCCTATATAAAATGCAATCTGTAACATCCATGCGCCATGCGCCTTTGGCGCCAGTTTAGCCTATGCAACACTCCTTTTCTGTGCGCCTTATCTATTTGGCCTGCAAATTACATTTTTCATGCGCCCTGCGCCCTGAGCCTTAAAATCTCTAACTCTTTCTTCTGCTAGCATTCCAATGGAAGATCAAATGACTAATTCAACCTTTTTGGATTGGGTCTCACTTCTTCTTCATGCAGATCAGCAACTGAGTTCGAAAGAACACATGTCTACGTCAAGTAAGAGACCCGCCAAACCAAGAGGAAAGGCTAAGCTGACAGAGGAAGAGATGAAATACAAATATCAGAGGGTCAGGATGCCCGAATCACAGGCTGAGTGCAGTATGGATGTCAGAGACTCAGAATTGGGTCACATTGACATGGATGAATTCTGGGTTAGAACTCAGAAGGTTACAAGAAGTCCATGGATGGACAAATTGATAGGCAGTGCCCTGCACTTTGCCGGAGGAATCCCCGTCAGTGCCGTCAACAACGAATTCATGATGGTGATTGCCCAATGTTACAACAAAGACACAAGATGTGTCGAAAACAGCAAGGGCGAGGTAGTCATAAACCTCACTGCCCGTCATTTTGAAATAATGCTCGGCATCCCTCATCACCGGTAATTTGTGGCCGTCAGCCAAAAGGAATGCATCAAGGCCTGGGAAGACAACGAAGACCAATGCATGCAGCTGATGAATGAGGTATACTTGAAGAACAAGAAGGTGGTAACCCGGTGGCCCCAGGTCATCCACCGCAGTGATTTCTCAGAAGAACTCAGCGACACTATCACTTTCCTGAGCAGAGTCTTCGGGCTTTCCGACGCCCACTACTTCCATAAATGGATGCTGAGGTACTTGGAGACAATGAATAAAAATTTACCCGATCAGCGCTTTTGCTGGGGTGAAATAATAAGCAGCACCATCTCTGAGCAGCTACAACAGTTCGCCACAACAGGAGTGTTCCATATGAACTCCTATGTAGTCTACGCTGCAGCGTCGGCAAGGGATTATCCGGGGCTGAACCGAAGTGGAGTATGGCCTCAGGCCAAAATATTTGATTACTACCCAGAGCTGAGGCTGGAGAATAGCATCCAACATTTCACAAAAGTTAACGATGCATTCTTTTATCATGTCATCTGCCTGCTGAGGCCAAACATGACTCATAGCCGGACAACCAAAAACATAGTGGCAGTCACGGAGAAATGGGGGGCCCTGTTCACCCAATTTCCCACGTTCACCTATCTGAGGGCTGCCAACTTTTTGGGAGAGCCAACCAGGCTACCAAGGTATGCTGGGCCTAAGCTGATTCTACTAGAACTGTCAAGGCAGCTGGTCACATACCATGAGAAGTGCCTCAAAAGAAAGAAGGGTGGAACTCCTTTCCCCCTCACAGTGGGCCGATACACATGCTCCACCCACCATAAGGCAAAGGAAATGTTCGCAGAGCTGGAGCTACTCAACTTGAAGCATGACTTCCCAGCCAGGCCTACCTTCGACCCAAGAAGCTGCCTGCCAAAAGCGAAGCTCGATCCGATCCATGTCCCTCAAATTGAGGATATTTACATTGACGTTCTCCATGAGGCGGAACTCAGAAGAAAGGATCACTCTCGCTTGGCATTGGCGGAAATCATCCAATACGGAGTGGCCATTGTCCCCGAAGGCTTCCAGACTACGGAAGATGAAGTAGATAAGGTGTATAATGACACAGATGGGGACAATTGGCCCTTCCCGGCCATTGACAGGAACAAGGCTCCTCAAACAATTGAGGAGAGGGTCAAGGAGACTATGCGGCGAACAGAGCACTGGTGTCGCATGAACGGGCTGATCTACCTCGGGGTAGATTTCACAACTTCCCCGTTGGGCAATGCACCTCCAAGGTCCAAGAAGCAGCTGAAGGACAAAAGTGCAGAAGGTGAAACTAGCACCATTCAGGAAGAAGCCCCTGAAAGTCCTCTTCCCTCAGAGCCAGAACAGGTTATAACTCTGGAGGAAGAATTGACAGAGGATAGTCCTATACGCCCATCCACCCAGGATGTCGGCGTCGCTACAACTTCAGAGGTCCCTTCTATCCCTTCTTCTTCTCTTCCTTCCCCTCCTCGAGTGACTCAAACGACCACCCCTTTGGTGGTGTCCTCTGCCCCTTCTTCTACCCTTTCCCCTGCTTCTTCATCTATCTTCTCCTCCCTCACTGATTTGTCTTCCTCTATTTCTTCCCTCATCTCCGAGCTCCCTTCCCTTCCTATGTCTTCTGCAGTTACGGTTTCCCTTCCTCCCGTGGACACTTCTTCGGCTATTCTCTCAATGCCGCCGCCGCGTGTCTCCACGTTTTTCCCCTCCTCTACCGTTGCTGCCTCCCCCTCTGTCTCTGGTCCTTCTTCTATAGGACCAGCTTGGATCTCTCAGCAGCTGAGCCAGCAAAAGAGGAAAGTTCCCATCGCTCCGATGGACTTTTCGGTAATTCCAGCCAAAGGGGCAAAGAAGCACAAGCCTGTAACACGCTTCTCTCAAAGTGCTGCAGGTGAGAGAGTTATGGAAATAGCTTACCCCGACCCCCTCAAAGAGAAAAAAGATCTGTCTCCGACAGATTTTACCGTGACTCAAGTCACGATGGGGACGTCTTCTCAAAGTCTCCAGGGGGAAGCTCTTTCCGCAGTTGATGCACTCTGCAAAAAGCTTCGGGAAATGAAAGAAGAGAAAAGGCTACTGAAGGAGCAGAACAAACACCTGCTTCAAGCCTTACAGAAGATGGGAAGTGCACCTCCCACAACTGCTGCCGAGACTCCTGAGCTGCTCAGTCAGGAGAAGATCAATGAGTATTCAAAGATCGGCGAGCAGGGTATGGCCGTTTCTGCTTGGAGGAGCCAGATCCTCAAGGACAGTGAAAGAGTGATCGCCGAATATGTCAATCTATATCTGAACATCGGGAAGGTGAATAAGGAACTCCAAGCATTAGCAGGTCCAATATCAGAAGAGCTAGAACATGCTAGACTCCAGCACGAGACCTTCCAACAAATGTTCGACTGTTCAGTCAAAGATCTGGTCAAGTTCGGAGTCTTCGGCCATCCAAGGGCCCTCAACAAAACCATGTCCACTCTGGACTATCGGATAGATCAGCTGGAATTCGTTCTGGAAAAGATAGACAAGGTAAAGGAAGAGGCCCTAGATGCAATGCATCAAATGGAGAAAGTTGTTCTCGCCATGACTCCAGGGTTGCTCACTCCTTCCCTTACCTTGAGATCAGCCGATGACACTATCCGGATCTTCAAGGAGATAGCTTCTCAAGGGACAGGGCCAGAGGTCACATTCGACACTGAATCTATCAACAACCTACTGGCCTGTAGGGACTTCATCGGGTTCCTTATCGAGGCGGAGAAAGATTATTCCAAACTCCCGGAAAAGCTCATAGACGAGCGGGAGACTTGCGAAGCAATCAGTGAACGGCACAAGGATCCATCACAGGATCAATTTGGGCCGATGATTAGCAAGTTTTTGGAATACCGCGCTCAGTTCCACATATCATCACCTGAGCAGCATCAGAAACAGGCGACCCCTTTTCGGCCGCAGGATGATGATGATGAGTAACTTCTTCTTCTTCTTCTTCTTCTTCTTCTTCTTCTTCTTCTCTCTTTTCTCCGACTTTCTTTTTGAAATGTCTAAAATGTGTTGACACAAATGATGACATCATCCATGTTGCATCATGGGATGATGTCATCCACCAAGTTGTCAAAGTCAACATGACTTTTAGATATTTTGTAAATATCTTTGTAAATAAGTGGTTGGCTCCATTTTGCCTTCTCTCTCCCTCATCTTCTATAAATACTGGAATACTTGTTGTATTCAGGGTGAACATTTTTTAGATAGAAATAGAAGTGAAGAGAGAAAGACTTTGAGCTTTCTTGTAACAGAAGAAAACAGTAATACAATTATTAAGACTTTGTGCTCAATATCTGTGTTATGCATTAGGTCTTTCTTACGTTAGATCTGTATGTGTTTAATCTGTTGGATTCATATCTACTTTCCTGTCATTTGCTCATCAGTATTGCTTTGTTTATTTACGCAAGTAGGTTTGGCTCTGTTTACTACCAAACCAAAAACGTAAATCTTCTGACCCTTCTGCTTTGGAATTCATTTCTTTTCTTCCTTCGGATCTGTTCTTTCTCTCCTCCCTCTTTCATTCCTTTCTTTTCTCAGCCTGAAACACTCTACTGGGATGAGATCCCAACCCCCGAAGGCAGAATCTGTGAGACTTGCATAGGTTCCTGCTAGTAGAAATAGCAATAAACCAGTTTCACTTTGCTGACTCAAAGAGGGGCTAAGCCCTGCACACTGTTGGCTCGTCTATCCATAGATCTGTCCACATGACAGATTTTCAGACCAATTCTGACATGCATCAGTTATATATGCAGGTTCTTTCAATATTCCTTAAGGTCAAATGATGAAGGATGAGAGTTGCTAAACTCCCTGATACTCTCTCAAATAATGACCATATTCCATTCAGACTTCTGTTGATTGATTTATAATGTTTAAAATAAAGTTTTTCTTATTCTTCACCAAGTACATGTTATCTTGTATCCGAATGAGGAGTACAACAAGATTTTTCATCATGTAGACATGTTAAAAACCTCCATTATTATTTATAAATCCATTCCACCTTCTATTTTTTTCCTTTTACTTTGCATAAATCATTTGAGAATAGTCCTGATCATGAACACAGAGAGAATTTGAAAGCTATTCTCAAGCATGCATTCAATTATACCAGGTTTGTAGGAGGATTTTATCAAAACCAAGTTCATGGAGCACACCAAATAGAGAGATATATGATCTTCATTTCCTCTTGAAGAGCATGGAGTGACACTTCAATCTTATCTTCTTCACATAGGACAGTTGTGCACTGATTTCACACATACTAATTTTCATGCACATATTTACGTAAACTACAACATTTATCATTTTTCTATTACATCAAAGGTACATTTCAAATATGGATGAATATATTGCACAACTTCTTAGGCTTCTACCTTTCTCCATTTCATAGTGAATGATCCAAGCTTGTATGATTTTCAAGATAGAAAAAAATAGGGTTTTGACCTTCAAAACCTAGTCTTGTTTGATATATAATCTTAACATGTTTAAACCTATTTTCATAATTTTTCTCTATATGAAAAATTTAAGGAAGACATGCAATCCATCTATAACTATTTGTGTGCATGATTTTTGGAGATAAACTCATAAGAGTAACTCAAAATTCCAGTGTTCTTGACTAGGAACATGGTATAATTATATACCAATATGATTTATACATAAGATTTATTCATCAAGGAAAAATCTGAGCCCCATTATGTCACTTTAGACCTGTACAAGGAGTTTATGTTCATTTTCTACCTCACATCATATTTATACACCAAATCCTTCTTCAACCACTATGTATTATTTGGCTTGAGTGTCATTTTAGCTGTAGGTTAGGAAGATGACCTAAGTTTAGACCAAAAATGAAATTTACTTTCTTAAAAATTTTCATGAGCACTAAGACAACATCATGTACTAGCTTTCATAGTGGAATATTCATCTTGGGTCTATCTAATAATGACCGTATGGCCAAATTTATTCAAAATAGTGCAAAGTTTGTATAATACCATCACACATGTAGGAGAAAAATGCCACCAACATGGTCTACAGAGTGTCCTATACACCCATGAGTGATTTGAATAATTGAAAAATTGATTTGAAGATAAAATATTCAATTTCATGACCATCACTTCATAAAGGAGGTTTGAAGAGAGAAAAACACTGATAAAAAAATCAATGAAATTTTTTTGTTCCTAAACCATTTGTCCTCAAAAATTTTGAAAAATTTCATGCTTGGAGTGATCTTAATAAATTACTCTTATGATTATCTGAAGGAGGCTTAATAATTTTGTTTGAGTGTTAAGAAGTTAAGGTGCTCAGTTTTCATTCTGTAAAATCCTAGTTTTGGTAAAACTTGAATAACTTGCACAAAACACCTTCTTAGGTCCTCAAGTTTTGACTAAACCTTCTCAATTCCCTTATAAATTATTTCAAATTACCTCTTTGTCACATTTTTCTTCACAAATTGATGCCCCATCTCATTTTTGCAACATTTATTCTCTAGTTTTGAGTAAGAGTGCTATTAAGACATGTATGCGTGCCCAAATCAATGCCTTAGATACTTGTGAATCCATATACACATCATTTACCATCATATTATGCTAATTTGATTATTATTTTGTGTCATCATGCCTTAGATCATCATCCTCATTTTCCTACTAGGTTTGTCTTCACTAAAAAATCCAAATTGACCAACTTCATGCCCTATAAGCCTATTTATTGACTTGATACTCCTCGTATGTATGATATTATAGGTCATAACACTCAAATAATGATTTCCATAATTTTACTTGATTCAACTCTCACGTTTCCATTCTATCCTGCTTGGTTTGGGACTAGGATTAAACCTAGAGATATCTGAATCTTCATGAATTTGATCATGTTGACCTATTACAAAAACAATAACACCTCAAAAACAACTCATGGATCATGTTTGACCTTCATAAAAAATTTGAATGACTCAGAGGACTCAAGAACACAATGTTTTTACTTGACCATGTAGCTAGACCATGCCTGAACACATGACATAATGATTTGACAACTCACGAAGACACTTTGACAACTTGGGGAAGAATATGAACACCTTGGACATCTTATGGTATCACTATAACCTGACATTAATGAAAACACATTATTGTGACATACAACACACCCATATCTACATCTACTTATATACCCACATCTATATCCACATCTACATCTGAATCCATGACCACATCTATATCATCTCTTGAAACCTCTACCAAGCAAACTTCTCACCTTGAATCTATAAAAAGCGATATCTCAATCCCATCCCCAACTCTAAAAAGTACAAAAAACTTTATATCAACACCCTTGAATTCCGCACAATCCACAATCCCTCTTAACTCTATCAATGATCCTAATCAAGGACCATCCCCATTTTAAACCATTCCATCTATGACACAAACCATATCCAAACCATATGATCCCACCTCTAAAGAAGGATCCATAGTTGAAATCATTTTGATCCCTACTAAGGGAAAAAAATCATGACAAACATCTAAGAACCTTGGTGCCCCCATCCAAAAATATTTTACTTAATCACACAAGAGATAAGAGTTTCCCCCTTCGAATACCCATCAATCTAAACAAAAAAATATCCAATCATACATCTTATGACCTCATCCATCCATTTTGGGACTGTTTCGTTCATCTAAATCCCCCATCACCATAAAATATGGATCAAAATCATCAAATCCTATTCCCAAATCTAAATCAGAATCTAATGTCCTTACAAAACCCCATATGACTAAAGAACCTATTTTTTCCTTTTTTCTCATCTCTTAAATCAAATCAATCCAGCATCCATGAGAGTTCATCCCCCAAAACCCCCATTGGGTCTTACACTAAAATCCTTCATCACCTTATCCAAGCATCTATGATTACCCTTCCTCCCAGTAATTCCTTTGACTCACGTGGATGGAAACCCACATGGTTTGATTAAAATTGTCTATTTTCTTATCATCATGTCCCTGGACACAACATAGAGCACTGCAAGAATCTCCAAACCAACATCAATAATCTCATAGAAAAATATTATCTTCTCATCAAATAAGACCAACCCCTTCCATCTACTAGCTCATCTAAATCTAAGCACAACCCCCAAACCAGATCCAAAGATTCTAAGGCCTGTAAATCTAGCCCTCCATCCACACCTTCAATCCCACCACCAAATTTGAACCATTATAAAGAGGATCACCCTATTTTCATAAATGTCATCCTTGTTACCACTCATTCTCACCCCCATGATTCTAAACCTTCCACCTAAAAAAACTGATAGTTATCATGACTTCTTCTCCCAAAAAATATACCCTATCTCCCTCTTCATCCAAGGCTAATGCATCTATTATAGATGCTCCATGCATCCAAGCACCTGTTTTCATACAACAAATCATTGTGAAACAACTTTATTAGGATACCTTCAAAATTTCCCTTTATGAGCTTATCCAAAGCTACATTAACCATCGAAAGGATCTCATCAAAGCTCTAAACTGCATCCCAATCTCAATCGATGAACCCTAACCTTTTATGGAACTCATTGGAGCTCTTACAACTTCTAGGACCATATCCTTTGATGATTATTAGATACCCGACATTATACCCAAATATCATGACATTCCCCTTTTTATCATCATTTATATCAATGACACCTTCATCCAATGATGCATGATTGATAATAGTGTTAGCATCAATATCATTTCAACCCACACCTTCAATCAACTCAAGCTTCTTGAAACTATTTTCACCCAATCACCCATGGTTCTTTGGGAATTTAATGAGACCAGTTCCCCTGCATTGGGAATATTCATCCTTCCTATCTATGTTGGTGAAAAATTACTCCTTGAACTCTTCTACATTATAAAAGGGGAAATCCAATTTAACATCATGCTTAGACACCCATGGATTAGCACTATGGATTGTGTCCCATCCACTCTCTAGCATTTTCTTAAATATGAGCATTAGGGGATAATCCACAAACTCCCCTTCGATATTCCTTCCTTCAAGGCATCCTACATTACCTATAGGAAAAATGACATGCTCATCCCCAAGCAAGACTCATCTTCTAAAGATTCAACTAGTTCCTCTGTGCCTACATCTAAGTTACCTAATGATAAATCTATCAAAAATGTGATGCAATGTCTCTCACTGGGGGAGTATAAGCTACTCACTCTTAATGCCCTTCCCACACCCAATCAATTTGGTATACCAAAAAAATCTCCTATATACCAATCTAACATTAGGGATATTATTTCCTTTGGTCCACTTAACTTGAAAACTAATATTGTTTACTGTGGCATCGATCGCCCTTCTTCCCATGATGACAATCAACCTTGTACCAAGCAAAATAACAATGTATTTTATTTAATCTACAACAATTACTTCTCATATACCTATCTCTACCACTGTGCATGGAAGGGATTTGGTCTTGGGCACTACGAAAAAATAATGCATGATCTTTTCCTTGATTAATCCCACAAACCCCATGAGAAATATGGATTGGGATTCAAATATCACCCCACTAAATCTCTTCCACATACTTCTTCTGAATCTACCATGTGCATGGATCCATCAAAGCCTTTTTTATTCAATGACCCCTTGGACACGGATGACACCATGTCCCTTCCTCCTAAATTTTTCAAAAAATATCCATAATCACTCTAAGTTTGGTCACCTATTAGGTTGAAAGTGAAACTAGGTACCTTCCTATTAAATTCCCCAACATTGAAGAGGAGGATTCCCCTACCATTAAAATTATTCAATGAAGTGATGATGAATAAATTCTTTCCTACATGGGGGTGGAATATTCTCATCTTCACAAGGCCTTACCTCCTAACAGAGTCACCCTTCTCAAAAAGTCCACCATCGATATAAATATAGAGACTTCACAAGAGCCCTGCATCCTCAAATTTGACCAATCTCTTGATCCCGAAGAGCTCGAATCGTTCACTAATTTCATCTCCAAGCATATCCAATACTTTGCATGGTCATATGCCAAAATTCTAGGCCTTGATCCTAGTATCATATTTCATAATATTGTCACCATCCCTAACACCAAGTCAATTAAGATAAATCTATAGCATATGCATCCCCGCCTAGCTCTCCTCATTAAAGAGGAATTGCAACGACTTATTTCGGATAAATTCATCCAACCTATTGATTATCCTCAATGGGTTTCTAACATCATTCTCATTGTTAAATCCTTTAGGAAGATTTGTATCTGTATGGATTTTTGATACTTAAATATAACTTGTCCCAAGGATTATTTCCTCGTTCCTGACATCGATAAGCTTTTCATCCTAACCACTGGCCATGAAATTTTTTCCCATATGGATGGAATTATTTGGTTACAATCAAACCCTTATCACCCTAGAATACTAAGATAATAAATCCTTCATAACCCCTCTAAGAACCTTCTATTACTACATTATGCCCTTTGGTTTGAAAATTTAGGGGCCACCTATCAATAATGAGTTATATCTTTCATGATCTCATCCAAAAAACCATAGAGGATTATGTCGACTTCATCTTAGGTGAATACAAATCTCGACAGGACCATCTTACTATCCTTGAAATCCTCTTCAAATGCCTTATATGATACTTCCTTTCTAACTAGAAAACTCCTTGGCTTCATCGTTTCCATCAAGGGTATTGAAGTTAACCCTGCCTAGATCAAGGCCATCTTTGAGATGCCTCCTATAAACCTAAAGAAAGTTTGTAGTCTCTAAGGCAAACTTCAATCAGTCCACATCTTCATCTCACAACTTTCTAATTATTTCTAACCTTTCCATCATCTCTTCCAAAAAGAGACCCTCTTTAAGTGGGATATTAATTACCAAAAAACTTTTGATGAACTTAAGTAATATCTTCTATCACCACCTACACTCATGCCTCCACATGAGGAGAAACCATTCTATATTTACATATATGCCACCAACCATGCTCTAAGCGCCATATTGGTACACCATGATGAGTAAGGAAGGGAACAAGCTATTTATTATATCAGTCATACTCTTCATGACTCTGAAACCTGCTACACCAAAGTTGAATCTTTGTGTTGTGATCTTGACTTTGTAACTTAAAAACTTAACCAATATCACCTTAATGACAATACATACATCAAGCTTTAAATCCATTAAACCATGCATTCTGAACCATATCAAAATGAATGCATTACTTAATGGCTTATGCTCATGAGTAAGTTTTCCTAGAGTTCATCTCCCAAATATAAATCAAGGGCCAGGCTATCATTGACCAACTCGTCGAATCCCCTCTTCCTGATAATAAACTACCTCATGAGTAATTTCCTAAAAAATTAATCAACATAATCGATCATGAGTATTCTCCCCTTAAGATGACACTTTTCTTTGATGGTTATAAGTATCGACAAGAGGGAGGTGCCAACATCATCATCATTCCTCAAGAAATTCCTATTCCCATTGCCTATAAGCTCAAATTTGAATGTAACAATAACATGGCTGAGTATGAAGCCCATATATTGGGTCTCCAAAATGCTATCATACTAGGAATCCAAAACCTTGACATCTATGGTGATTCCCAACTCATCATCAATCAAGTCAAGGAATTTTATCAATGTTGAAAAAGGGTCCTCCAAAAATACAAGGACATCACTGAGTTTCTCCTCGAATCCTTTGATCAATACAAATATAGAGGTATTGCACTCATGGTAACATTCTGGGAAGAACTTCTATGATACGATACACCATTCTTCTGATCAACCATCATCACCATCCAACCATTTGAACCTACACCATAGTAAGTATACTTTTAACCAACACCATCTATTTCTACTTCAGTCTATTAAGTTCTTCTACTGCTATTATCAGTTTCCACTTGCACTCTCATTCCCCTACCATTTACCTACCTGTAAACTCAACCATTCCTCCACCCACACCATTAAATCACCTCTATTTGATTGTTACATATCTCTGAGTATACCTAAGATTCTCAAATACCTCTCCACCCACCCTTTTTGTCTCTGTTTAACCTTAGATCAACCCTGCAACTAGATCTCATCAAATTTCTTTCACCTCGACCCTACCGACATTGGTTACCCATGACTGTTGTCGGTCCCTTTTAAACCATCATCAGTTATACCAAAATGATGTCGATATCTATGTTTAATACCTTTACTAGTAACAAAACCTAAGAACCTTCATCCAAGTGACCTAAGCAACCTAGAACCTGACCCTGACTAGTCCCAGTACCTTGCCAATTATCCCCCATTTAGATATAATTATAGCCCATCTTGTTATGATTAGATTTTCTTATTGTATTTGAATGAGATACCTAAATCATATCAACTAAAGTAGGACTTTGTTTATTTATCCCATTAAGTTGTTTTAAATAGTGGATTGAAAACCATCTAGGGAGTATCACACTTCCTAGATCTAGCACATGCTAGGCAGTCCACTGCCATATACTGTTTAACTCTTCTTTTGTGGCTTTGTTTTTTATTTTAGGTAGTTACTCCTAGCCAAAAGGAAGCTCTCATAGTCAGTATCGGATTGAGAAGTCAGAATGCATGCATCAACCTCCAACTGACTAACACAAAAAGTATTCCTCCTTAGCCCATAACATTATCTATTTCATCACATTCAAAATGTAAAGAAAACGGTGAAACATGTTAGCACTCCTGGTGGTCACTCATTGGCGCAACCTAATTAACCAGATCACATTTCAATTACCTCAAAATGAGCTCATAGATCTATTTACTTATGATTGCATTAGACACATTTCATCAACCCTACAGGTGTAGACCTTCCGCACCTTTGAGGAGGCATTCACCATGGCACAAAAATTGGAGTTTCGTGCTATCGAAGAAAAGAAATTTTAGATACGTAACAAAAACACCACATTCAAATTGAATGATGCTTTTTCATCTTTGAAACCCTAGAACAACTATTCAAAATCCTAAGGATTTCCCAATGCTATTATTCTAAAGGCTAGACCCTCTTACCCATCGAACCAAGCCAAACCTTCTTCTAATCTCTCTCCCATCCAAAATTTGTTGTTCAAACAAGAACAACGAAAGTACACCCCAATAGGGGAACCATATTCTTATGTTTTGGAAAAAATTACTAAGGTTGGTGCCATTACCCTTCCACCTATAAAACCACACACTGGTTTTGACCCTAATCACCCCATGCCCACATGGTATAAAGAACATGAATTTTACACCTATCATCATGTCAAAGGTCATATTGATGGTAACTGATGGGAGTTTTGTAGGATATGATGGAGGAAAATACCCATTTTTTATGGGCACCAACATTCTTGGTGTGTCTTTACAGAGAGATATGGGCCTATGGGAGGCTATGGAGGTTCAGCTTGTGTTGCACTTTACTTTTTTATTGTTGGGCCTATGAGCACATTGTGTTTGTGTGGCTGATTGGTTTTCCCCAGTCTGATGCATTTGAGCTAGGTATGGTCCGGGTTGGTTATAGGAATTGGGTGCTAGTTGATGGAGTGTGATGGGGGGCTAGGGCTACGCATGATGTAGATCACTATAGGCGGGTGTTGGAGGGGTTGTTTAGAGTAGACATTATTTGGAGGCCGTATGTGGTATACCCCCATCATTTACATGCACATGGACCTGTTTAGCAGTCTCCCTTTGGCCTCTCAAATTACCGAGCAGTCGTCAGTAGCACCTCTCCTACTCATAGGGGACACATGTCAACTCCCTACACCATCACAAGGAGAGTCTTCGTTGTCTGGCCCATCATCTCCTTTACCCATAGAGGATCATGTAGAAACACCATTGCCTTTAGGTGACCATTCTCCATCAAACTTCCAAGATCCTAAAGATCTACTTTCGAATCTCTTACCCATAAAGTCTAAAGCTAACCATTTCTTTATTTCTCAAACAAATTTTATGGGGATTACTACTTGATCAACACTGGCCCCACTTACAGTAGTACCATTTTCACACTTGGCTGATCTCCTAGATTATGTTGATAGAGCCTTACTTTGGGGATATCTTCTACTTCCTGCTTCAAAATATAGTTGTCACTCACCAAAATATCCACAATATATCCAAAAGTGTTTCAAGCGACCAAACCAAAAACCACCATGACTGTTGAAACACCTTCCATGTCATTTCCCACAACCCAACACACACCTCTTCCCACAACCCAACACACACCTCTTCCCATAACCCAATACACACCTATACCCAAACACCTACCCACACCTATATCATCTCCCTTACCTAAACCCATCACTACCTTAGGGGTCATGCCGACATCGAACCTTACTCATCCACCCATCAAATTAGATTTACCCACATCTTCCCAAACCAAAATTAAACTCTTTCCTATGCCTAAAAAGAAGATCAAACCTACTAGGCCTCATACACCAAACCTTACCTACCACACCATTGTCACCTTCACCCCTTCCCTCCATCCTAGGACCTCACCCCTCGACCTTTGCCAAATAACCTTCTTCCACCAGTAAACCAAGAATGCAACAACCCACCTCCTCATCATGAACCTCTAATATACCCAAGTGATCCACACATCCCCTGCTGTCACCCGTGACCTTCTTACCACCTGTACCACCACTACCTTTAATAACTTATTCACTACCCATGACACTCTCCTCTCTTCCACTCGCACCTTCTACCATGAGATCTCTGCCAACGACCGTTAACTGCACCACTTTGTTGCCCCCATGGGTAACTCGCATCCTCTTCCACCATCTTCTTTTCCTTCTACATTCTGAACCCTTGTGTCACCTTTACCTAAGAAGGTGCAACCCAAAGCTAAGGATCTGCTACCCTCCAATAAGGTAGTCAAACCAGCCAAACCTTCCATCACCAGCTCTTCTACCACACCTTTACCCAAACAGATTCTCGTAAGACCTAAGACCACTCCACATACCAAACTACTGGACCAACCCATTCCCCCTCCTATAAAAGACCTCTTATTTCATAATCAACCACATCTATACCCAAACCCACACTCACCTCCCATTGCGATCCATTAGCGGGGTCCTACACCAAGATTTTAACCAATCTCCTTAGAAACCTCTGTCGTCACATTACCAACTACTTAAACCATATACAATCCTGCTCAAACCCAAACCAAAAAGAGTTTGACGAAACTAAAATTTTCACCTATCATCGTGTGCCAGGACACGATGTAGAGAACTGTAAGGTTTTAAAAACTGCTCTTGTCCAATTATTCCTCCTGAAGAAAAATTTGACGATGACAATCTTCTTGATGAGGACCCCATTCCACCTTCACAAATCTCCCCAAATCGTCTTCCATTACCTAATCAGTGACCAATATATCCACCCCTACAACCCTTTTATCCACCCCCGAAATTGGAAATCAACATGGTCTGCATAAGAGAATTTGCCAAACCCCCACTGAAATGTTAGTGTGCTCTATTCATTTCACAAGGATCTTATCCACTGCTAGGATTTTTCCCCTCATGTTGTTATACCTTTCACGAAACACCCTCTCTATCCAACTCCCCTCAGATTAACATGGTTCACATTGTTACCTGCACTTAGAAAGATAAAGGAAAAG
Source organism: Taxus chinensis (assembly GCA_019776745.2). Lineage (NCBI taxonomy): Eukaryota > Viridiplantae > Streptophyta > Pinopsida > Cupressales > Taxaceae > Taxus > Taxus chinensis. The sequence goes on from CM034153.1 coordinate 197,910,666, forward strand.
AAAAAGAAACTATCCCATCAACCAACCATGTACCCAATATACCATCTGTACCCACACGCAAGGTCACCATTCGAGTTCTCACATATACTATTTTTGATGGGGTCACACATCTCACAATGCTAAAATAATTACACCAATCCTCTCTCAAAATGTCTTTATATGACCTCATCCAAACCTTTGAGTCACATCGTTAAATCCTTATGGAGGTCCTTCAATCTATTGAGGTTTTACCAAATGACCCCACGCCCATATAGCCTCCATTCATTATCCCTCATCACGTAGCCTGTCTCACTAAGTTTTTGCCTTCTTATACACCTCCCCCTACTCACCAAGTAGCTCACCCTTATACTTTTTAGACAAAGAGATCAATCCCTTCCAGTCTGATGATCCTGATCCTGCTCTTTTCATCTCTAGTCTATATCGATAATATATGCATATGACATGTTATGATCAGATGGTGGTGCTAAGTATTAACATCATCTCCTCCCATGCATGTAACAAAAAATGCACATACCTACCAATTTCATGCATGGTAACCTGGTTATGTCGCGCTCGTTCAATTACACCATGACCTATACCCTGGGTACCATCATTCTCCATGTCTGCTAAGGCCCCCGCACTATCTCGAGAACTATTCTATGTCCTAGAAGGGGAGTTCCAGTATAATCTATTGCTTTTTCTAACGTTGGATCCACATCATGGGTTGCGTCACTTCTAATTTACACCACTGCCTCAAATTTGAACACGAAGGACATAACTACACCATCCCGACCAACCCATTGCCTTTCAAGACCTATAACTTGCTATATCCAGCCTAATGATGTGCTTGTACCAGTAAAGGCATTTGCCACTACTGCCACCACTTCACCCTTCATCCCTCAAGCCCCTCCACCAAGGCTGCCACCTCCTCGTCCACATCTAAACCTACTATTCCTACTACCACCACAGCCTCTACAACTGACTCACCTGCTTCCCAATCATCTAGCAATTCATCTATCCTCACTACCCACATATTGAATACTAATCCCTTAGAAGTTGTTCCTCAACAGCTCACTCTGGGGGAATACCGCCTATACAATATCAACATGTTCCTTACTCTGCAAGAGTATGGGAACTTGCATCAGCACCCTAGTTATGACTACTGTGTAGGTGAGGTTTCTCCTTATGGCTCTCCCCACCTTTGCATGAATCTAATGTATGGGGGACTTGATATTACCACTTATACACCTAAAACTCGATCTCAAACATGACCATTTTCATCTGACTTACACTCCCTTACTAACCGACACTTCTCTCACACTTTCCTTCACTGTTGCTAATGGAAAGGCTTTGGATTCAGTTTGTATGAACAAGGCCACCATACTATCATTTCCTATACCACCCATAAACACAATGATCATAGTGGCATTGGATTTTCCACACTGATTCCTAAGAAGGCCCATGTCGACCTCATTGAGGAAGAAAAACCATCTCCATCCTGTGCACCAATGTCACCATCTTCACCCATGGAGTTCATAGACCCACGAATCTATTCCTCCTAACTTTTTTTTTTGTAAACAAAATTTCTTTGAGACCTCTGACCTATCAACGCGATGGCGAGAGGCTCCCTCTTCTCTCCCATTCTTGTATCCTAACATGATCAATGAAGATACACCTCATGTTAATGTCATTCAATGTTAGGATGGTGATTCCATCCTCACTTACCTAGGTGTGGAAGATTCTTATATTCACTGGTCGTTACCTTGTGAGATAAAAAGAGTGTTGAATGAATTGACCATTAAAATCAACATAACACTTAGGATGACCCACCCATTCTAAATATAGGCATATCTTTAGATGCTACTGAGTAGGAAGCCTTTTCCTCTTTCCTTTGGGACCATAGGAATGCTTTTTCCTGGTACTATGCCAATAAGCCTAGTATTGAACCAAAAATCCCGATCCACAATATCGTAACCATTCTTGATGCCAAACCCATCAAATAAAACCTATGGAAAATGCATCCTTGAATTGCTATTTTGGTCAAAGAAGAGCTTCAACACCTTCTCTTAGTTTCCTTCATCTTACCTATTGACTATCCCTAATGGATTTATAACATCATTCTTATCACAAAGGTGATAGGGGGACTCCACATTTTCATAGACTTCCATGGCCTCAACCTCGCTTGTCCCAAAGATAATTTTCCCCTACTAGACATTGATCAACTAGTTGATCTCATCGCTGGCCATGAAATTATATCACTCATGGATGGTTTCTTGGGTTACAATCAAATATTAATTACTCTAGAAGATCAACACAAGACTACCTTAATCACCCCTTGGTAGACTTTCAGATATCAAGTCATGCCTTTTGGCCTTAAAAATGCCGGTGCTACATACCAACAAGCCATGAATTACATCTTCCATTACATCATGCATCACATATTGGAATATTATGTAGATGATCTTATTTCCAAATCAAAACATCGAACCAAAAACCTGACCTTCCTTAAGGTCATATTTGACTTCATGGTCATTCCTACATAGAATGGTGGAAAGTGCAAATGCATCGACAAAGCATAGTAGCATCCCATATACCATCATTTTGCTCGATACAAAAAAAATACACCACAAATAGATGGTTTTAAGATATCCACTAATCAAGATCATGTGAGGTATTTTTGGAAAGGATATCCTCTTGGAGACTTCTATATTTTAGAGGAAGGTTAGGTAAAATATGAATTCCATAATAATGATTATTCTTCTCACTCTAGTGATAAATCAAGAAAGTTTGTGTGGAATAAGAAGGACACATATTGTAGTAAAAAATAAGATTCTAAATTGATGAGACATCTACAACTCTTAGAAACAGAGAAATAAGAGTTTCAGGATCAACTTGATTCGTAAGTAGAATTCCTTGGAGGAGTAATTAAAGAATTACAGTGAGAAATTCAAGCTAAAGAAGAGCTCCTAGAAAATTTTTAATATTTTGAAAAGGTGATGAAAGAAGATACACCCACCAATTAAAACACTCTAAATTATTCAGTGTATTCTCCTTCCCAAGAAGATGTAAATCCTAATTTTAGTGATTTTGAAAAGCATTCTAGAGGTATTGGATCAAAAATTATTTTAAAAATGGGTTATGAAGGAAAATTTCTTAGTATAAATAGTCAAGGTATAACTAACCCTATCCAGGTGGAGTTAAGATCTCATGATGTGGGTCTAGGTTACAAAAATGGAAAAAATTAGGTAGGAAAATTCTCTAAGATAGTCAAAGTGAGACAAGCATCGAGCGAAGATCTTGTACAACTAGTCTTCCTAAAGAATCTTGTAGTAGGGTATAGACCAAACTATCCAAATATTTATGAGAGTAAAGGAAAGAAGAGAGTTCCAAGGGAGAGATCATCTAGTCCGAAAAATAATACTGCCAAGTAACATAGGAAATATCCTAGATCCAACACAAGAAAAGAAGGCTCAATTTCTCCCCATAAGTGTTACAAAATCAATAACCCTAAGAGGTATGATTGTGTCTTCTTTGATTACAAGAAATAAAACCCTATAATAACCCCAAATCTATTATGGACATATCCATGTATTTGTTGTGGATCCAATATCCATTGTGTGATTTGGTGTGGAAAACAAAATAAACAAACCAAGAGGGTTTTGGATGATGAATATGGCTAAAAATATACCTCATCTTAATCATTTTCATTTGTTGGGCACTGAAATATCAGCTAAGTACAAGAATGCACGTGGTCACACATGACATAGTCAAATAAGGGCACGTGAGTTGAAGGCATGCAAGGAAAAATGGGTTTTGTACTTAGCCATTTTTGGCACCCTAGGCAACACACAAGAAAAGCATGACCCTTGTGGATAAGGTGTCAGCTTGGCAACTGCAGGATCAAGAATGGAATAGTCTAGGCATGTGATGGAGGGTTCTAGAAGAGCATCATCATGCAGAGTGGAGAGCTCGGGTCTGTCAAGGCAAGATCCCATGGAGGACCACTTTGACACTTGGTGATCGATCTATAATTCTGGAAGGCATGGAAGTGGGTGCCAAGGCTATATATGCAAGCACCCGATAGAAGAAAAATGAGGGGTGGAGGAGAGGCGAAGCCTTGTAGAAAATAGAATGGAGGGTGTTATGGCTAGGGATTAGGAGAGATCTATGAGAAATAACATATAGAAGGGGATGTGTTCTCATTTTTCATTGTAAAATGATGCACATAACATAACTCTGATGCATGATTTGGCTCTGCATAATATGAGGATTTGTTATGACCTCAATGGATGTAATGTGGGTTATTACTTTAATAGTATGAATATAATGCTTCATTATCAATCATCTGTGTTCAATACTCATGCGTTTCCTTTTTTTATAAATCATCTCCATTTATTGGTTGCTATTTCTCTTGCCTGCATAGAATGAGATGAAAACTTTTTCCTATGTTTATAAGAATGTGGCTTAGTTATTTTCTATCTTGCATTTGACTATTTGTTCTAAGATGATGCATTATCACAAAACTCAAATAAAGGAGAGACTCAACACCCACGCATGCCTTGGGTGAGTGACCAGCACCTGCTAAGTGATACGCTGACGTGCATGGGAATTTCCTGTTCTATGAAGGTTACAAAAATGACTACAATTTGGTTCCATTTCTAGAACATCTTTTCAAAGTTGTGAGAAATGGCATGCATCTTAGTCCCTGTAATATGTGATGATAGAGTGCCTAACCTTAGAAAGTTTTGAAACATGGTTCAAGAGCATGGAGGATGAGTTTTCTCAAAGATTCAACACTAGATCTGAGTTCAATGTGTGTAGATGGGTAGAAGAGAACCTATACCATGAGCTATATGAGACATTCTTTTACTGCTTCCTAGTAGAACTATATGAATGGATTTTAGCCTACGCATCTAGATCAAGTTGTTACTATAGATCATGCGTGTGGACCTAAGATGACTATCAGAGGCTACAGGATGTAGATCTAACTTGGATGAATGCTATTGATCACTGGTGGAAGAAGGTGTTGACCAGTTATACTTTACAATACGCCATTTTGACGTATCTTTTCCCAGAGGTTGTCAATTTTGAGTTTCTGAGGAAGTGTAGAGGATCATTTTTACATGCTATTCCTCTAGCTACGAAGATCTTGGTCATTACTTTAAGTTTAGAAGCATTCCCCATGGCTGGATAAGCTTCTTTAAGCACTGGGAGAGGAAGCTAGGGTGGAGGAAGATGGTGGATATTGTGGCTAAAAAAGAAAGGGAGGAAAGAAGAATCATGTATAATGAATCTTGTGAAAGGGAGATGACTAGGCAACATGAGGTTGTAATTGTGGTGGATCTATGGATGTAGACATTGTGGGAAGGAGTTGAGGATCATGCAGAGGACGTTGAACTTGAGAAGTCTGTGTTACCCCATATTGGAAAGCATAGGAGATAAGTGCCTCTAGCTTCTGATGAGAGTTCATTGCATGAAGAAAGAAGAGTTGTCAATGTGCATATAAACCCACATGGTGACCAATCCCTAGTGCTTAGTTTTCTAGATCAAGGGAAGAGTATTGTTAACCCAGTTGGTATCGATGGGAGTAACTGATCAGTTCCCAGGAGATATAATTTATCGTTTGGGACATCCATGTCTACACAATCATTTCCTGTATTTGGGGGAATCTTTGGACAAGGTGAAAATACACAAGCTTTTGGTATCAAATTTAGGAGTTACATGGGGCACAAAAATGGTAATGGGACATTATCAAATACCATCAACATGTAGTTCAGTGGGACACTAGGAGCCCTTGGTGCAACCACTTCAAGACCTTTTCTGACTACACGAGGTGGATCTGGTGGGTCGGGAGGAATAGGACCTAGTGGATCCAGTGTATCTAGTAGAGGAAACATCGAAGGGCACCAAGGCTCTAGATTGCGAGGACAAGGACCCTAACCACCTCCCCAAGTGTTTTTCGAGATATCTTTGCACTTACCAAACTATAGGGGTATTGAAGATGTTGTAGAGCATGTGCAAAAGTGTGAGTTACTATGACGCGTGAAGGGGGTCACTACCCTAGATCGAGAGGAAAGCAAGTTTACAACTACATTAAAAGGGCATGCACATAGTTGGTATTAGAAGTATGACCCCCATTAGATGGTGGTAGACTATGCCACATTGAAGAACAATTTCCTCATAGAGCTCTATATTCCAGAGTTTGAGCAGAAGAGAATTAGAGCTCTGAAGGAGATCCAATAGGGAATGGAAGAGATTTTGTAGGAGTATGATGTGTGTTCCAAGACTCTCTTGTCGAAGTTCTCCTATGAAATTTATCCTTCTCAACATGCTCAATGGTTTTTCAAAGGATTGATAACACCATTTTGAAGAGCTCTGTCGTACAATACTTTCACTAACCCGCGTGAGGAATTTGAAGCTTCCTTATGTGATGAAGCTATTGGGAATGTTGATACTGGTGTTAGTCCATTTTTAGAGGCCCAAATTTCTGTAATGGCCAAACATTTAGAGAATCTATTTGTAAACTTAGTGCATGAGGTTCGTAGTGGGATTTGGCGCACAGACTACAAAGTTGAGGGACATGCAAAGGATAGTTTCCCTTAGAAGTTGGTGCGCTCTATGGTAGCAGACTGTGAGATCTGCCATGGGGATCATGATGCAAATAGATGCCCTCTACTCTAGTGCGTAATCCATAAGAATGTTTCTTGCTACTGCAAGATATGCACCTCAACAACCTATGACACCAAGGATTACAAACTGATTGATTAGATCCATAATGTTATTGATCTGGGTGTGCGCCAGACTAGCCTTGCTAGAATTTCTAAGGATGATGAATATCATTATGAAGGGCACATAGATGGAGGGGAACGTGGAAGAGGTTTTTATGGGGGATTTTGTGGTTGCAATAACCATGGTGGGGGACAGAGTGAGTTCCTACAAGGAACTTGTTATAATTGTGGATCTATGGAACATTATAAACATGAGTGTCCTGATCTGTTATAATGTTCATGGTGCAGAAAGAAACACAAGTACGAAGAGTGTTTAGAAATTTATGAGCATATGAATGAGAAGCATCAGAAGAAAAGGGTGTTGCTATGGTGAGCATCAAGAAGGCTAATTCAAAATGGATGCCAAGAGTGGCACGTGAGTTAGAGCTAGAACCTACACTGTGACAACGTGAGTAGAGGCTGCGTGTGCCAAGGAGATGCCAAGACCAAGGACACTGGTTTCTAGAGAGGAGGTGGTATATGGAAAGTACCAACACCCTTTCCATCAAAAAGAAGTGTACAAGGAGACTATGGATGTAATTAGAAGTTTGTAAGGGGAGATCCAATGTCTCAAGGAGAAATCAAGGCAAGTGGAGAAATGGAAGGATAACGAGGTTCTAAGGAAGGACCTAGATGAGGTCAAGGAATTATGTAAAATGTTTAGTCAAGATAATATTATTCCCTTGCTGAGAGAATGGCTGAGAGATAAGGTACCATGCACCGGAGCAGAGCATGAAAGGTAGGTTTTACATGCAAACCTTCCTCTTCACAACCTTGAATATGACAAGGAGATTAATTTGAGTGTGGTTGTTGATGGATGGCTTCTGAGAAATATCCTCATCTACACAAGAGCATAGGTGAATGTTATTACCTTAGATGCCTGACATCATATGGGAAGGCCCACATTGCAGCCATCTTCAAATGTGTTGTATATAGTGAACAAGACTAAGGAAATGCCCATTGGAGTCTTGAAGGATGCAATTATCACCATTCAAGGGGCCAAGTTCACTGGAGACTTTGAATTCTTGGTGTTGGCCAAGGTAGACAACTTTCCATCATTGCTTGGGTGCCCATGGTATTACAAGAACAATGTCGACATAAGGTTTAACAAAGAGTATATCAGTTTTGAGAAAAAGGAAAAAAGGGTGATCATCCCTTTGAAGGATGGGAAGTCAGTGCCCTATATGGAGCCATTGGGGGAAGAATTCCTTGATAGAATCTATGTGTTCTCCATCATATATCCTAAGATAATTCACCCCATGGAGGGAGTTATCTAGTTTGAGTATGCTCAGTCCTTAAGTGATACCACTAGTGTGGCATGTGACAATTAGGTGCATGAAACCTATGAGTTACTTGGGTGATAATTAAAAGGACCTGTAACACGTGTCACAAAGGTGTGCTCAGTCAAGTGCCTAGGAGGAAAGAATTTTCCTAGTTACTCTGGAGGGGCATACCCTAAAATTTTCTTGCATGAAATGGAAGATTGGTGGAAAAATGACGACAAAAGAAGAGGAATTCTCAGATATAACCTACTTAAGACTGCAGTGCCCTAGTGGGCTACACATCGAGAGAACCACCTGGAATGGCATGAGGTGAGGATCACATTTTTTGTAAGGTTCTCCAGGAGCAATTTTCCCACGCTCATACAAGACTACCATTACAAAGAGACCACTTTATTTCACATCCAAGCATGTGAGGAGGCCTGTATGGGAAGTGCGAAAGCATTTCTCCCTTCATTATGGGTACATAATTTGTATTCCATATTACAAAGCTGTGTGCGTGCTTGGTACATTCATTCAGAGATGCATCATCAAATTGTTAAATGGAAAGAGTTTGCGGTTAATCTCATTCAATATTTTGAATATAGAAGTACCAAACCATCAGTAGATAGGGTGTTGTAAACAATGAAGTTCCTTACAATGGGAGATAGTTTCATGGTTGAGGATAGGTTGCTAGAATTTCTAGGAGAGCCTTATTTGGAGATGCGCCTCAATGAGGAAGAATTAGAGGAATTACATTTTGATCGTGCTTGTATGGAAAAATAAAACGACAAAGTGGTCTATGTAATAGACAGAGAAAAGATGGAGATGTTGGATGTTAATCATTCAAAGGGTACATGCAAGGTTATAGATAGAACTGATGAGAGAGCACGTGCCTACCATGATCCCTTGAAGATGAAGAGGGTTAACCTTGGGATGGAGGAAGAACCTAAGGAGGCTATCATTTGTGACTACTGGTTAGAAATGGAAGTTTTGAAGATCACTAATCTATTGTGTGAGTTCTAATATTTTTTCCCTCATGGGTACCATGAACTCATTAAAATCCACCATTCCTGGTGGGAAATTAAGATCAAGTTAAAAGAAGGTGTGCACCTGATTCAGAAGAGACCTTATCAGATGAATCCAAATTTACGTGTATGGGATAAGGAAAAGATAGATATAATGATAGCATCTGGTATCATTGAGGTAGTGGAAGAGTTAGAATGGATAAGCCCAATGGATATCAATATTAAAAAGGATGGTAGGATAAGAATTTACATTAAATACAAGGATCTGAATGCAGTGTGTGTCACCAATCCCTTTCCAACCCCCTTTACTGAAGAAATTATAGAGAGAGTAGCTAGGTACGAAGTCTACCCTTTCACAGATGGCTTCTCAGGATACCACCAACTTAGGATTGCAAGGGAAGACCAGAGAAAGATAAATTTCACCTCTAAATGGGGAATTTTTTCCTACACGGTTAGGTCCTTTGGATTGACTAATGCACCTATTCTATTCTTGCACATTATGTTACAGGCATTCCATGACTTAATCCATAAGTTTCTTCAAGTTTATCTAGATGATTGTACTGTGTATGGACTAATGAAAGACCATTATGAAAAATTAAGATTGAAGTTTGAGAGATGTCAGCAATTGAGGATATTCCTCAACATTAAGAAGTGTGTCTTTTTCACTCCATTTGGAACACTATTAGGGCACATTATATGAAAAAATGGCTTACTAGTGGATCCCACCAAAGTTACAGTTATTGTAGGATTAGGGGAGCCTACTAGTCAAAGCGTAGTGTGTGGATTCCTTTGACACACAAGGTATTACAAGAAGTTCATCAATGGGTATGTAAAGTTCACCGTGACCTTAGAAGAATTGTTGAAATAAAAAATTTCCTTTCATTGGGGAGAGGCATAGCAGAAGGCATTTGAAAATTTAAAGGAAAGGCTTGTCACAGTGCCCATATTATGTTTTCCTTCTTAGGATAAGCCTTTCTATGTACATGTGGATGCCTCAGGGACAATTATGGTTGTAGTGCTAGCAAAACCTGATGAAGGAATTGTTGATCTTCCCTTCATCTTTACAAGTAAGAAGTTGACACCAGCAAAGTAGAATTACACAACTATTGAGTGCAAAGCATTGTCAATAATCTACACGATGCGTAAGTTTAGGAAGTATTTGTTGGAAATGCCCTTTATATTCTACATAGACCACATGGCACTAAAATACTTAGTCAAAAAACCCGTTATGCAATGGCACATATGTTATTGGGTCCTTTTATTTTAGGAATTTAAATTCATAGTGGTGATGAAATCGAGAAAGAGCAATTCAGGGTCTGACCACTTATCAAGGATTGATTCAGGAGAGGACGTGCAAAGAATTGAGGATACCATACCATATGCATGTTGGTTTTCAGAATGGCACATGGGTTGAAACCATAGTCAAGGGAAAACAATCCCCTCCTCTTTAATGGGAGAGGCTCCCTTATTGAAAGTAGGAAAAACAAATGTACAAATATACAACTCTCAATGTTTGGACCCTGATATACTGGAATGTTTTCATACTTAAAAGATTATCAATCAGAAGGAATAGAAGAATAAGGAGATGGGAGAAGGAAGAAAAAATGATGCTTTGGGAAAATATAGATAACAAACTATCTCCCTACTTACATTGAACCAAGAAAATAGAGAAAAGGATCAATTACTTCACCACCGGTGTAAATCTATAGACACAAAGTTCTAAAAATTCACACAAACCAAAACACAAAGTTTCTATTGAGTTAAAAAAAATCCATTGAATCGAGCAAGGAGAGATAAATATATAACAAAGGAAAATAAGAAAAGAAAGGAAGAACTTCTATATTGAATTACTTTAGAATTTACAACCTTCCCAAAAAAACCAGAATCCCCATTTCCTATGGCCAAAACCATATATTTATAACAATCCGTATACATCCATACTTTGTCTACAAGAAATGAATATCTGAAAGGAATAATGTTTGTTGCAAATCCACTTTTGGAAAGTGACATGAAACAAATGCACTCATGAAAACCGAAGGTTCAAAAAGGTGAATATTTTGTCAGTTCGAGCATGATTACTTTAGCAGGGGGCATCTCATGATTTTCTTCTTCATGTGGTCCTGCAATTTCTACCTTTTAACCACTTTCATAGCACTCAAGTTCTTACTAGTAAGCTTTATACCTTTTTATCGCGTATGCCTGATAAACTCTGTTTTCTGATGATCAAACTTTACATTAGTTTAAACTTATCGATTTGGCTCCATAATAAACCAGAAATGCATATCATGGAGAAACGATAAGAATACAAAAAAAAATATGAAGAATGACCCATTTTGCATTTTTCAGAGCTCTAGTTCATTAATGGCATTAAAAACCAGATGAGTACATTTGGCTCTCTTTTCCACTTTTTACCTTCAAATTTGGACCCTACACATGGTAAGATCAAAGCAATGATGACCTTGGGGGATAAATATGCATTTCTTGACATCTGGGAGAAAAATCATGATTTCTCATTTTACTCCTCTCCTCTACAGCTCTACCAAAGGCCAGACACGTGGCACCACTTGATTGGCTGAGGAAATGTGGTTCAAATCTACCATTTAAACTCTTTTTAACAAAAGGCTCAAATTCTCAAAAATATTTGTGGGCCTGTTGTTTCGATTTCATTCTTTAATGCGTGGCACCATTTGACTGGTTGTGGGGGTGTGTTTCACTTTTATACTTTATCTATTTTGGAAAGGGAAAAAATTCCAATCTTTCCCCTGAAATTCCATGCCCTCGCCATTGAATTTTCAACATAGGCCACATGTCCCTTCTTGCTTGACTACAGGCCTTAATTTAGAAAATTTCCCCTTCGTATGAGCGGGGCCACGGGCCATTTTAGAACTTTTCACCCTTTGTGGAAATAAGGCTAAAATTCCCAAAGTGCTCTGCCGGTCTGCCAAAGTGCCTACGAATTAAAAAATGACCATGTGTCCCTTTTTGATTTGCTATGGACTTCAACTCAAAATTTATCCTTTCTCTGAAAAAAAGGTTAAAAATGAAAGATGCAAGGTCCCACACATTCCAAACACAAAAAATAAGAACTAAAATCATTCCCCATCCATTTAAAAATAGGTAAAATGTTTTAACGGCAGCAAACTGAGGGAATTTTGATTAAAAACACCGTGTGAAATGAAAACAAGCATCTGAGGAGTTTAAAATATGAATTTCTTCTATGGAAGGGCTCCAATTTCCTTGAAATTAGATTCAAAAGGGTGGGAAAAATTGAGAGGAAAATAACTGGCTCCTTCTGGGGATAATTTGGCAGAGGAAAGAGGAAAAATCAAGAACCTTAGAGAAATATAGGTAATCAGATCGAATCAGTGTCTTAGCCAATGGGTAATGGAGTCAAAAGAAGCAATACCAACATAGAAGAGAACACAAGAAGGAAACCAACCAAGAAAAAAATAAGGAAAAAAAAAAATGCTATACAAAATGTACAGAGGGACTGCCAAAACGCCTAGGTTTTGAACAACTTAAAAAATTTCCCACTATAAGGAAGTGGGAGAGGAGAACCATCCCTGTAATCTAGGTAAAAAGAGTTCTCACTAGAAAAATGTCTGATTTTAAAAGGACCAAGCCAAAGGGAATCAAATTTACCATGGCTACCTCAAGGTTCATGCCTTTTGTCCCAAAGAAGAACACTCTCTCCCACTTGAAAAATTCTGGGTTTAGCCTTTTTGTCAAACAAAAATTTTACCTTGAGTTGATGAACTGATATTCTATCAACCACTTGCAATCTGTCTTCATTCAACTTCTAGAGGTACATAATTCTTTTGTCCAATGAATTGGTAAAGTTGGCATCCTCAATGGCCTTCATCAAATGTAAGGCTGGTATTTCCAATGTCACTAATAGTTGAGCTTCAACTCCATATACCACTTGAAAAGGAGACATTCCAATGGCTCTCGTAGGTGTAATCTTATCTGCCCATAAAGCATCATATAGTTTCTTATGCCAATTCCTCTAAGAGTCATTAACAAGCTTCTAAAAAATGGTGACCAAGTTCTTTTTAGTTGATTCTGCTTGCCCATTCCCTTGGGGATAGTAATCTGAAGAGTGGGCAAGGGAAATGCCATAGCCATAGTAGAAATCCAACATCTCAGTAGAAGAAAAAATAGAATCATTGTCAGTGACAAACTTGTTTTGGTATCTTAAACCTTATTAAGATGTGATCCTTGATGAAGTTGCATACTAATTCAAAAGTAGTACTTTTAATTGGAATGGATTCCACCCACTTGGTGAAATAATCAGTGGTAGTCAAAACATGAGTATGCCCTACACTTGAAGGTGGCTTGAGTGTCCAAATGATGTCCAAACCCCATTGTTGAAAAGGTTCCTCAATCACCATTGGTTTGAGAGGTAAAGCATCCAATTTGGATCTTCCAACAAAGGTTTGACATGCTTCACACTTGCCTACCCACTTGATGCATCTTTGAATAGGGTAGGCCAATAATACCCAGCATGGAGGATTTTGTGGGCCATGACAACAGAAGAGAAATGACCTCCACGGGCTTGGTCATGAAAGTTTGAGAACAGTTTCTTTTTCTACTCTTTGTCAACACATTTCAAAAACCTTCCATCTATCCCTCGTTTGAACAATGCATTTTCCCACAACACATATTGTGCAAACCTTAATTTGATGGCTCTCTTATCTTTGGCACTCAAATGGGATGGAAATTATCCATAAGTAAGAAAGTGTGCAATGTCATTAGTTGATCTGAGGAAAAGTACAATAGGGATATCAACTTCCTCCTTAGAAAATTTGGCATCAGCTCCCTTAGCAATGAGTTCACATAGGCCCTTTCCTCGATTTAGCTTAGTGGGTTTGATGTCAAGATCATACTCCTAAACTTTGGCTACCCAATTTCCTCTCTTGGTTAAATTCTTTTTTGGTAAGAATGGATTTAATAGTTATATTAGGCACAAACACAATAGAATGAGAGTTGGGGATGTAAAAATGAAACTGTTTTACAACTTTGACCACTGTAAAAGCATGTTTCTCCACCATGGTGGACTTAAGCTCATGGTCTTTCAAAATATAACTCATGAATGCTATGTGGAGTTCATGACCTTTAGCATTCTCCTAGGTTAACATATCAAGTAGAGTAATTTTAGTAGCATAACAATAGATAATGAATTCTTTGCTATAATCAGGGTATGCCAAGATTGGAGTCTTTTCTATAGCTCTTTTGATGTCTTCAAATGCAACCTTTCCTTCAGAGGACCAACCAAAATTCTACTTCCCTTTCATCATGTGGGATATGTTCAAAGTAAGTTCAGCAAAATCAGGTATGAATCTTCTTAAGAAGTTGATCTTGCCAAAGAAAGAGTGCACACCCTTCTTGCTTGTGGGGAGAGGGATCTGTTGAATCATTTGGACTCTTTCTAGATCAATCTCGACTCCCTCCTTAGAGACAATGTGTCCCAATAATTTTCCCTTGGTGACACAAAAGACATATTTCTTCGGATTCAAGGAGATGTCATGCTCTCTACACTTTTGGAGGACAGTTTCAAGGTGTTGCAAATGATCAGATCTGGTTTTTGAAAACACAGTCAAATCATCAAGGTATACAACTATGTATTTCCCCTTAAGACTAACAAAGGCTAGGTCCATTTACCTTTGAAAGGTAGGTACCGGTAATTGATAAGGCCAAAATTCATTCTCCTGTAAGCAAAGGTTCCCTAAGGAGTGGTAAAGGTAGTCTTATGTTAATCTGCAGAACTTACTTTCTACTTGATTATATCTTGAGAATCCATCAAGCATGGACAAAATTTTTAAACCTATAACATCCTGCAACACTCGATCCATTATGGGGAGAGGATAATTATCCTTCAAAGAGGCTTGTTTCGAATTCCTAAAATCAACACAAATCTAGATCTCACCATTCTTCTTACCTGACAGGAACAAAATATTAACAATCCACGTTGAATGGTGAATGGGGGAAAATGTTCTTAGCCTTCAATAACTTTTGGATCACTTGAAAGGTTGTATCATCAATTTTTAGGGGTTATACTGCCTCTTATTTTTCCAGAATGGCTTGAATCATCAAGATTTAGAGGAAATGAAATGTTGCATCTCTTTTGGTTGAAAAATCCTTGAGAATCATCATAAGAATATCCAAGAACGTCATCATACCTTATTCAACAGGATTTGCTACGTTTTTTTCTCTCCCTCTTATGTGCAGCACTTTCCAATGTTTACCAGTATGGGTTCATTAAGACTTCCTAATGTTTATATTTTCATAGTCAGCATACTGCTAACCTCCTTTGGAATTTTTTTGACTTGATGTACCTATCATGTTTATCAAATAACTCTTCCAAACTTTCTAGCCCTTTAGGTATCTTATTACCTTTTAGTTTTGTGCAGCCATCATGATCCATTTCTTCTTGGTTATCTTCTTCATTTTGAGGCACACACTCTTTTAGAGAAGATTCCAACCTCCTTCAAAATACAACTGGTCAAAATTATCTCTGATTTCAAGGAAGGAAAGTAATTGATGATCATCATTCAAGACCTATGCCAATTATTTGCATTGTCAGGCACACTAGGCCTATGAATCATCTCAATGGTGAATTTATCTTGGGATAAATCTAGATAAGGGATCAGTCGAGACCCCGAGATAGCCAAGGAATCAGCCATGGTGTTTATTTTCCTTGGCATGGTTTTAATGGAAAAGACATCAAGGAACTCAATAGAATCCCAGACTAGATTCCTGTAATGTTTTCAACCTTTTATTCTTCACTTAAAAGAGATCTCTGACCTGTTTTAAAATCAAATCTCTACATCTCCAAAAGAAAGGATATTCTTCATCTCCATATCTTTTTCCATGCTTAAACCGAGGATGAGAGCCCTCATACTCAATTATATTATTTGTGTTTTTGAATTAGAGCTTGAAGGAGAAAGGGATGAATTTTCCCTTTAGGAGGAAAAAGGGCACCACACCAGCTCCAGAACCAAGCTGAGGAACAACTCCCATGAAATTCCAAGATCCAAATGCCATTAGGATCAATAAGCACTTCCTTGAGGATGGTTAGCCTCATCTTGTGACATGATCATGTAGTTACCAAGACCAATGTCCTCATAAAGTATTCGTGCCTTTGAGGTCATCTAGTTTTTTTGCACGATATATTCATTTTGTTTTCTTAGGGGAAGTAGCTTCTTCATTTTCCCATTCACTGGAAAAAGAGCATGTGACCAATCCATCATGATTTCTCCTCTAACATATTTGTAAAAATTTCTACTCAGTAGCATGCCATAGGAAGGGGGAATATACTCTACAAAAATGGTGGCTAAAAATATCTTCTCTGGCAAGGAAGCAAAGGCTACTTGTGCATCCTTGATCCTTCCAACCAATGGCACTTCTATACTTTCCATTGAGTAGCATGCACAAAAAGTGTGGGTTAGGGTTAAGCCTAGGGAATGAGCTACCTTAGCAGGCAACACATTATCTAAAGCACCAGAATCAATAACACAATCGTTTAGTTTGTGGCTAGCTATGAGGAGAGTGACATAAAATGGTTTGATCTTCTCATCAGATGAAGTGACTACTGCCACTAGGCTTGGTTGAGATGAAGGAGAAGGAGTGGGCAATAGACCTTTAGAACTAATAGATGAAGGCTTGGATTTGGAGTTTACAAAGTATACCATCTTAGAAAAGGCCTTGGGATGGGTTTGGTAGAATTCAGTTTCTGAGATTTAGATCTTAGTTTCCTTGAGATAGTCAATAATGTCAAAAGAACTAGAGGTAGATGGAGCATCATTAATAGGAGTAGATGAAACTTTTGACTTATCAACTCTATCATTTGAAGAGCAAGAAGTTTTAGGAGTAGAAACGAAGGGGGAAGGGACAACATAGCTTACCTTGGGTGTGGAAGAAGTTGGAATAAGAGATCCTCTCCTTGCAATCACTGGAATGACTGTAGGAGGTTCCTTATATCTTTTATCAAGCTGCACCACTTTCTCCTTCTTGTTTTCTTGCTCATGAGTCATGACAGCATATGATTCATTGTTCATCTTTGCAACTCTTTCTTCATAATCATCATATTCATCTAAAATTTCAGTGGTGAGAAAATGGACATGAGATCCACTCAACTCTTCTAATTCTTCATCAGCTTCCTCTTCATGTTCTTCACAGATTTCATCCTCCTCCTCTATCACCAAGCTCCAACACTTCACATGTTGCATTGAATGGAACTTTAACAGGTGGGCCTTCAATTGCCAATCTGGTCTGAGTAGAGGGAAACTGATTCCTGGGCTGAAAGTTCTTCCTAAGAACATCTTGATAAGGAGCATGCTGGGTGAACTACTTCTTGAGAGCAATAATATCATTAGCAAGTTTCTGTACCAACTGATCTGCATTAGCTCCTGGAGAAGATGTGGAAGAAGGAGATGCTTTGGATTTGTTTGAATCTCTCCTTAGCTTGCCAGCTATGATCAGACCATCTTCAACACTGACAAAAAATCTCTTATCAGCATCTAAAGTTGAAATATTAGCTCTTCTAAATGCATAGCTCACATCAGGTAGTTGGGCATTAAGGAAAAAAAATTTATGAATCTAATCCATAGGGTGTGTGTTTTGTGGGATCTTGTTAACCAGCCTGTTGAATTTGGACACAAATTCCCTCATGGGATCATGTGACTCTTTCTTGATTTGAGAAATCTGGGCTAAGAAGGCATGTAAATCCTCAGTAGGTTTGAAACGCTACTCAAACTCGGTTGTCATGGTGTTGTAATTGGTGATGGACCTAGCAGGGAGATGATAGAACTTCAGCAACATTATTTTACAATGTCTCCACAAAAATTCTAACAGAGATATCCTCATGTTCAACTCTGAGAACACAAGCAACAATGAAGGCCACAATATGTTCATCAGGATGAACCTTCCCATCACCTCTGAATTTATGGAAATTATTTCTATTTCCCCTAGGAAATTCATGCAATGGTTGGGGAAGAGCAAGAGGCCAAACCCTTTAACCCCAAGGCAGAGGAGTTTCCATCCTTGGAAAGATTTTTTGGAGAGGAACTGAAACACCATTGAGAATCAAAGCATGCAAATTAGGACTAATTTGATCTTAAGGGATGTCACTCCCAGAAGTTTTGTCTCTAGCAGAAGGAGTGCTTGCAGACCTTGTTCCTCTTCTTTTTCTTGTTGATGAAGGGAGAGAGAAACCTTAATGATCTAGAAGTTAGAAATGAGGGTCTTCTTCTCCAAGGGTTCTTCTACCCCGAGTGTATCTTGGAGTCACCAGATCAAAGATAATCAAAAGTTGTTTTTCAAAAAATGGTATCCATTTGTAATGAAATCCCCAATGAAGTAGCAAAAAATTGTTGGTTTTCAAAATGGAACATGGGTTAAAACCAAAGTCAGGGGACAACGAGTCCCTCCTCTTTAATGGGAGAGGTTCCCTTATTGAAAGTAGGAAAAACAAATGTACAGATATACAACTCTCAATGTTTGGACCCTGATATACTGGAATGTTTTCATACTTAAAATATTATCAATAAGAAGGAATAGAAGAATAAGGAGATGGGAGAAGGAAGAAAACAATGATGCTTTGGGGAAATATAGATAGCAGAGTATCTCCCTACTTACATTGAACCAAGAAAATAGAGAAAAGGATCAATTACTTCACCACTGATGCAAAACTACAGACACAAAGTTCTAAAGATTCACACAGACCAAAACACAAAGTTTATATTGAATGCAAAACAAAAGATCCATTGAATCGAGTAAGGAGAGAGAAAGATATAATAGAGGAAAATAAGAAAAGAAAGAAAGAACTTCTATATTGAATTACTTCAAAATTTACAACCTTCCCAAAAAACCAGAATCCCAATTTCCCGTGGCTAAAACCATATATTTATAACAATCCATATACATCCATAGTTTATCCCCAATAAAAGAATATCCGAAAGGAATAATGTTTGTTGCAGATCCTCTTTTAGAAAGTGACATGAAGCAAATGCACTCATGAAAACTGAAGGTTCAAAAATGTGAATATTTCGTCATTTTGAGCATGATTACTTTAGCAGGGGGCATCTCATGATTTTCTTCTTCATGTGGTCCTACCATTTCTACCTTTTAATCACTTTCATAGCACTCAAGTTCTTACTAGTAAGTTTTATCACTTTTTATCACATATGCCCGATAAACTCTATTTTCTGATGATCAAACTTTACATCCCTTTAAACTTATTGATTTTGCTCCATAATAAACCAGAAATGCATCTCATGGAGAAATGATAAGAATACAAAAAAAATAATGAAGAATGAGCCATTTGCATTTTACAGAGCTCTGGTTTGTTAATGGCGTTAAAAACCAAACGAGTACATTCGGCTATCTTTCCCCTTTTTATCTTCAAATTTGGACCCTATATGTGGCAAGATCCAAACAACGATGGCCTTGGGGGAGAAATCTACATTTCCAGACATCTGGGAGAAAAAGTGTGATTTCTCATTTTGCTTCGACCCTCTGCAGTTCTACCAAAGGCCAGACACGTGGCACCATCTGAGTGTCTGAGGAAATGTAGTTCAAATATGCCATTTAAACTCTTTTTAACAAAAGGATCAAATTATCAAAAACCTCTGCGGGCCTGCTATTTAGATTCTTTGACACATGGCACCATCTGACTAGTTGTAGGGGTGTGTTTCACTATTAAACTTTATTTATTTTGGAAAGGGAAAAAATTCCAATCTTTCCTCTAAAAGTCCATGCACTCACCATTGATTTTTCAACGTAGGCCCCATGTCCCTTCCTGATTGACTATGGACCTTATCTTAGAAATTTTCCCCTTCGCATGAGCAGGGCCACAAGCCATTTTAGAATTTTTTCCCTTTTTTGAAACAAGGATAAAATTCCCAAATTCCTCTGCCAATCCACCAAAGTGCCTGCAAATTGAAAAATGGCCACATGTCCCTTTCTGATTTGCTATAGACTTCAACTTAGAATTTATCCTTTCTCTACAAAAAAGGTTAAAAATGAAAGATGCAAGGTTCCATGCATTCCAAATGCATAAAAGAAAAAATAAAATCATTTTAATAGAAGGCAAGTAAACTGAGGGAACTTTATTAAAAACATCATTGGAAATGAAAAAAAGCATCTGAGGAGTTTAAAATATGAATTTCTTGTATGGCAGGGCTCCAATTTCCATGGAATTAGATTCAAAAGAGTGGGGAAAATTAAGGGACAACAACTAGGCTGGTTGAGGATAGGCTGCTAGAATTGCTAGGAGATCTTTATTTGGATATGTGCCTCAATGAGTAAGAATCATAGGAATTACATTTTGATCGTGCTTGTATGTAAAAATAAAAGGGAAAAGTGGTCTATGTAATAGACAAAGAAGAGATGGAGATGTTGGATGTTAATCATTCAAAGGGTACGTGTGAGGTTATAGATAGTGCTGATGAGAGAGCACGTGCCTACCATGAGCCCTTGAAGAAGAAGAGGGTTAACCTTAGGACATAGGTAGAACCTAAGGAGGCTATCATTTGTGACTACTGGTTAGAAATAGAAGTTTTGAAGATCATTTATCTGTTGGGTGAGTTCTGATATTTTTTCCCTCATGGGTACCATGAACTCATTAAAATCCACCATTCCTTGAGGGAAATTAAGATCAAGTTAAAATAAGGTGTGCACCTGATTTAGAAGAGATCTTATTAAATGAATCCAAATTTATGCGTACGAGATAAGGAAAAGATAGACAAAATGATAACATTTGGTATCACTGAGGTAGTTGAAGAGTTAGAATGGATAAGCCCGATGATTATCAGTATTAAAAAGGATGGTAGGATAAGAATTTACAATGACTAAAGGGATCTGAATGTAGTGTGTGTCATCGATCCCTTTCCAACCCCATTTACTGAAGAAATTCTAGAGAGAGTAGCCGGGTGTGAAGTCTACCCTTTCATAGATGACTTCTTAGGATACCACCAACTAAGGATTGCAAGGGAAGACCAGAGAAAGATAAATTTCTCCACTAAATGGGGAAATTTTTCCTACATGATTATGCCCTTTGGATTGAAGAATACACCTGTTGTGTTCTCACACATTGTGTTACAAGCATTCCATGACTTCATCCATAAGTTTCTTCAAGTTTATCTAGATGATTGGACTATGTATGGACTAATGAAAGACCATTATGAAAAATTAAGACTAAAGTTTGAGAGATGTCAGCAATTGAGGATATGTGTCAACATTAAGAAGTGTGTCTTTGCCACTCCATTTAGAACCCTGTTAGGGCACATTATATGTAAAAAAAACTTACTAGTGGATCCCATCAAAGTTACAGTTATTGTAGGATTAGGGGAGCCTACTAGTCAAAGTGTAGTGTGTGGATTCCTTTGACACACAAGGTATTACAAGAATTTCATCAATGGGTATGTAAAGTTCACCGTGACCTTAGAAAAATTGTTGAAACAAAAAATTCCTTTCATTGGGGAGAAGCATAGCAGAAGGCATTTGAAAATTTAAAGGAAAGGCTTGTCACAGTGCCCATATTATGTTCTCCTTCTTAGGATAAGCCTTTCCATGTACATGTGGATGCCTCAGGGACAATTATGGTTGTAGTGCTAGCACAACCTGATGAAGGAATTGTTGATCATCCCTTCATCTTTGCAAGTAAGAAGTTGACACCAGCAAAGCAGAATTACACAACTATTGAGCGCAAAGCATTGTCAATAATCTACACGATGCGTAAGTTTAGGAAGTATTTGTTGGCAATGCCCTTCATATTCTACATAGACCACATGGTAATAAAATACTTAGTCAACAAACCTATTCTGAAAGGGTGCATATGTCGTTGGGTCCTTCTATTTCAAGAATTTGAATTCACTGTGGTGGTGAATCTAGGAAAGAGCAATTCAGGGCCTGACCACTTATCAAGGATTGATTCAGGAAAGGATGCACAATGCATTGAGGATATCATACTAGATGCACAACTGCTTAGATTATGGTGTGTGCCCTCAGACTTGGAAGATATCATAGTGTTTTTAAAAATAGGTGTGGCACCAGAAGGGATGAAGGCTATGGAGAGAAAGCAGTTGGCAATACGTGCCGCACTCTACATGCTGATTAGTGGAGACCTGTATAAGTTGGGTTGTGATGAGGTTCTGTGCCAATGCATATTGGAACATGAGTCTGTAGCAATTATGTAAGAAGTTCATGGTGGGATCATAGGAGGACACTATTGAGTTTTGCAAGGCCTATGACCATTGTCAATGCCTTGGAAAACCTGTAAAGAGAGATGAAATTCCCTTACGACCAATAGACAAAGCTGAACCATTTGAGAAATGGGAAATCAAATTTTTAGGACCAATTATGACATTTACGCGAAGGATTGATTCATGCTATATCATCACTTGCACTGATTACTTGACACAGTGGGAAGAGGAAGCACCTACAAAGGGTTACACCACAGAAACAACTGCTAGATTTTTTTGGGAAAACATAATCAATAGGTATTGTTTCCCTTAAAGTTTAACAAGTGATAGGGGTACACACTTTCTCAATGAAATAGTCAAGATTCTATTAGTAGAATTTATGGTGGCCCATCATAAGACTACCCCATATCACCCTCAAGGAAATGGGATTACTGAGGCATTTAACAAGATACTAAGTCATACGTTAGCTAAGATATGTGACGTTGGAATACAGGATTGGGATGATAAGGTATCAATCATTTTATGAGCATACAAGATGACATATAAAAGGTTGAACAAAGCCACACCATTTCAATTGGTGTTTGGTGTAGAGGATGTTTTACTAGTGGAATTCATGTTACCATCGCTATGTACAATGGACGTAAGAGGATTAGCTGATGAGAAAGCACTGGAAGAAATAATTGATAAATTGATGTAGTTGGATGAAAGGTGACCACTTGTTAGATGGAGTCAGAAGAGAGAAAAATCAAGACAAAAAGCATGGAATGATTTTCATATCAAGAAAAATAAGTTTGAAGCTGGGAAGTTGGTGTTATTTTACGATTCCAAGTATTTGCACCATCCTGGGAAGTTAAAATTCCATTGGTTAGGACCTTACATCATCTCGTACATTCTTGATTCAGGTGCTTACTAGTTACAAGCGTTGGATGGCACGAGGTTACCATATCACTTCAATGGGAGTAGGTTGAAGCCCTATTATAAATAAGTCTTCTTGGTGTTTGTAAATAAGGCAATGTCATCAATTAGTCTAGCATTTCCTTTATGATTTTTCTTTTCTTATGTTTCCCTTTCTTGTTGCTTGTTCCTCTCTTTGGTTTTGTTTTGTGCCTTGTGTGTGTAACCACATTATTTTTCCAAGGTTGTGTATGTGTAGATGATTGCGTATCTATTTTAGTGTGGGATGGAGGAATGCAAAGTATAGGCCCATGATACAAGATTGAACTGGTAGTAGAAGTTGCTATAAATGGCCTAGTTGATGGATACAAAGCACGTAAGAAGTAAAAATCACATAGAAAAGAGGTGGATGAGAATGGTTGGTGTTAAAAAGGATTTACGAAAACCATGTATAGAAAGGATGAAGAGCACAGGAACAACATGAGGTAGGCTAGAGAAAAAATTAGGTAAAGGAGAGAAGAAGTTCCTTCGGTGTTGTAGACGCACGCGTAAGAGTCTTCGGCCAGGTTGGATTTTTGCACACCAAGTTGTAAATGGTTTTGCACATAGGATGCGGTGCATAGGTAGTATAACATTTAATGTTAAAGTATGATGATAGGTAGTATAACATTTAATGCTAAAAAGAAGGAAAAGCTATAAATATGAAGTTAGACACTTCATTATTTTATGTTGTATTTATGAAGTGAAGAAAGCTCTCATGAACTAGGGCATCCAAAAGAGATTTTTGTGAAGAAAAACTAGAGAGATCTAAGAGTGCATCTAGATAAGATCTGCAAACCAGTTTAGAAGGAGTACACGTGTGTGGGAAAGTTTGTTGAGGAAGCGCCATCTTGTGGAAGGATTTTTCCAGTTAGGGTTTGGTGGCTAGGAAACAGAGTTAGAATGATTTCTTCGCAAGTTTGATCTTTGGGATTGGATAGAGTGGTAGAATAGAGCAAGGGGAAGAGGATTTAAGTGTTACCACTGAAAATAGGAATGGAGCCAAGGAAAACAACCATTTCACTAAAGAAAACAAAGGGAAAGGGAAATGGAAATCAGATCATTGATGTCATGAGCACCAATGAAGAACGGTACATGGAAATGCAGTACCTAGATGGGGTATTGCTAGGAAAATAATGGGAGTCACACCTGTGGAAGATGGTCATAAGTGATTATAATCATTGCATGAGCACAACAGAGAAGGAAATGGCCTTGGAGTTGGTTCATCCAACTAACAATAGAACATCAAACTGAATTTCCATTTATAATGATGAGGTGAAGGTCAAACTAGAAAAGACTGTGTTGTTACAATTATAGGAGTTTCCCTACTTTGGAAAACCTGAGTGCCTTTACCAGTGACTGATGTCGCACATGCATGGAGATAATTTTTATTTCACGGTGTGCAAGATGTGCATCACACCACAACTGATATCCAAGTTCACATGCCTTAATTGTGAAGGAGATAACATTGATGATGATCTAAGAGAAAAAGAGGCTATCAAGGAGACTGTAGCCACATATGACTATAAGAAGGGTTTGAGATACCTTTACATCTCATAAATACCAGACCCATTGATGAGGATGGCCATGTGATTAGTCACCATCTCAATGACCAGGAATGATGGACACAAGTAAATAAGGTATGGCTAAACATATGCCGGAAGATATCAGAAGGGACCATCTACAACTTGTCCACTTTCATCACGAATAAGATTATAAGTAGCATATAGGAGGAAGAGAAGATACTCTTCTGGAACATCCTCCTCACCATTGTGTTTTAGGAGATTGGAGTGCCCGATAGGCCAGAAAAATTTGTTTGGGAATAGCCAGAAGAGGATCCCTCACCCTCAAAGATATTTTTGAAATATACTTTTGAAACCATGATGGTTGCTCACAAGGTGCACCTAGAGAAGTGATATAAGTGAATGCGTAACACATTTCAGGATGAGTGGAGAATCCTAGAGTAGTTTCCTGTGGTCGTGAACAGAGAATCAGAATTTATAGTATACCAATACGTTTACATTGGCATATTTAGGTTGATAGATGAGAACATGAGTTTGTAGTGCAAACTACCCTTCTCCTTCACTGCGTTATACCTATGTTATCCAAAATAAGATCATGCTTATTTTTGGTTAACTACACCCATTTTCCATCTTTTAAGTGCTTCAATCCAATTTTTCAGATATTCTAAGCACTTAAGGCTTCTTGAAAGCATCTTCATCAGGTGGGAAATTTCTTCCCGTTTCCAAAAATATAATGAAGTCCTTCTAACTCCTCATATTTTGCAAGCTGCAGGCCGATGAGAGTTTTTAAGGATTTTTGCCAAATGCAAAGAGGCGGGGTGGCAAGAGATTTTGAGACTTTTTACCCAAATGGAAAATGTGGGTTGGTGGGCCAGAAGAGGAAAATTTGACCAAGTAAATTTCAGGCTGGTGGGGAGTTTTGGAACTTTTGTGATTTTTGTAAATTGGGAACAAAGTGAATTTCAGGCCTGCAATCCCGCGGGGATCTTAAAGTCAAATGAAGAAAAATTCCTAAGGCCTGCAAAGGGACACATGGCCATGTTAAAAAGTCAAAGTGGGCTAGTGGTTCATCAGAAGTAGTTTAAACTATTTTCGCCAAGGAGGTATAAAGTGAAAAAATGATCCGCACCTCTATTGATGCCTAAGGAGCCACGTGTCAAGCCTCAATTGCATGCGGGCCAGTGGGCCTTGGAATGAATTTTTTCCCAACTGGAAAATGTAGACCGTCGGGCCCAAAAATGATTTTTTACCAAAAGTGAATTGTGGGGCTGCAGAGAAATTTTTACATTTTGTATTTTTGGTACCAAAAGGCACATAATGAGTTTTGGGCCCATGGATCTACTCTGCTAACTGGTTTTCACCAGTTTTGTACGGACTCGACTCAAATATTCAAATAGACATATCTTTTGACCTGGTGCCATAAATTCAACAAATTTGACACCATTGGAAAGGTCTCAACCTCGCCTATGCCATGGAAACCTAAAAAATTAAATTAAAAGAGTTTTGGTGGGTGAAAATGGGGAAGTGTCTTCATGCCATTAATATGCAATCCAATCTTCCCCAACAACTAGATTAGATTTGATTTGATCTGTTGCTCTCCCTTCTTCAAAATGCAGAGCAGACACAAAGCAGTGGACATGACATATTTGGGGAGGATTTGTAGAGGCATTGATTTCCAGTAGATGAGATTAAAATTAGTTTTCCCACCTCTCTCTCCTCCTCTCTATGTTGAATCTATAAAAGAAGGGGGGGCTCATTGTAAAGGGTTAGACATTTCTGTTCTGCACCCTCCCTTCTCCTCTAGTTTGTAGATGAGTTTGTGGAGTCCTAACCTCCTAATTCAGGTTGTAATGATAAGTTTTGCCTCTTGGCCACTATAATTTACTGTATCGAATTTGGAGCAATAATATATGTCTGTGTATGATTTTTGACCCTCTCATGTGTTTATTGTTGCCTTCTAATCTCTCACTCTAGTTTGGTTACCTGTGCATGGTGTTTGTATTACATTTATGTGGTCTGTGTTAAATTGTAAAATGATTTTTTAACATTCCTTTGGTGCATCACCTCGTTAGCTTAGGTTTATTTTATTGTATGTTCTCAACCCTGTCTCCTTGGTAAGATAGAGTAGGCTTAGAGTAGATCCTTTGCAATATTTTATTTGCATGCACCTGAACATAGGAATAGGAACCGACCTTAATCTAGAGAGCTCTCTCAACTCCCAAGGTCCCACACTTTGAGAGATGCTCCATGTTATGCAGTAAAACTGAGAGTCCCAACCTATCTAGTTGTAGACATTCAGGGGTGCTATGATTCTGCACTAACAGTTTTGACATGCTTGGTGGGACCAAGAGGTCTCCATCTTTATTGCAGTAAGATTTATGTGCACTTGCTATGAGTTTTTAGCTTTTAAGAAGCTCTGAAATTGAACATCTGGTGACTCTAAAGAATCATAATATACTAGTTTCAACAGTCCAAGCTTGTCAAGTACATGAGAAGAATATAAACAATGTCTACACTATTTTTAAGGGAGAAGAAATGTCTAAGCTTGTCAAGTACAAGAAATATATATAAGCTAGAGTATATATACAATGTCTACAATGTATATAAGATTCTCAAGATCAAGGAAATGGACAAGCTGAGTCAAGTAACAAGAACTTACTCAAGATCATCAGAAGGACCTTGGAAATCAATAAGAAGAAGTGGGGAGAGCAATTGAAATTTGTAGTTTGGGCTGATGGAATAACTCCTAAAAGAGAAACTGGTAAGAGCCCATTTGAATTGGTGTATGGAACTCAGGATTTTCTGCCCTTACACCTATAATTACCCACTTTTTAGTTTTCCCAACAATTGGAAGATCAAGAACATGGCCCATATGAATCAAGAATCAATTAGATCATTGAGTTAGATGAGGAAAGAAGAGCTTCTCATCAAAGGCATGTCAGATTTAGAGAGAAATTGAAGAGGTTATTTGATAAGAAGGTCGCTCCTAGAGCCTTCAGTGTTAGAGATCTAGTTTTGTTGTGGGATAGTACGCATGAAGACAATGGCAAGCATGGCAAGTTTGATGCTCTATGGATGGGCCCTTATGCCATTGATATCAGGATTGGAGAGAATACATTTTTTCTCAAGGATTTGGATGGGGATTTACTGGAGCTACCTGTTAATGGAAGACATTTAAAACATTTCTTGGACTTGACAAGCTTGGACATTTCTTATCCCTTAAAAATAGTGTAGACATTGTTTATATTCTTCTCATGTACTTGACAAGCTTGGACTATTGAAACCAGTATATTGTGATTCTTTAGAGTCACTAGATGTTCAATTTCAGAGATTCTTAAAAGCTAAAAACTCATAGCAAGTGCACATAAATCTTACTTTAATAAATATGGAGACCTCTTAGTCCCACCGAGCGTGTCAAAACTGTTAGTGCAGAATCATAGCACCCCTGAATGTCTACAACTAGATGGGTTGAGACTCTCAGTTTTACTGCACAACATGGAGCATCTCTCAAAGTGTGGGACCTTGGGAGTTGAGAGAGATCTCAGGATTAAGGTCAGTTCCTATTCCTATGTTCAAGTGCATGCAAATAAAATCTTGTAGAGGATCTACTCTAAGCCTACTCTATGTTACCAAGGAGACAGGGTTGAGAAGATACATACAATATATACATTGTTAGAAGAATATATATATATAATGTCTATAATGTATATAAGCTTGTAAAGTAATAGGAAGGACTATTTTTCTATCTACACTTGTCCCCAGATAGAAGGGAAAGAGGGAGAAGAGCCCAGAGGTCTCCATCTCCACCAAACAAAAATTTGTCAACACCTCCTCCTGGTAGGCCATTCATTCAATCAATAAGGGTTCTTAGACCAATGAGGATCACACAGCTAAATCCTTATGTAAATTTCACTGGTAGTAGCCCACTCGCCATCAATGCACAAAATCCAATCCCAGTGGCAGTATTAAAGAGCATCCCATATTTCACTAGAGAAAACTAGACTTCTCCTAGTGACCACATTCAAGACATTGCAAATGTCTATGTAATTCATGAGATCATTGAGATGGACATTACAGTCAAGTTGCCATCCTCTTCACTCAAGGGTAAAGCTTCACAATGGTTCAAGAGTCTAACAACAGGCTCTATTCAAACTTGGGACCATCTGTGTAAAGCTCTTCATAATCAATTTGGAGAGAAGGGAGATAATTTATCCCTATTAGAACAACTAACAACAATCAAGAGGGCCCATAGCGAGTAGTTGACAGATTTCAACCTTAGATTTCAAAGGACATGGGACATGATTCCATTCACTATAAAGCCCACAAATGAAGATGCTTTCTTATACTTTCTTAGAGCTCTAAATTCTGATATTGCTTTAATAATTCAATCAACGGGAGGCACAACCTTACCTGTAACCTATAACATTTCCATAAAAGATGAAAATTTCCTAATTCAGGTTGGTATAATTACTCCTAGGCCAACCATGTCTCTATACCCAGAACTAGGAGATCCAAGTACTAGTCAGACACCCACATTAGCTCCTATACCTACTCCTAGGAATCATAGTTTAGATGAAGCCTCAACCTCATCCTCTAACACCTCACAAGAGATTCAAGAAGTTATGAAACAACTGCAGAACCTAGGGAATGAGCTAGTGACTATCAAAAGGTAGCAAGCTCAGAGTTCTAGGCCATACTAACCTTAGACTTAGTATCAGGCTAGACCTCCATATCAGAAAAATAGGCCACCATATCAGGATACAAATCATAACCAAAACCAAGGAAAACCTCAAGATGCTAGTCCCTTCCAGTCATATGATCCAAACGCAGCTTCAACATTAAGGACCTTGGTTCCAACACAAAACAATATGGCACAAGAATATGATTGGTGTTTCCCATGCAATCAGCCCCATAACCAAGCAATGTGTTTTAATGGTTCACTAAACTAGGCCTTGATGGTACAGACCATTGGTGTGTCACAAGATTCTAGCCTAGAAGAAAATCGGCATTAAGGATTTAAGGAAGAAGCATCTCTAAGTGAAACTATGCTTGTCAATTGGCAGGCTGAAGACTTCTGTGGGATGAATCAAACACCTTCTTAAAGTGTAGCTATCAATACAAGGTCCAAGAAAAGGAATATTGGAGAGGGAAAATTACCAAACCTAGGTAATCCTTAACCCTCCATTATCCCACAAGGTATTGGCACTCAAAATGCAACTCCAAATATGTAGATTCATTCCAAACCCACTTAGGCACTGGTTGTAACAACCCATGTGCAAGAGAAAAATGTACCAAGAAAAGGGAAGAAAAAGGATAGCTCATTTAATATCATTGAACAAATGAGGAAGAAAAATGTGAACATTTCAATGTGGGAGTCACTGGCCATTCTAAGATAGAGAGATATGTTGTAGACTGCTATGGCCAATTGGTCAAACTCAAATCAGCCCCCTAACCAGCAAGAGAAAGTGCTTACCAATGCAGTTCAACCTGGGGGAAATCATGGAGGACAACAAGGTAAGAATATGAAGCCTCCTCCATTCTATGTTTCATTGATCATTAAGGACAAATTGGTACATAATTACATGATTGATTTGAGAGCAAGTAGCTCCATAATGCCAAAGCAAATAGCCGATTAACTTTGTCTTCAATATGAAGTCATCTCTAGGGGGTAGTGCAATTGGATGGGAAAACACTGAAAACTGTTGGAGTCATCAAAGATTTGAGCCTCACACTACATGCATGCCCCAATGTAACTATATTGTAAAACATATCAGTCATAGACTTGCCACCACATTTTGCATTGAGTTTGTCTAGGGACTTCACTACCAAAATTGGAGGTTATTTATCTGTTGATTGGTCACACATGATTTTTAGAACAAGGTATGGAGCTAAGACCACAATTAGATCCAAGCCCGTTGCAGATTACCATATTGAGTCTTATGTACCCAACCCGATCAATGCCAATTATTTAACCTTTGATCAGGAGGACCTCCCAAGCACTTGTGAGGTAGATACCAAGGTTGGGTGTATCCCAGAATTGATCCTCGACAAGTGGGAAAACAAGAGGCATGCTTTTGACCCATATAAGGAAATGGAGGAACCTGAGTTAGGAGTCTATTGTTTACATGAGGAGAATCATCCTCTTCCTGACATCATTAAGCTAGACCAAAAATATGACAATGAGGTATGATAGCTATTATTTGTTGGCTCAAGAAGTAGGCAAGGAGCTAGAGGAGGATCTATGCTTGTCTCACCTCAAGGTATGAAATACTACTCAACTTTCTGTTTCAAATTTACGTGTTCAAACAACACAACAAAGTATGAGGCTTTGGTCCATGGGCTTAATTGGGCAAGGAAAAGGAGTATAAAGAACTTGCAAGTGTTTGGTGATAGTGAACTAGTTGCTAATCAGGTACGAGGACAAAATTCTACCAAGAACGACCTGTTAAAGAGCTACAAGAACTGGGTATGGGACCTCATCGAGGATTTTGAGGCATTTAACATCAATTCCATCCCAAAGAAGAAGAATGAAGCAACATATAGATTAGCATCAATTGGGTTAGCCTTTGACATTGTGGAGAGTATAAAGAGTGATAAATCTCAGCCCCATATTAATTTGGTTGTGAGGCCAACTGTCCCAAAAAAAAACACAAGTTGACAAGTCTTCAAAAATGATCAACAAATTGTCAAATTTCTACAAGAGGAAGCTGAGTTCTCCTTCAGGAACCAAGGAAAACTGGAGCAGCTGTATGGCAATCAAGTGGTACAACTGAGGACAAACAAACTACTAAAGGGTCTTGTCACTTTGGAATAAATCTTTAACTCAAATGACCAATTCCAGAAGGAGAAGGTGAATATTCAGGTAAAGGGTGAGGATTCAAAGCCCATTTACATAGGACAAGGCAAACCATTGTAGATTGGCAAGGTAAGCACTCAACGAGAAAAAATTGAGTTTATTCAACTCTATTAAGAATTCCTAGATGTCTTTTCCTGGACTTACAAAGATTTAAGAGGTTTCAAACCAAAGCTGGCATAATACACTATCAAGTTGGATCCAAGATCTAATCCTTTCAGATAGAAGCAGAGGCCAGTAAATCCTCACATTGATCCTCTTATGAGAAAAAAATTGAACAAGCTAATTGAGGTTAGCATCATCTTCCCTATCAAGCATTCAAGCTGGGTTGCAAACTTGGTACCTGTGAGGAAGAAAAATGGAGAAATCAGACTGTGTGTGGAATTTCGTGATCTGAAAAGAGCATCACTCAAGGACCACTATCCACTTCCATAAATGGAATAGATCTTACAGGTTGTAGTTGGTTCTGAGAGGTTTTCATTGTTAGATGGATACTCAGGTTATAACTAGACAATGGTGAAAGAGGAAGTACAATTCAAGACAAACTTCACCACCAAATGGGGAACATATGATTATAAGAAGATGCCATTTGGATTATCAAATGCCAGAGAAACATTTCAACGAGCAATGAACATGGCATTGAAAGGCCTAATTAACAATATTGTCTTGGTGTATCTAGATGATATCACCATCTTCTCAAAGAATGTTACAGACCATATCTTCCACCTCAGGTAGGTCTTTCAGAGGTGTAGAAGGTTCATGGTATCATTGATCCCAAAGAAGTGTGTGTTCCTAGCCCGTGAGGGGAAGTTTTTGGGCCACATTGTCTCTAAGGAAGGGTTGATAATTGATCTTGAAAGGGTTGAAGCCATCCGAACACTTCCATTGCCACAACACAAAAAATCTCTCTAAAGCTTCTTGGGGAGGATAAATTTTTTTCACAGGTTTATACTTGATTTTTCCACTCTTGTGAAGCCTTTAACAATGATGTTAAAGAAGAGTCTTGCATTTAAATGGACAGAAAAAGGAAAAGAGAGTTTTGAGGCCATCGAGCTCACAATATCATAGGCCCCAACTCTTATTAACATAGAATTCTCAAATAACTTCATGTTATATGCTTTTGGAGGGTCAGACACCATCTCAACCCTCTTGGTCCAACCCAAAAATGAAGGTTCAGAACAACCCATAGCCTTCTTCAACCATATCTTGGAGGACTACAAGGTAAAATACTCTTTCATTGAAAAACATGTCCTCGATGTTATTAGAAGCTTGAAGAAATTCAGACACTTAGTCTCAAACAATAAGATTCAACTACTAGTATCTCATGGTGGTGTCAAGGATTTTCTCCTGAACAAGGACTTGAATGAGAAGAGAGCAAGTTGGATCACCTAGGTAATGGAATATGACATTGAGATCAAGGTGACCAACCTAGTTTGAGGCAAGGGTCTATGTGAATGTCTCACCTCTAAGCAGTAGGATGAGTTAGAGGGTGGAAAAGAGGCTGTCCTATTTCTACAAAATCATCAAGAGAAACCAGCTAATGACACACCTACTACATGTTGGACCCAATCCTTGGTGCATTACCTCTAAATAATTTTTTACCCCCCAGAATGAAATAAATCAAAGAGAAGATACTTCAGACTACAAGCCATTCCATATTTTCTTATTGGTGGTGTCTTGTTTAAAAAGGATATCAATAGTTTTCTATCGAGGTGCATTGGGACAGGCTAAATTGAGAGAGTGTTGCATGAGTTTGATGATGGAGAGGTGGGAGGTCACTTTTCCCCTCGAGTAACAACTATCAAGATCATGAAAGCTGGTTATTATTGGCCTACAGTGTTCAGAGACTGCTACTCATGGGTCAAGAAGTGTAAAAAGTATGCATTCTTAATATGAAAGGATAAGCTAGCATCCCTGCCCCTTCATCCCATTTCAAAGGATCAACCATTCATGTAGTGGGGACTAGATTTCATTGGGGTGATTAACCCAAATTCAAGCCAAGGCCACAAGTGGATACTTACTGTAACAAACTATTTCACCAAGTGGACTAAAGCAGTGACACTAAAAGAAGCAAATGAATTCAACATCTTGGATTTCTATGAAGGAATAACCACTAGGTTTAAAGTCCCCGCCACTATTATATTAGATAATGCATTGGCATTCCTTAGTACAAGGATCACTGAGTGGGCTGTCAGGAATGGTGTGTATCTCAACACTTCATCAAATTATTTCCCTTAAGGTAATGGCCAAGAAAAGTCTACAAACAAGAACCTATTAAGGATTATCAGGAGGACTCTTGATGAAAATCAGAGAACTTGGCATTCAAAGCTCAAATCAGCTCTATGGTCTGATAGGATCACATCCAAAAGTTCCACAGGAAGCTCCCCATACAATATTTTATATGGAAAATGGGTAGTATTTCTTATATCATTGGAGTTGCCCACTTTGAAGCTCTTGAAATAGTTGGAGCTAGCCGAGTTTGAACCTATGGTAATCAATTATGCAGAGCTAATGGAAGTAGGAGAGGTAAGAGAGCATGAAATGTAGGTCATGGAGAAAGATCAAGCATCTACCAAGAAGACCTTTGATAAAAAAAGCAAGAAAAAGGACCTTTCAAGAGGGGGACTTAGTTTTAAAATGGGATGCTGATTGGGAAAAACTAGGAAAGCATTCCATGTTTGATGCCATTTGGAGTGTCCCCTACATGGTCACAAGATGTACAAGTAGCAGTGCCTTCCAGCTGGCTAAGTTGGATGGAAAATAATTACAGATCCCAGTCAATGGGATCTACCTCAAACACTGTAACTAAAGGGAAAAATTTATTTCCCTTATAAAATATTAGCCTAGGTTTTTAATTTCCCTAAGTGTGTATGCACATTGTTTTTTTGTAGTGTAGGTTTTATTTCCCTAACTACTATGGCAAAAAAATTTTATTGCTCCAGGTTTGTGTTGTTATACAATTTGATGTGCCTCTAGGTGAATACACTAGGCCCTTCAACATTTGCATCAGGGAGACCCATGGTCACCATGACAGTTGTTAATTTTAAAATGGAACAAATAAAGAGCAACTAAAATTGAGTCTCAAAGGACCCATTTCCAAAAGATTCAGGGTCAACTATGGTTCTAACAATGTCCAAGTGGCTTAGGGATCATATTTTCAAAGTTTAGATTAGATCAGACTATTAATTACAACTCCATGCCCAATGGATGCTTCAAGGCAGCTGATCCCTTCATCTAGCAGGCAAATGTCCCCTATGAGTCACCAAATTGTTATCCAAAATAAGCTCATGCTTATTTTTCATTAACTACACCCATTTTTCCTCTTTTAAGTGCTTCAATCCAATTTTTTAGATATTCTAAGCACTTAAGGCTTCCTAAAAGCATCTTCGTTAGGTGCGAAATTTCTTCCCCTTTACAAAAATATAAAGAAGTCCTTCTAACTCCTCATATTTTGCAAGCTGTGGGCCGATGAGAGTTTTTAAGAATTTTTTCCAAATGTGGAGAGGCGTGGCGGCAATGGGAGATTTTGAGACTTTTCACCCAAATGGAAAATGCGGGATGGCGGGCCCGAAGATGAAAATTTTCCCAAGTAAATTTCAGGTTGGTGGGTCTGCGGGGAGTTTTGGAACTTTTTTCCTTTTTGAAAATTGGGCACAAAGTGAATTTCAGGCCCACAAGCCTGTGGGGATCTTAAAGTCAAATGAAGAAAAAATCCTAAGGCCCATAAAGGGACACGTGGCCATGTTGAAAAGTCAAAGCAGGTCAGCAGGTCTTTGGAGGCAGTTTGAAAACTTTTCCCCAAGAAGGCATAAAGTGAAAAAATGAGCTGCACCTTCACTGATGCCCAAGGAGCCACGTGTCAAGCCTCAATTGCATACGGGCCGATGGGCCTTAGAGTGAATTTTCACCCAAATGGAAAATGTGGACCATTAGGCCCGAAAATGATTTTTTGCCAAAAGTGAATTGCGAGGCTGTGGGTTAATTTTTGCATTTTGTATTTTTGGTTCCAAAAGGCACAAAGTGAGTTTCAGGCCTATGGATCCACTCTGCTAACTATTTTTTTCCATTTTTGTATAGACCCAACTCAAATATTCAAGTAGACATATCTTTCGATGCAGTGCCTGAAATTCAACAAATTTGACACCGTTGGAAAGGTATCGACATCGCCTATGCCATGGAATCCTGAAACTTTAAATTCAAAGAAGTTTGGTGGGTGAAAACTAGGGAAGAGTCTTCATGCCATTAATATGTAATCCAATTTTCTCCAACAACCAGATGAAATTTGATTCGATCCGCCTACTCTCCCTTCTTCAACACGCTGAGCAGACACAAAGTAGAAGACATGAAATATTTAGGGAAGATTTACAGAGGCATTGATGGCAAGTAGTTGAGCTTCAAATTAGTTTTCCCACCTCTCTCTCTCCTCCTCTATGTAATGAATCTATAAAAGAAGGGGTGGGGCTCATTGTAAAGGGTCAGACATTTATGTTCTGCACCCTCCCTTCTCCTCTCGTTTGCAGATGAGTTTGTGGAGTCCTAACCTCCCCATTCAGGTTGTAATGCTAAGTTTTTCCTCTTGGCCACTATAATGTACTGTATCAACTTTGGAGCAATAATATATGTATGTGGATGATTTTCGACCCTCTCATGTGTTTATTTTTTCCTTCTGATCTCTCATTATAGTTTATTTACTCGTGCATGGTGTTTATATTGTATTTATGTGGTCTGTATTAAATTACAAAATAAGTGTCTAACATTTCTTTGGTGCATCACCTCATTAGCTTAGGTTTATTTTATTGTATCTTCTTAACCCTGTCTCCTTGGTAAGATAGAGTAGGCTTAGAGTAGATCCTCTGCAAGATTTTATTTGCATGCACCTGAACAGAGGAATATAAACCAACCTTAATCTAGAGAGCTCTCTCAACTCTCAAGGTCCCACACTTTGAGAGATGCTCCATGTTGTGTAATCACACTAAAAGTATCAACCCATCTGGTTGCATACGTTCAGGGGTGATGTGATTCTGCACTATCTTTGACAAACTGTTATATTTCCTCTTTTGCATTACAAGTGTTGACATGTGATTTTTCTAGATAAGGAGTGTTCCTTTAATTTTTGGAAATCATGCTCACCATGGGAGAGTCATTTCTGCTCTTGGATTCATTGGGCTGAAATGATATTGCTTGCAAAGAATCCATTTTTTCTTCTGATAGATAAGTTGTAATCTGGAAATGAAGTTTGCAAACTTATCTCTTTTTATTAACAAATCCTTGGATCAATTCCATTGATCCAAGGTATGTTTTAAATCTTCTTACCTAATCTGAATGGTAAACTAACATTCAGAGGTTGGATGATATAATGGAATGAACTCTTGTATGTTTACAAATTCTTTTATTTTCTTGTAAGATCATGCTTGCATTCTGTTGTATGTTATGTGCTCGGATCTTCTTGATTGATCTCTTCAGGACGCTAATGTCGTCAAGTGGTATGAGGCCTACTTCAGGACTATGGAGGAAAATAAAAACTAAGTCCTAGGCCTATGAGATCTATCCTAACGGGATTCTAAACTAAGGTAAATGTACCTATCTTTTATCTATGCCTATTTCATTTGGGATAACATCCTAACCTAGGTTGCATGTTCTAAATTGGGATGTGGGGAAATAACCTAAGGTGATGCTAGGCTTATTTCTAACCTTATACCTAATACTAAATGGTTATGAGCTATGACCTAACCTAACATGGAAATTTACCTATTGAAATTTTTATAAACCTAAGGTAAATACTTTTAAAACTATCCTATGGTCATATCCTAAGCTAATGGAATCTACCCTAAACTAATGAAATGTGGAAAGGGGACCTAAGGGTCATATGGCAAGTGGTAAGCTTGGCAATGGTTCCTAAGCTATTAATGTGATTTGATTTTTGAATTAATTGGAAAATGTACTGCCAGTTTAGGCAGAAGCATGAAATTTGGTGGGAGTCTATGTGGAGACATCACTAAGGTTTAGTGATGCATGCAGAATTTGAATTGGGTCTCGCCAATTTTGGATGGCGGTGGAGAAGAGAGATAGGTGGGAATTTGAGAGTTAATGGCATTAATGAGCCTCATTTTTGGTGAGTAAACCACCTAGGAAACCATGCAGGTGGATTTGTTGGAGGTTTTTTGGTCATTCATGCTCTCTGATTTTTTCTCTACATGGAGCTATCTAGTTCTTTGAACCAGAAGTTCTATTTTCACGTTTGATGGTTATTTTTTATTTCCTTGGTCTATTTTCGATTCAAGGAAAGTATATGAGGCATTAGGGAAAGAGATTTTTCATTGTTGATCTTTCTTGGAGAAGAATAAGTGTTAGAAGCTCGGATGGAAGTATTCTTCGAATCGGCAGAAGCACTATCAGGCATGATAGGATCTATCCATTAAGATTTCTTACTTTTCTCTAAATGCTTCATTAAAACGACTCTGCTCTCATGAGATAAATGGGTTTCTATTTTTGTTCTGGTTATTTTATTTCTTGTTGAAAGAATCTCTGTGCTTTTGGTTTTGGAACCCTTGCATGATAATTTTGTTTTTGGGTGTTCTCTCTGAGTGAGTTAAAATGATGAAATGCATTTAGAACTATTGAGACTTTATTATTTTGATTGGAATATATACTCTAGACTATCTGCTTGAAAAAGAATTTGAGTAAGTTATTTTTTTCTTGAGATTCGAACTGGAAATCTCCTTTGAATGTAGAAAGTAAATGGATACTCTTATCTAATGCATATTTGATTTTTAAAGTTTCATTACTCCTTCTATGATCTGTATGGGTATATGTTTCATCTCATTGTATGAACATGAACTTACGTGAAAGCGAGGAATGAACATCTTATTTGTATATGTACTAGTAAACTTGCATGCTTATACTAATTGTCTTGGATTGTTTTTGAAAGGTAGATGAATACCCTTCTAAACTGTATCTTGTTTTGTGAAGTTTTAATACTTCTTTCTCAGGACTGTATTTGTATAATATGTCCTTCAATAAGAAATTGAACTCGTGAGAAAAAGGGTTAATGGGTTTTTGAGGTTTATGGAATTGTCAGTGTTTTGTACTTCAACTTTTATAAGATCTTAGAAGAAATATCTTGTTCTTATTTTATACTGTTTAAATCTCCACTGCTTCGAATCATAATTCGATGGGAGTTGGGTAAGTTTTGTTATTTGGAATTACTGTTACAGTTGATCTCATGAGGAGATAAGAATGAAAGTTGTCTTATACTTTGGTTGTTTGTTACTAGAATTCTCTTCTCTGAAACTCTGTAAGGTGATTACTGGTTTATTGAAATATGGAAGATGAGATGGTTGTTTTTGGTTGAAGTTTTTTTTTATGTTTGAAATACTCTGGTAGCCGGCCTTCTCTAAGTCGTTATGGTGATTATCTTCTTAGGTCTGTTTGAACTTTCTTAAGTTTGATTTTCTGTCCTTTTTGGGCTTGGGTGAGGTGATGAAAACTTACTCGCCAGAGTTGGAAACTTCCTTGTAGTTTGTTAACTAACATGTTATGAGCTAACTGTGGTACGTTCATGGGAATCGTTGAATGTATAATCAACTTTTGGATTGTTACTTTTGTATATGGAACCAACCAAACCGTTCCGGTTTATAAGCTTTATTGATCTCTGTTTATTTGTGTGGAATTGAATGTATTGTTGATTCACGGACAGTGTTTAGCTGAGCCTGTCCTGTAGAAAGGAAAACTTAACCATTTCTTGACTGACTATTTTTCAATGGCTGAGTCATGCATCGTTATGAAATTGTTTTCAGATGGACTCTTCTTTGTGCACTCAATGGATGATTTCTTCCTTCTCTATTTGGTCATGATTAAGGGGTGATCTTTTTATAGTCTTACTTTATTTTTATGGAATAAATGGTTTCGAATCAATGACTGAAATCTTCAATGATATAGAAATATTCATTAAGGTTACAAGTAAGTTAATAAATGTTGATGGGTAGGATGTAGACTCTTCTTTTTTGAAGATGCATATGAGAATTCAGTTTAACCGAATGATAAAGGAAATTGTAAACTGTTTACTCTTCAGCTCATTCTCCTTTCTTTATATAAAACTTGTCATAGGTTTAATTGAATCATTTGTATTACTTTTATTAAGTAATTGATTAGTAGTTATTACTAATTACTTCTCTACTTAAATTATATTTAAGGAAATAATAATTGTTTCAGTTAATTGAAATGAAACATTGTTGCTGGGAAGTACTTTTCCATTGTTAATAAGAGGCCTAATCTAAGAACCTAGGTTATATTTATTTGACCAAGAATTAGGTTGTCACATCTGAATTGTGAATCTCTTATTTATTTAAGTTGTTGGTTGACTCATCTTAAAAACATAATGATGCTGAAATGAACTTGTCTTCACATGTTTTCTGGAAACTTGGTAAAGATGACAAGAAGGTCTTTGATTCTGAAAGTAACTCTTTTTGTTTATATATTGAAGTTAAATTTATATTTCAAATTCAGAAAGAATTATGAAATAATTTAATGTTAGGAGCTGTTATTTGATATAAATAAGTAGTTGTTTGGGATAATAATTATCTGATATAAGGTAGTAGTTTACTAATTATATTATGATCTTTTCTTAAAAGTGAATTCATATTGTTAATTGTGCTTCTTTTATGGTTGTTATTACTTATGTTTTATTTGAATGATTACATTAATTGTTTCATTAAAGCAGAGTTGTTTTAATGGAACAATTAGTGGAATGCACTTCGTTTTAATGCTTAGTTCTTATCATGCTCACTTCAATGAACTGACCTGTGCTAGCAATTTTTACAGATGGACTTCGTAAGTGATAAAAGAAGGCAATAAATTTTATGATGTATTGGCTGATTTAAAGTTTGGATCTTTTAAAGAGAACTCCGATTCATTCTTGAGATGTATTGAAAAGGAAAAGTTGTATTCTTTAATGATCTTAGTACTGATTGACATGTAGTTTGTCTAAGATGCATAGTCTTGTAAATTGTGTATTTTATCATGATGAATTGAAAAGGTTGGAGGTTTACTTTGAATTGTTGTGTAATTTCTCTTGTACATTTTATGAAGGAAGTTGGAATACTATCTTGTTGATATTTGGCATATCTGTTTGTATTCTTATTTCTGTTGTCATTTGATAAGTTGGATGAAGAGAAATAGTTTAATCTCTCTCTTACTTGAAAGCAACATATTAAGTTGCATAAGATGACGTTATTTATCTAAATAATATATTATGATAATGGGATGTATATTGAATATACAATTAAACTATAGAAAGTGTGAAAGATATAAAGGGTATGATAAACCCTAACACATAACCATGTAGAGAGGAAGACTCTTCCTCTCTCAAAAGAATGTAAAGTAAAAGAATGGTGTTTATGATCATCAATCATTAAGACTTCATTTTCTATGAAGTCTGCTCTAGTTGAACCTGTGTGGTTGCTACACCTTATTTGAATAGTTGAGTTACATTAAGTTAACCTTACAATGTATGTTGTTCTATTTTTGGATAACTGCTTGGCAAGTCAAAGATAACAAACATAAAAACAATCATGAGTTAATGAAGTTCTTTAATATGAATTAAATCAAATATGGATGAAGAACTTAAGGGGTGTTAGATTTAGGGTTTGGCAAGGTTTCTGTAATTTGAATCTTAATCCAAAATTAATTTTAAGTTAATGACCTCCTAGAGGTATGTACATCATGATGAAGTAGTTCTGTCAGATGTTGGCACATGCCAACTGTAGAACTGTACCTTTGTTAATTCTAAGGTTTTCACGAGGATACAATGTTATAGTTGACATGTTGTAACACCCTTCCACATTAGTTCATCTAGATCTACACACATTTGGACTTGAACTTAGTTTCTCTCTAGGTCAAACTAGCAATATGAATTGGAATAGGAAGTAGCTTTCTATGACTCAGGGTACCTAGGAACATTCAATCGACTTAGGTTGGTTGAGTATGCCCATATACCCTAAGTCATCGTGAGTGTCTCCCTATAAAAATTATATCGTTAACCTAGGTTAGGGTCAAACCTTGGGAAAGTGGACTGGCAGAAGTCAGTGAAGACCATTCTAGATAACATACGAGTGAGGTGAATGATGTATTTTGATTTGATGAATATGTCATCTAGGAATAGTAACATGAACAATATGTTGGAAATCTTTGGCCAAAGTATCACAAATTGCTGGTTACGTTGTCCTATGTCACCTAGTTTAAGGGACATGATTTCAGATGAATATTGGTAACAAATATTCAGATATGTTATTTAAACAGGTCACTCAGTACCTATATTAGGGTAAGAAAACCAAGTATATGTACTATACATTAAAGTATTCAATACTTAAAAACAAGCATGAGAGATCAGTTAGAGACCGAGTCATGCAATGAGAGATCGGTAATTCACCGAGTCATTTACAACTGCATATGGTTATTTGTTATGAGATTGATTGGCATGGAATGTGTGTTCTAAATTATGTTTTATTTAGAACAGATAAAATTGTGTAAAAGAAAATCCCCTTGTTTCTAAAGTCTTAAAATGGGAATGTTACAATTAGAATTAGCCAACCAATTTAGCTTAAAATAAAACAATCAGAATTGGTATATTTATGCATTATTTAGGCATGTCCCGTGTATAAATGGGATCAATGGGGGTCATTTAAACACAATCCATCCAAGCTTAACTTGAAGCTTGAAGAGTTTTTGAG
Source organism: Taxus chinensis (assembly GCA_019776745.2). Lineage (NCBI taxonomy): Eukaryota > Viridiplantae > Streptophyta > Pinopsida > Cupressales > Taxaceae > Taxus > Taxus chinensis. The sequence continues at coordinate 197,952,937 of CM034153.1, forward strand.
AGAGCCTTAAGAAAATTATAAAAAGGCTTATAAGGCCTATTTTGAAGAATTTTCAGAGTCTATTTAAACTCATTATTATTTTCTAAAAAAAGGCTATTGATACTTTAACTTCTTTTATTATTAAAAAAATCAAGTGAGGAGTTGAGAGGAGTTGTCAAGAACTGGAGAAGTGTGATACATGAGCTCTAAATCTTCACTCGCTAGGCATTATTACATGCAAGTTCATATTGTTTAGAGGTTGTGAAGGAGGGTCATGTTTTTGAGCTCGACAATAGAGATTATGTGACTTAGCTTTATGTAGAGGCTAGAGGTCATGCAATAAACGGGAAGTATATAAGAAGTGTGAAGTTGGTAGGTCATTCCAAATCATTGAGTAATCCTTCTAAGGCCAGTCTATTTTTTGAAGGACCGTTTGGCACTAAGTTCATGGTGGACTAGGACATTCATTATAGTATTGTAATTTTCTTTGTACTTATGATTAGAAATTTACAATGTATCATTTTGTCAATTAAAAAACCTGGAGATGTAGGCACTTACCAAACTTCGTTAACAACTTGAGTGCAGTTTCCATTATTTTTTACATTTCATTTAATTTAAATTTATTTTATTTCAGAGTTTTAAATTTTGACATTAAAATAAATTTTCCTATAAGGATGGATTGGTTTAAAAATCATAGTGAAAAACACCACCATTTTACAGAACAAGTTTGGTATCAGAATTGGTTTGTCAGCTACGATAACTTTTTAATGCAATGAAAATGAAATTTTACCAGCTCATCCAATGGCCCATTATACACACCATATTGGGTGCTATAATACACATGGTGATACCATGTCATCAAGATATGGCATGTCAAATTTTTGAATTTATACAGAGCATAGAACTCCTACAGTCTGTGTTACAAGAAGAACATCAACACTAAGGGACCCAAGAAGAATGATATGGTCCTCATGTATGTGCACATTGATCTATTAATACACGTGATGTGGAACAATATTGGTATTTATTCCGAGACTAAGCACCATAGTGGTTCCAATGTAGAATTGTGAAACATGGAAAGGCATTAGAAAATCCTAGTAGTAGCCAATCTGCCATACCTATAGATTAACACACAAAAAATACACCACAGAGAGATGATGTCAAGTTGACTATTGATCAAGATCATGTGAGGAAATTTTGGAAATAATTTCCTCTTGGAGACTTCCATGTTTTGGAATAATATTAGGTAAAATCCGAATTCTATAATAATGATTATTCTACTCACTCTAATGATAAAGTAGGAAGGTCTGTGTGGAAGAAGAAGGACACACCCTATAGTCCAAAGGAGGCATCTGAATTGATGAGACAACTACAACTCATGGAATCAGAGAAGAAATATCTAAAGGAATGAATTGATTCTTAGGAAGAATTCCTTTGAGGAGTAATCACATAATTACAACAATAAATTCAATCTAACAAAGAGCTCCAGGAAAATTTTTAGAATGGTGAAAAGGTGGTGGAAAAAGATACGCCCACCAATAAAAACACTGAAAGTGATTCATTGAATTTTACTTCCCAAGAGGATGAAAATCCTACTTATGGTGATTTTCAAAAGCAAACTAGAGGTATTGGATAAAAATTTCTTTTTAAAATGGGTTATGAAGGAAAAGGTCTTGGTCTAAATAGCCAAGTTATAGCTAACACTATCCAAGTGGAGGATAGACCTCAATATGTTTGTCTAGGTTACAATAGTGGAAAAAATGAGGTAGGAGAATGATTTAATACATCCAAAGTGAGAGAAGCATCAAGCATAGAGCACATGATACTAGTTTGAGAGGTACAAGAAAATTACACACTAAAAATAATTTATTAATCAACCACACATGATATATAAATATATAGTTATTTTCCAATAACCACTCACCTGAATATATGTGATTTGTTCTTGATTAACTAAAATATGAATTTTAGAAGTTAATCTAATAAGTAAAATAGTAAATAAGAGCTAACTAAACAAGGAGAGATGAGTTAAGAAACTAAAAAATAGATATGTGAAACCCTAGAGTGCAATAAAAGGAGGAAACAAATGTGTTAGGGTCTAGAAAAGTATAGATCTAGAAAATATGGGTGGACTAGGGTGCCTGGATAGGTATAAGGGCACTTGTGGCCCCCTAGTCTAAGATATGGGTGCCCTGGTATGTGAAAAATCTTAGTAAACCTCCTCTAAAATGTTGTTAAGTGATTGCCTATATTCTCTTCCTGCCACACTATATTCCCTAGATTGCACAATATGATGCTAGAAATTAGAAATGAAGATGACACCTACAAACCACAAGACAAGCATCAAAACCCTAAAAAAGAAAGTTGCATATGAAGGAGTCAAACTGTCCTCAGCCGCCACAATGGTGGACTTACTAACTGAGTGCTACACTAGGTATTAGAATTGATGTTGTTCTATGTGTGTGTATAATCATGTCATAGGTGCTCTTATGCCATTCACACTTTGTGAAAATAGTGAGAAATAACTATGTGTAGAAATGTAATAAATGGTGGATGGAATAGAATAAACATCCCTCATATGATGTGTGATGCAGATAAACTATCCTTGCCCCTTTTGATGGAGCTAGATGGATGAAAATGAGCTCTAGATGCCTTAGATGGAATGCAACCTTAGGCGATGGTAGTAGTGCCTAGTGCTTGGTCCCTCATTATGTTCTCATAAATTTATTTTTACATGGTTCTCTTGTTCTAATTTAATAATTAACCTTGAAAAGGCCGACCACTAATAATATAGAATGCTCAAATGGCTAGAAAGTGCCCAAAAGATGGAATTAAAGTGGGAAAAGCATCAAGGTGCCCTGAACAGTACTAGGGAACCTGTGGGTGCCCCAGTATTGGCTTGGGTGCCCCAATAAAGGCTAGAATGAAGAAAAATGACAAAAATAGACTAGGCATGTATGTTTGAGAGGTTGATAGTGATGATAGAAAGAAAAGTAAAATGGCCAAAAGATAGGTGTTAATTAGTACTTTCTTCACTCAAAAGCTATATGAATAGTAGTACGATACCGAGACTAAATAATATCCAAAGTGTGTAATTTATTGTCTATATTTGCTCCCACTTTTATATAGGTGAGTGAAATACTCGGTAACATAAAGTAGATAGAGATGCGTACTTGATGCCCATGTAGAGTGATGTAGGAAATGCACCGAAGGACTAGAAATAGTGTGGAGTGAAAAAAATATGATGGAGCATGAAAAATAAAGATGAAAAAGATAAAAAAGTGATGAGAGTGAACCTAGGGCAGAAATTATTGTGTAGTTTCCAATGTGTGTGATGTACCTGCATGTTAGTATGGTGTGTGTGCTACCATAAGATGTTGTTGTTGATGTTGTTATTGGTGTCCTTGTTTTTATTGTTGTTGTTGACTACTTGCTTCTCATATGGTTAGACTTGCAAGGAAAATACAATAAAGTAGTCAAATATGCATGTATATAGTAAAAATCATGTAATGTAAATGAATTATGTTAAAAGAACATGTGCACATGATATTTATGAGATAAAGAGTGTAGAAAGGATATCTTGTACTGCAAGTTTTTTTTGTGACCTCATGCCACCCTGGCCGAAGAAGTGTAGGGAGAAAGCTGTATTACACTCCAACTTGTAACTACGTCCTTGAAGTTATGTGAAGAGATATTTTTACTATCTAGGTTTTTGGGCAATTCGATGCCACTGGATGAAGTAGTGTAGAGAGGAAATCCATTCTATCTTTTAACCTATTACTTCTCCCCAAAATGATAAGGATAACCATGTCCTATAAAAGCCATTATGTACAGGGTTAGTAGAGTAGCATGAACCCACTCGTTGTATAACCCACAATGCAATGGTAGAAATTCAACTGAACTGAACTGGTGTAGAATCATTGTGTAGAATATAAACCCCCAAATGATGCCCCTCTCTTTGGGGTTGTTATCCAAAATGAGCCCCCTACTTATTTTGGCTAACTTGCCTTCATTCTTCCCTTCCTTGTGCTTCAAATTCAATTTTCACACATTTCAAGCACTCAAGGGTTTCTGGAAATGGCTCCATCAGATAGGATTTTTCTTCCCTTTCCAGAAAGGTAAAATTTTCCTCCTAACTCCAAATATTTCGAAAGTTATGGCCCGACGGAGTTTTTTGGGGAAATTTTCCCTTGACAGGCCCGTGGCCAATGAGAAGGTGCCACATGGTAGTGGAGGTTGGGCCAGTGGAGGTAAGTTGGAAAATTTTCCAAAGAGGGAAAAGGGCACAAAGGGAAAATTTTGGCCTGCAGGCCCATGGAGGAGGATGGAGAAAAAGTTATGGAAGGCCCGCGGTCAATGAGGAAGTGACACGTGTCCATGACAGTGGTGGGAGTTGGAGGTGTGGAGGAAACTTTGGTTTTTTGCCAAAGTGATAGAGGCATAAATGGAGAAAAAGAAGTGCGCCCCTGCCAAGCAACTAGAAGCCAACATGTGTCACCAGAGCGGTGGAGCACGGGGAAAATTTGGGAATTTTTCCCGATAAAAAAATCAAAGGGGAAAAGCGAGGTTTGAGCCCGCGTTTCCATCAGTGAATGGGAAAGTGCCACATGGCAGAGGAGTGGCAGGGTGTGGGGAATTTTTGGGACATTTTCCCAAATTCAAAAAATGGAAAATTTTCAAGTTTCGGCCCGCCAACCTGATTTTTGCCCTAAAGTTGTTATTTTTGCCCTAAATCTTCAGAGGGGCATAATTGCTATTTTTTCCTTATATCATTGGAAATATGTTGAAATCCTTACAGAGGGGCATAAATTTCTAATCCCGAGCTCATAAATTTTCATGAGTTATATTATATGAAATTGGAAAGCCTTCCTGATTAGGAGGAATCCTCATTACATGATGGGAAGGAACTAGTCAATTTTGATTTTTAATGGATATTAGACATCAAGGATCTAGGAAAACCATAGATCTATCAGGAAAGTCAATACCATAGATCAATGTCTAGATAATACTAATATCATGTAGTACCTAAAAATAAGGTAAATACCTACTCTAACATAGGAAGATGTCTTTTGCATGCAAAAATGAAGAAAATGCCCCCAACCACCAAAATTAATGAAGTATGGGCCTCTTTCTTGCTCTGCAGAGCAATGTACTTTGGCGTATGGGTTTGTCCATGAAGCCCATCACTTTGTAGGTGAGATTGGAGGGATTTTTTGGTGGTTGGAGTTTCAATTTGATTTTCCCATGTTTTCCACATTTCTTTCATTTTGTTCGATGGTTAAAAGCTAGATTTGGCTCATTTGTAAAGGTTGTTCATCATTCTTCTCTACCTCTCCCTTTATTTTCTTCCCTAGGGTTGAAAATGGAGTTTGAACCTCCTCCCTTGCTCTGTAATGGCATTTTTTTCCTCTTACCAGTAAAATGATGTTTTGTGCAAACTTCTGGAGCAATAAAAAATGTGTTTTGTGATGCATTTGTCCATCCTTGCTCATTTTGCTTGTCTTCTTCTTGCCTCTCTTCATTGCAGGTATTTGTGCATGTTTGAATGTTCATTGTAGGTTTTGGAGCTGTGTTCATGGAGTTTTGGAACATTTTTTGTGTGAAATTTATCCTTGGTTTTGTGATGCACTTGTCCATCCTTTCCATTGCTCACCTCTTCTTGTTCCATGGCAGTTTTGATAGATGTTCAACATTTTCCTTCTCTGGTGTATCAATGTTTTAGTGTAGGCTCTATTTTTCCCTCTTTCTCTCTCTCTCTATCTCCTTGGCATAGTTAGATTAGGATTAGATTAGCTTGCCTGCACTGGAATAGCTTGTGGTAGGTAGTTTAGGAAGAGGAACCAACCTTCTCTAGAGAGCTTTCCCCATTTGCAAAGGTCCCACACTTTGGGAAAGCTCAATGTTGTGCATTCACACCAAATGACATTGCCTTAGAAAAGTAGATCCATAGGTCATTTTGGGGGTGCTGTGAATTTGCACTAATAGTTTTGGCATGCCCAGTGGGACCTTAGAGGTCTTCCACTTTATTTTTGACAGGTTGGTGTGTTCCTGTTAAAGATTCAGCCTTTGGAGGCATATTCAAAAGCACATCTGGCGACTCCATCTGGTAAATAACTCATTCTCTAAGTTGCATACCCTCTTTCCATTCATTTTTCATCCATTCTTCCTTCCATCTCTTCCATCTTCTTTCATTTCATGAAGTTGTGCAATCATGACTTCATTTCCATCATGGAATTCACATTTACAACAGTAGTATATTCCACCTCCAACATGTTTTACAACTCCTTCAAATCAGCATTTTGATCAAATTCAAAATCAGTATGCATATCCATATGAGCAGCAGTGCCAAAATCAGTTTGGCTATGGTTCTTTCCAAGAGTAGGAGTATGCAAACAATGAAGACAATCAAATGGAAGATGCTGATTTTGTGGAGAAGATCCAAAAAATGGAGGTTGGCATGGTGCAATCAAGAGCAACAACTCAAATGAAGGCTTTCAAAATTGGTTGTAGGGCACCTTGTCCATGGGTTGGCCCTTTTCCAAGACACTTCAGCCCTCAGGAGAAGCTGGACTTCATGATGGAGATGCTGCCCCAACTTGCACAATGGACAGTGGAGATAGAGGCCTATAAATTTGGTGTTGAGCAACCTTGTCAATGGGTAAGTTCTACACCATCATCTAGTTTTTCTCCTTCCATTCCTCAAGCAGCACCATCTCATTTTGAATGCCAAATTCCAAATCCAGCCCATGCTGCCCCAAGAGTTGATTCCATTTCTCCATCCCCTAGTCTTCCATCCCATCTCAGTTTTTCTTCTCTCTTCTCTTCCAAATCCAAATCCCCTCCACAAGAGCAAAAAGAAATACCTTCCACTCTAAGGAAACAAGAAGTTTCATCTCCTCCACCACAAAAAATAATTGCAAAATCAATTGAGTTACAACCCACCCCTCCTCTTGCATTCCCAATTCCATGTGGGGAAGAAGAAATTGCAAAAATCAGTCATGAAGGATAGCAAGAAGAAGAGCCAAACAAAGAAGAAAAAATCAGAAGTTTGGTAAGCTTGGCTCTTAAATTTGGGATTACAAAAATCCCCTTGATGGTGAAACCAACAGAGGAGGCCAAGGTTGAAGAACAAGTGGTGGTTAGGACTGATTTTGTTACAGCAGAAGAAGAGCAAAAAGAAGAGGCAAATCAGCAATCAATTTTCTCAGAATGTAGTGTCCATGTTGGCACTCTACTTGAAGAAGATGCTGATCCAATTCAAGTTGCACAATCAGCCATGGAAGAGGAAAGCTCTAAAAGAGATCTTGCAGCCCCAACTCATCCTATAGAGCAGCAGATTGAAGAGTTTGACTTGACAAACTTCATGCTAGAGGAAGAGTTCAATCAAGAGCAAGATTGTCTTCAAGCAGTAGAGGAAGGAGAAGCTGCTCCAAATCCAAAAGAAGAGGAGCACATTCTAGCTGTGGGGGAGAAAAGTGCAGATCCAAAAGCTTTGAGCACAAAGCAGGCTATAGAAGAACCTTCAGTTCTTCTTTCTACTTCATCTCTCTCGACTTCTAGTGCTGAAGAAGAGTTTGATCTCTCAAACTCAATGTTGGAGGATGAAAGAAACCATGGTGATCAAGTTGCAAATCAAAAGAACACCATGGGGGAGGTTGAGCATTTGCAGTAGGACAACAATGAGGTAGTTTATCTGTCAGATTTGGAAGACTATTTTGATGAAGAGGAACCGGTTGAAATCATGCCATTTTCTCCTTCATCACCCACATTCCAAACACAAGAACCTGCTGCCATGAAGGAGAGAATTCATTTGCAGCAGCCTACATTTTATAACAGCCTTTTGGAGCCAAGATTGGAAGATATTAATCTTCCATGTTCTTCATTGGAGGAAGAAGGAAAACAATAGAAGAACTTCATCACTTCTCCCACATCATCCATCCAAGAAGGTCTACAAGAGGACTCCATTTTTGGAGTTGAAAATCAGAGCTATGGGCATATCAAATGGATCAGACCTTTCCCAATAAGGTATTTGGCTTCATTGGAGCCAAAGGAGAAGTCACAACCAGTCATGCTTGCTTCTAAGCATGAGGATGAGCATCTAAGCACCAAGGATCAGCTGCAATACCTCTACAATCCAAATGTAAAGCAACTAAAAGAGGTATCTAACTTGTTTTCAGTTGACACCTTGCTGATATGGGTAGAAGACCAGCTTCTTGTTGATTTTCCACTCATCCTAACAGCCATGATCAGCTCCAAATCAATTGCATGGCTACCCATTTTGAAGAAAGGAAGCTATTTTGCACAACCAGTTGCAGGGTTTGTTTAGCTCACCTTTGCTTCCAGTTAGAGTAGAGTAGGTAGGTTTTCTTTCAGCAGAAGAAGTGCTTGTGCACACTCTGCATATCCCACTTGGGGTATGTATGATTTCTAATTTTGTACATATTTTTTTGGTGTTGTTGTGTTGCTCTTGCACAATCCATTTCAGTGGGTTTTGGTGAAGATCAACTCCAAGTTTCAGTGGGTTTCCAAGTGGCTCAGAGGTCAGATTTTCATAGTTTAGATCAAAATCAGTTTATCAGGCTTGACTCCATGCCCAATGGATGCTTCAAAGGCCACTGATCATTCATCTAGCAGGCAGATGACCCCTGAGAGTCACCAAATTGTTATCCAAAATGAGCCCCCTGCTTATTTTGGCTAACTTGCCTTCATTATTCCCTTCCTTGTGCTTCAAATTCAATTTTCACACATTTCAAGCACTCAAGGGTTTCTAGAAATGGCTCCATCAGATAGGATTTTTCTTCCCCTTTCCAGAAAGGTAAAATTTTCCTCCTAACTCCAAATATTTTGAAAGTTATGGCCCGACAAAGTTTTTTGGGGAAATTTTCCCTTGACAGGCCCGCGGCCAATGAGAAGGTGCCATGTGGCAGCGGAGGTCGGGCTAGTGGAGGTAAGTTGGAAAATTTTCCAAAGAGGGAAAAGGGTGCAAAGGGAAAATTTTGGCCCGCAGGCCCATGGAGGAGGATGGAGAAAAAGTTGTGGAAGGCCCGCGACCAATGAGGAAGCGACACGTGTCCATGACAGTGGTGCAGGAGTCGAAGGCGTGGAGGAAACTTTGGTTTTTTTCCAAAGCGACAGAGGAAAAAATGGAGAAAAAGAAGCGTGCCCCTCGCCAAGCAACCAGAAGCTGACATGTGTCACTGGAGTGGCGGAGCGCGGGGAAAATTTGGGAATGTTTCCCGATAAAAAAATCAAAGGGGAAAAGTGAGGTTTGAGCCCGCGTTTCCATCAGCGAATGGGAAAGTGCCACATGGCAGAGGAGTGGCAGGGGCATGGGGAATTTTTGGGACATTTTCCCAAATTCAAAAAATGGAAAATTTTCAAGTTTCGGCCCGCCAACCTGATTTTTTCCCTAAAATTGCTATTTTTGCCCTAAATCTTCAGAGGGGCATAACTTTCGATCCCAAGCTCAGATTTTCATGTTCTTTATATCATTGGAAATATGTTGAAATCCTCTACATGATGGAGGGTTAAATTTTTATTTTTGATGGATATTTGTGGGAGAAAAATAGGAAAACGTCTCTGGCATGCAAAAAACATAGAAAATGCCCCCAACCACCAAAATTAATGAAGTATGGGCCTCTTTCTTGCTCTGCAGAGCAATGTACTTTGGCGTATGGGTTTTCCATGAAGCCCATCACTTTGTAGGTGAGATTGGAGGGATTTTTTGGTGGTTGGAGTTTCAATTTGATTTTCCCATGTTTTCCACATTTCTTTCATTTGTTCGATGGTTAAAAGCCAGATTTGGCTCATTTGTAAAGGTTGTTCATCATTCTTCTCTGCCTCTCCCTTCTTTTCTTCCCCAGGGTTGAAAATGGAGTTTGAACCTCCTCCCTTGCTCTGTAATGGAATTTTTTTCCTCTTACCAGTAAAATGATGTTTTGTGCAAACTTCTGGAGCAATAAAAAATGTGTTTTGTGATGCATTTGTCCATCCTTGCTCATTTTTGCTTGTCTTCTTCTTGCCTCTCTTCATTGCAGGTATTTGTGCATGTTTGAATGTTCATTGTAGGTTTTGGAGCTATGTTCATGGAGTTTTGGAACATTTTTTGTGTGAAATTTATCCTTGGTTTTGTGATGCACTTGTCCATCCTTTCCATTGCTCACCTCTTCTTGTTCCATGGTAGTTTTGATAGATGTTCAACATTTTCCTTCTCTGGTGTATCACCGTTTTAGTGTAGGCTCTATTTTTCCCTCTTTTCTCTCTCTCTGTCTCCTTGGCATAGTTAGATTAGGATTAGATTAGCTTGCCTGCACTGGAATAGCTTGTGGCAGGTAGTTTAGGAAGAGGAACCAACCTTCTCTGGAGAGCTTTCCCCATTTGCAAAGGTCCCACACTTTGGGAAAGCTCAATGTTGTGCATTCACACCAAATGACATTGCCTTAGAAAAGCATATCCATAGGTCATTTTTGGGGTGCTATGAATTTTCACTAATAAGGGTCACACGTGACATCATTGATAGGATAATTTAGTCCGAAAAGAGGACCAACCACGCCTTGCAGGGAGAAGGGAATGCACTTGGTAGTAACCAGGGCACACGTAAACAAGTAGGTAGAAACAAGTGTTAATACAAATAAGCATGCATGTGAAAGACAAATGTATGTTATGTAAATAGTGTATAAGCTAGAATGCAAGTAAGCACACAAGAAATCAATATAGACCACCAAAGCGGGTTGTAAACATGGGAAACCACTCACAATGTTGTAAGAAAATTAAGGCCATAATGGCCACATACAAAAAAAAAAGTGTGCACACCATGTAAATGGAAATAACCACATATAATAATAAATAAGAGACAAAAAATAATAAGCAAACAAATAGATAGCCATCGAAGTAAGTAATCATGCAAATAAATGTTGTACATGAAGCACCCGTTAGCATGTTAAAAATATAACCAGGATGTCAAAAGCATGCATAACCAAGTAATGAAAGTGTTCTAAGTACAAAATTAAACAATAGCACCTGGAAGAGATGAATGTGGATGTCCCTAGTGACCATTTTAGGAGTAGTAGAAGGTGAGTATCCATGCTGCGTGTAAGAAACCTACATATCTAATCACAACTACAGAAAGGCGTGAATGTGCATCTGTGTATGGTAAAGATAATGACATAAAAGAAGCCTATGTACCATGTGTAATATGATGACCATATACATCAAAATGTAAGAAAGAGTAAAAGCAACCAAGATATGTAACATGTTATGGATGGATGGAATGAAATGTAAGATGAATGATAGGATCTGCATTCTCTCCGAGTGAATGGAAGTTTATGCATTGAGGTTCATTTAGCATACCCCCTCAAGATTTAAGAATGAACCAAAAATGAGAGTGCATCATTGATAAATGTTCAAAGTGCATGTTGTGTCCAATGCGATGTGATGACTATGTATGTGTGTTCATGATATGTGATCTAGAGATGAAGTATGTGTGTGAACCTATAGACGAATAATATATCATGACAAGATGAGTGTAGGAGTGATGATGCATCATAAAGCGTCTATCATTGTAAAATGAATAGAGGAAGTGGTGATGTAGCCTAAAGCATATACCAATACAAGAGGAAGGAATAGGTGAACATTTAGCCTAAAGCGTAGGTCACTAACCTAAGAATATTGTATGATGGGAGGTTCAATGATGAACGTATAACTATGATAAGGTCCATTTGATTTGTAAACCCTTGGTAATCGAGTATGGACTGATAGAACTAAAGTACATCATTTTAGACACAAAAGCATGCACTTTAGACATTATTTAGTCCTGGTCATATAAAAATATTCATATGGTTTTTAAGTGAAAAAAATATTTTTGACAATTTTTACACTTGTGAAAAAGTGGGCAACTCGAAACTTTGTTACGATGGATAGCATTGGTGAAGTATACCTAAGCTTTGGGAGATTATATTAGATTATGTTGTTACTACGGATTTTTTTAAAAGATTACATGAAATTTACAGCTATGTGTACTATTACAAAACGTAACAGATCACATAGTCTATAATTTCATGACCATCCTCAGTAAAAGAACACAAACCCCGAAGGATAGTTATGTTGTTTTGATGAGAACATCTAATTATAGAGTAGGTGAAGTGTAAAGTTTTGGAACAGTAAACATAAGTGCAGATCACACAAAAACTAGAGTTCATTACTTAATGTTACAAGTTATGTTCTTTCCTTCATGATTAAGACATTCAATTATGTTACTGAGTTGTTTAGTTCATAATACAATCCATATAGAAAGCAGAAATGTAGAAAGAGATATACAAATCATTTACAGAATTCAATGTTGTATTCACAAGGAGAGTCAAATGTTTCCCACACAAGCCATGGGATGTAACTGAAAATTAAAGTACAACTATTGAAAAGAAAGATACACATGCATGAAAGAGAAAGAAAAGGAGTATGAGGGTGAACCTGTCATTCCCTTGTATATTCTTCGTTGTACATAGCATCTCCTTGCCAGCTCCTTCATCCTCAAGGCACGGTACCTGAAAAGTAAAAACAAGTCAACCATCAGTTACGAGCTCATGGATCAAACCATATTCCTACACTATCCTACTTCATGCATATGAATCTTCCCCTAAGTAGGAGATGCATTCTACTTGAAGGACAAACTGTATGCATGCTTTATTCACTCAGAAAGAAGAAAATATGGACGTAAGAGAGGCCAAAAATCCTAAATATTTCCTAATTGTTTCCCTAAGTGTGTAGGTACAAGTTGCAGCTAAATAAAGAATTAGATAAGTCATAAGTACATGCTAAGAAGAAGGAAGAGTGCAACTCAAAGTTCAGAAAACATTCTGTAAATGGAAGAGGTTAGAGCTCGGAAGAGAGAATGGAAGATAGAAATACATTTTTCAGTTTGTAAAGAAGAGGGAGAATCATATTTCAACAAGCTGAAGCTAAAAGCAAAAAGGATTACAGCTGAAATAGGATGAGAGAGAAGATTCTGGGAAAATTTTGACAAGGCTTCACCATGTAAAATGGACATTTACAACTTTTCATCATGTTGTTTAAATTACTACATGCTTTAAAAGAACTATGCAAATCAAATAAGTGATATGGAAATCAGAAAAGAATTGCATGATCAAGAGAAACAACTATCATGTTTTCACTTCTCAATTGCTATATCAGTTCAGCATGAAAAGTGTTACTTTTTGTACCCTGGATCAGAATATATAAGTACTATTTTGGGAAATGCATTAAAAATTTCAGATTTTCAGTATACATATCAAAGCTGTAATGAAAGGAAATACAATATATAATGCAGAAAATAATTCTTTATAACTTAAGCAGCTGAAGGGAATTGAAATTCTAAGATAATCTTACAAATTTTAGATTTTCTAAGTTACAGTTTTCAAAAATAATGCAAAAGAGAGCACAAAATTACTACAATGTCAATGAATTACATTCATTCAAACAAGGTAGTACTCATCTACAACATAAGTAGAAGGCATTACAAGTGAACAAAAGGATCTATCTCATGAGGAAATTAAAAGTAAACATAGGAACAATTTGATAGTTTGAAGTAAGCTATAGAAAACACAAAGTGCATGAATGATCATCATATAGTAGTCATACAAGTAAAGAACAGATTAATCTACAGGTCTTCATGAACTCAACTCAAGAAAATGCTTCCAGTATCAACACATCAATAGATGGAATACAAAGAACAGTCAAGAATATCCAAGGTTTTACAAAAGGTTCAAGGATTGACTAAGAACAAAATTTTAATCAAAGACACATATAACCCCATGAAAATATAGCAGCTATGAATATAAGAATTTTTCAAAATAGAGGGGATATTTGCAGATAAGGAACATGTCTAGGTTGAAGATTTTTTGGAAAGAGAGATAATTCTGGAAAAAAATTGGCAGAGCTTCGCCATGTAAAATTAATATTTACAAATTTTCAAAAATCTATATCAAACTGAAATCAAAGAAATGAAATGAAAGTAACAGAATAAAGTATCTGAATCAAGGCTTATGCCTAATAGTGACATCAAAACAGATCAAGAATTGCTTAAAATTACTGTAGATATCAAAGAGTATAAATGAAACTTGCATATTACAAAGGGTCAATTCTGTTATCTCATTTTTAGTGATTCTAGCTAAAATTGAGATAACCATAGAAATTTTTGACAAAACCTCCTAAAAATGCCCTTTGAAGGAGATTTTCAGGTTTTCAGGTTTCCATCGCATGGAAACATGTCTTTTACATGCTTCATGTCGAGTGTCTTCCAAAACCCAAAACCCGATTACATGCCAGTGTATCAAGTTTTTGGACCGGGAGCATTGGAACATACCTTACAAAAAACATGTTACATGTTGCTTGTTTCTCGAAACCTAAAACCCAACATGATCCTTTGTGTCAGGTTTTTGGAACTCGATAGCATCCAGACATGTCTTTTACATGATTCATGTCAGTTGGTTCCCGAAACCCAATTTATTAAGAAAACCTTTGTTTTGGGTTTTCATAAGTGCTAAGCATGATGACATGGCATTAATGCCGAGTTGTCGGTTAGTTAGCACACGTGTCGGAGGAAGTTTAATAAATGCTAGGGTTTTATAAATAGTCCAATTTTACATGTCATTTCTACCTGACATACTTTTTACTGCGTGGATTTTTCATACATGCTCCATTAACCTCCAAACCCAACCAAACTTCTTGATTGATTTCTTGATCCATCTTCGACCATTTTTTCAAATTTATCGAAGGTATTTTTCTCTTCTTATCATTTTGTGGTCTTTGGGTTAGTTTTTGAAGTGTTCTTTCAGTGTTTTTCCTCTTTGCTTTTTCTTCCATCTAGGTTTAGGGTTTAGGGTTGTTTTCTTCATTTTCTGTTGAATTTTCAAGAAACCCCTTGTTTAAAATTCATCCTAAGTGTTTTCTTATTCCCTTCCATGGATATACTCTTGTGGTTTTTGAGAATAATCTATAAAACCTAACTTACAAGCTTGGATGAAATTTTACTTGTTCTGACATCCAAGAAACCTGATGCCTTTGTTTCAGGATTTACAGGGTGTCTGACACTATTTGGTTTCTGTAGTGTATCAGGTTTCATGAAGTTATCAGCATCATCTGACTTACACTTGTGTCGGGTTTCTCAGATTGTTTGACATTTTCCAACTTTCGTAGAGTGTCAGGTTCCACAGGGTGCTCAACATCTCCTGATTTTTGCCTTTGTGTCAGGTTTCACGAAGTGTCCGACATGACCTAGTTTCTGATATACTCTGTGGTGTGTTAGGTTTCATGAAGTGTTTGACATGTCTCAAAGTCCATTTAGTGTGGCGGGTCTGTAGGGTTGTTCAGCAATCTTCCAAGCCCGATTGTTCAAACAGAAGTTATCTAGGCATTCTTTCTTTAGGACTTCTCATGTCATATCCTGGATCATCTAAGGATAAGTTAGATAGGTCAGGAAAGATGAAGTACATGTACTAGAAAATGGAAACCCCCTCCTACATAGGTTACAATTATGACATCTGATACACGGAGCTTGGTAACATGGACATGGAGGACTTTTGGAACAGAACCAAGGATTCTTCTTAGAGTCCCTAGATGAATTCAATAACCAAGAGTGACCTCCCTCTTGCAGTAGGATTCCCAAAGTCTACTCAATGCCCCGAGTTCATTTTGGCCTGTGCTTCTAATTATGACTCAGTTTCCCACTCAATGAAAAATCAAGCAGCAAAAACCATAGTGAAGTTGGATGGAGGTTACTTTGATGACCTCTTAAGATTGCCCAACTTTGAGGAATATGTTGATGTAGATCTTAAGTTAGTATAGAAAGCCTGGGACAAAGATCAAGAAGATTATATCAAGCATGTGAATAAAAAGTTCTTGATCAAGGCCAAGCTAGTCATCTCTAGGTTTCCCAAGTTTGTCCTTAGGAGTGATTTCATCCTTGAAATCAGTGACATCATAACCTTGTTGAGTTGAGTATTTGGACTCCCTGAGTCAAGAGACTTCCAAAGGTGGATATATCAATTCATGGTCATTATAAAGAAGAATGAACAAGGGATTGATTGGAGTAGTCTTATAAGTAATGAAATTGATTCCCAGATGAATACATTCTTGACTACTGATAAGTTTTATATGTTGTCATATGCCACCTATGCAGAAGCCGGCATGAGGAATCATCCAAGGTTGGACATGAAGGGAATTAGGTCAACAAAACATATATATCAGTATTTCCCTCAGCTAACAAAGAAGGGGTCCGAGGAAGAAGAGTGAATGACACTTTATTTTATGAGAACATATACATGTTGAACCCTGATTTAAGAAAGAGAAGAGTCTCTGATGAGGTATGGGCTGAAGTATCAAATTGGGGTTGTATCTTCTTACAGTTCAAGAAGTTCACATACCTTCGGGTGGTCATGTACCTGGGTGATCCTTTCGGATTGCCTAGGTTCCCATGTGATAAGCTAATACTGATGGAGTTGGTTAGATAATTGTTGGATTTTCAAAAATTTTGACAGAGTAAACACAAGGCTTCCGTATCCTTCCCTATTTCCATCGGAAGATACACGTGCTCAAAATTGGTTAAAGATAAGAATGTGGTGTAAGCTAAGAATGTGGTGCACGAGCTTTAGGACAAGTTGAAGAAGCATATGAAGCACATAGATGGATTTTATTTTTGAGGAGTCCTTAAATCGTACGGGACTTTATATCTACATGTTTCCAACATAGAAGATATTTGGGTTGATCTTTGGGATGAAGTTGTCATCCAAAGAAAGGACAATAGTAGGTTGACAATTGAAGAAATTTAGATGCCAGATTTATCTGATATCCGAGAGAGCACCACAAATAATGAGAGTGTCCTTGACACCTTGTATGATGGCTTAAACGAAGACCAATATGTATTCCTAACCATTGATTGGTCCATCGCTGAGAAAGCTTCTATTACCGGAAGAGATACTCAAATTCTTTCCCGTACTAAGGTATGGATCATTTCTTGGGGAATGAGTTATAAAGAAGGGAGTTTTTCAAAGTTAGATACTTTGGAAGTAGGACCCTCACAGGGAAAAAAGGAAAAATATAATAACCCTTCCAAGAGGCCCATAAAGGTTAAGTTTTTCAGAAAGGGAGAAGATCAAGTAACCACATCAGTGGCCACTCTCCCAAAAATAGTTAAGATTCTTGATTCACCTCCACCACCAGAGATAGGAAATATTCCTTCAGGATAAGAGATTGTTGAAACTCCCATTCCTCTTGTGGTTGACATTTCATTAGAGGTAATTCTCCCTCTTATCTCTCAAGCTCTAATTTTAGAATCATTGCCTCCTCCCATTTACCCTTCCTTGTCTCAGATTTATTCACCAAGTTCCTTAGCCATGGCTAGTATCTTATCTAGCCTCTCACCTCTCCCCACTGAACCCCAGTCAACCATGGATATGCCTCCTCCTTCTGTGCCTTCATTCCCTAAGTCCATTGTCGTGAACTCTACACTTGCAGTGGTCACCACTCCACAAGATAACCTTCCTCCACCTAAGGATGTGACTGTAACACATACAATGGGAGAAAATTCTTGCAATACACCTCAATGGTTAATAGATCAGACTCTGAGGAAGAGGAAGGTGGTAGTTTCCCTACCAGCCTTTGATTTTAGTTCCCTCAAGGTCACTCCCACCATGTCAGCCAAGAAACCCAAAACAGTTTCAAGGATTTCAGTGGATGCCTCAGGGCATAAATTTGTAGAAATTGCTACTCCCACGGCTGATAAAACCAAGGATTATATAATGGTCACATATTATCAAATCATAAGGTTTTATCGAGGAAAAGTAATAATGAAGGGAGCACAACAGGATGCACAAGATTCCATGAATGTGTTGTGCTAGAAGTTAAAGGAAACTAAGGAAAATAGAGATGAGCTAAAAGAGAAAGTAGAGCAGCTGACAGAAGTACTAATCAAGCTCTCAAAGCCTCCTGAGTCAACACAATCATCCTCTACTCCTATCAGGTTTGATTTCTCATTGGTACCCATGATTGAGAAGATTAATGAGAAGGGGAGAACAATCAATGAATGGATGTAGAGGCTGCTCCTGCAAGGAAAGGAAGTCATTGATGAAACTGTGGAAGTCTACAAATCCTTGGAGGATATAAAGAAGGATGGAGAGAAAATGGATGATTACTTTTCAGCAGAAGTTAAGAACCTAGAGTTAAATTTTGAAGCTCTCCAAATCTTGAAACAAGTTCCATCCCACATCTTGGTCGAAGAAGGCATCATTCCACATGGGGACAAGCATTTTCAACTAACCAAAGCCATTAGATTCAAAATAAAGATTCTCAATGAAGCTTGCAGCAAATTGAGGGAATTAAGAGATCAATTGGTCAATGGCATGAATGACATAGAAGAAGAGCTAATGAAGATTTGCACTAAGGTGTTGAATGAAAGCTCGGGTATTCTTCTTGTTGATGATCTTTACAAGCAGATTCAAGAATCAATTCAACACAAACCAACTTATGGCTTCATCCTGGAAATCATTGATAGGTTTGTGAAAATTGAAAATTCTTTTGAAAACACTGAGGAAACTCAACAAGAGACTAAAGAAGCTTCCTGGAAATGCTAGCAGTACTCAAGAAACATGTGAAGTTCTAAGTGATTATTCCATCGTGCCTGATGAAAATGAGATGCATGGTATAATCCAAAAATTCCAAGAATTTTGGGACAAGCAGGATTTATTTGAGGAAGATAAAGATGATGAAATGGAATAGGCATACTGTTGCATGTCATTTCAATCATGAAATCGACATGTCTTTTTCATTTTTGTTTCGTCACATAGGAAGAAAATTTTGACTTGGTCTCCCGCATGAGAGTCAAGCAAAATAGGACTCTCACTAAAAAGACTATTTTCTAAGATTTATCCTATTTTCTCTCTTCCCTTTTTATTATAAATAATGGATGCTTGTGCATTCCAAAGGGTTGAGATTTTTATAATATTGAGAGCTATTGTGAAGAAGAAAGACTTTGTGTTTTCTTTTAATCATTTGAGGAATAGGAGTTGATGCTATTTTGTAAACTTTGTGTTGTGAGATGTATCTTTCTCAAGATATTGTTCTTATGTTCATAATCTTAAGCTATTCCTTGTGTAGCATCTTGATTGTTCTAATGATTTCAAACATTACATTTGTTGTCTAAAACTCGTATGATTATTTTGTGATCTGTGTTTTATTGAAAGAAAGTACATTCCCCTCATTTCCTTTCCATTGTGTTTCTTCCATAATAATAATTTCCTTTCCAATCCATTTCATTTCGAAAAAACAACAATATCTTCACCTAGTGTGGATATGGATTTCGGGATTCTATCCCAACCCCAATGGTTAGATTAGTGTGAATGTTGTACATATTATTTTTGTTGTGTTTTAGATTAGTAATAAATAGGCAGCCTCACCTGTCTTTGAGGAGGGATTTAATCCCATGTACTTTGGTTGAACCTCATATTTTGGCTTGACAAAATATCCAACCAACAATTTTTGGAAACTTCGCTGGGGAATACGGATTGATAAGACTAAGATTATCCTATTGGTGTCTGGCAACTCCATATTTGACTTATTTTCAAGAAGATCCATTTTCCATTTCAAGATGGCTAGGAAGATCTTCACTCGGTCAAGCCAAGCTAGGGGTGAAACTAATCCATTCTTTGATCTACTTCAACAACATAATTTTAGGCTTTCACCCAACTGTGTTGCATCTAGTCAAGCAAGAAGTTATTCGCCCATTTGAAAAACTTGGATCGCTCAAGAACAAGAATTTTCTGCAACTTGTCATGAATTATTCTTGTCAGATATTCATTTTCTTGTACATACTTCATTTAGAAGAATGGTAGCACAACCTTTGCCTTGGGGTGCAGCTATTGGTCCTCTTTCCCTTACTCCACCGTTGCATGACCTACCTCATGGATCATGGAAGAATATTCCTAAGTTCAATGATGATGGAAAACAACATTCTGATGAACACATCGCTTCATTCTTTATTGCATGCCACATTCTTTAGGTTGCTCATGAAGATGTCTCTGTTTGACTCTTCGTTGAAACATTGCATGGCATAGCAGAAAAATGGTTTTACCATCTCCCAAATGCATGCATTCCCAATTGGGCTACCATGAGATCTGTATTTGAAGCAAGGTTAAAACCAGTTGAAGATTCTCATGCCTTGTTAGCACAGCTTACACACATGAAGAAGGAGTCTTACGAATCCATGCAAGACTTCATAGCGAAATTCAACAAGTTGATCCATAAGATTCCAGACCTAGTTGTTCCTACTCTTGAAAATAAAAAGTGTTTCTTCATCAACACTCAGCCTCCTGATGTAAGCTTCTTGTTAAGAAGATCTGTTATCCTTGATTTGGCCACTACTCAAGCTACAACCACCGAAATAGAAGATGATCTTATTCTAGCAGGAAAGATCATAAGAGAATCATCAAATCCTAAAAATTAGAGTTCTTCTTAGAGTACTACTGATCCTATGATTTAGAAGATGGCCAATGACTTGATCACTTTAAAGAAACAAATTTCTCAACAAGCAACAGGCATTCCTTATCAGGATATTCCTAGACAAAATTTCAACAATGTCAATGATGCTCCTACAAGAGATAGAAATTGATTGTTCATTGCTCCCACCAGGATGGCCATTGAAGCACCTCTTGTTAATGCAGTAGTTGAAATAATTAAGGATGATGAGGAACCAGAGGATCACAACTCTCATGAAGTTTTCAAAGCTTCAGGATATGTTGATGAGTCTTTTGATGATTCAGTTGACAACTCTAGCATTGGTTATTTGGAATACGAGAAAGATGAAGATGAGCATGATGGATAATCATTTGTAGTTTTCACTCTATCCCAATCTTAGAACCCTAGAAAGCTGATTGAAAGCTCCAAGGATAAAATTAAGGAAGCTCCCATAGTTATGGCTAAAAGAGGATCTCCCATCTCAGCACAAACTGAAAAGGAGATAACAAAAAAGGTAACTTCACCTTCCAACTCTCTTTCTCCTACTTTCAAGGTCAATACCTTGTCTTAGACCAATACAACCAGAACTGAGCCCTCCATCATTTCTTCATATACCACTTTTTACATCATTGATCATGCAAAGAAAACCAAAATCTAAATGTCAGAAGCCGAATACCTTCAGTCCAACGTAATTTGAGAAACTTGCCAAATTCATTAGAAGCAAGGCTACTATTCCTCCATCTTCGAAAGACATTTTCGCTAGCCCCACTTAGCCTTTACCTCAGAGTAATATGACCTCTACTGCTTCTTCAGGAAATATTAAACCATTTTAATTGTCTTTACTTATAAATGGTTTCAAACTTAGTAATTACATAATTGACTTAGGAGCCTATGATAACGTAATGCTCACAAAAGTAGCTCATGCCCTTGGACTCAAACTAACTAAATATTATGGGTGGTGTTACTTCATGGAAACTAAAAAAGTCCCCTTGATTGGCCAAATCAAGGATGCACAGTTTGCATTTGTTACATTTTCGGAAAAGAGAGTAAAAATGACTATCCTAGTTGTTGATATCCCAACTGCTTATGAGATTCTCTTGGGAAAGGGATTTTGCAAAGATGTTAGATGAGAGATCAACATGGATTGGACCAGAGCTAAAATTCCAGTAAATGGAGTTCCTCATGTCCTTCAACCCGAAGCATAAGCAAAGTACCTGGTTACTAAATAAGATGATCCTAAGGCTCAAATTCTCTTTGAAGATGTAGGCTTGGGTAATTATTTCCTGACATCTAAGGTTCCCTCTGTAGAAGTGAAAAAAGAAGATCCTAATGCTTTTTGAACCCTTGAGTTCAACGGGAACTGTTCAACTACTAGTTCAGGTGCCAGTGTGGTTCTTATATCTCCAGATTTTGAGATCTTTCTTTGCTTTCAGGTTGCAGTTTGATAATACTAATAACACAACCAAATATGAAGCTTTGTTATTAGGATTAGAAATGGAAAGACAAAAAGGAATCCTAAATCTCAAAGTACAGGGGAGATGCTGAGTTGATTGTGAATCAAGTAAGGGGGGTTTATCAGGTAAAAAATGATCGCCTAAAACATTACAGAAACAAGGTTTGGGATAACATAGAATGTTTTGATGCTTTTTCCATTAAAATAGTCTTAAGATATTACAATGATAAAGTTGATTCCTTAGCTATTTCTACATCTCTTCTTCTCCCCCACCCATAGTTCAAACAAGACATGTATACCATCGAGATCGTATATTGTCCAAGCATCCCACATAACTCAGCCCATTGGCAAGTATTTAATGATGACCGAGAGGTATTGTCTTTTTTGGAGAAGGATGATAATTTCAATGAGCTTTATTTTGAAGGATTAGAATCAGCTTTTCGCAAATCCGTCTTGAATTCATATCAAGAAATTGATGGTGAATTCATCTAGCTTAAAGGAAATAAGATTCCAAAGGGATTAGTTTCTCTGGAAGGTCTTTTTAACAAGCATGACCATTTCATTCAGGATAAAACGCAAGCTAAAGGTGCTTCCTCATCAGAGGTAGATCAAGTGAACCTCGGCCTTGCTGATCAACCACAGATGGTAAATATTAGGAAATGTTGTTCTCTGGAGGAAAGCGAAAGATTCATTTCACTCCTGAAGAGATATATAGACGTCTTAGCATGATCCTATGCAGATTTGAAGTCTTTCAAGCTCAAGGATGTGCAACATAGTATTCCTTTGAAGCATGAGGTTAAACCCTATAGGAAGAAGTAGAGGCATTACAACCCAAAGATATCAAGGACTATTCTTGCATAAATTTAGAAAATACTAGACGCAAGGATTATCTTTCCAATACATCATTCCACTTGGGTTGTGAACATTTTTCCTATGAGAAAGAAGAAAGGTGAAATCTGGATTTGTGTTGACTTCTGAAACCTTGACCAATCTTCATTAAAGGAAAATTATCCATCACCCATCATGGACTAGGTATTACAGATTGTCACTGGATCAGAAATGTTATCCATGCTTGATGGATTTTCGGGGTATAATCAGGTTGAGGTATTTGCTGAAGATCAACATAAAATAGCGTTCACTACCCCATGGGGAAACTTTGCTTATAGAAGGATGCCTTTTGGTTTGATCAACACCAGAGTGAAATTTCAAAGGGCTATGGACTTAGCTTTCAGAGATTTAATGGGTAAGTTCATAATTGTGTATTTGGATGACTTGACGGTCTTCTCTAAAAAGTGAAGTGATCATTATGATCACCTGGAGCAGGTACTCTTAAGGTGCAGGCATCATGGGATTTCATTAAATCCTAAAAATTACATGTTCAGAGTGACAGAAGGAAAGTTGTTGGGTCATATTGTGACTAAAGAATGGACCAAGATCGATCCAGATAGGGTGAAGGCCATCCAAAGCCTTACCCTACCCACAAGCAAAACTGGGGTGCACTTCTTTTTCGGGAAGGTCAATTTCCTAAGAAGATTTGTACCTGAATTTTCTAATAAAACCAAGGTTATCCTTGGAATGATGAAGGATAAAACTCCATTTCAATGGAGCACTGAAGGGAAGATTGCTTTTAAAGAAGTTAAATAGGAAATTTCTCACGCTCCTATTCTGGTATGCCTGGATTTCAAGAAAGATTTCATCATGTACAGCTACAATTCTGCACATACAATATTAGCCATTCTGATGTAGGAAAATGAAGAAGGAATTGAATCTCCCATTGCTTTCATGAGATTCCCACTAAAGGAACATGAATTGAGTATGTCACAGATTGAAAAACATGCTTATGCAATGGTGAGAGTGGTGAAACATTTCAGGTATTATGTCTTGAGTTCCCACACTCTCGTTCTAGTTCTTGATACCATAGTTAAATCCATTTTGACCCAACAAGAGTTGGGTAGTCAATGGGGTAACTAGATAGATAAAGTCTAAGAATATGACTTGGACATCAGACCTACCAAGTTGGTGTGAGAAATAGGCATGTGTGAATTGATCGCAAAAAACAATGCTGAGACAGAATGCGAAGAAACTGAAGGTACTTCTTCAGAATTTCCCAAAGTGCTTTTCATAAGCACAAATGATGAATAGTACATAGATATTTCTTTATTTTTAACCTATGGTGAGTGTCCCTTACATTTAATCCAAAAAGAAAAGAGGATAGTTAAACTCAGGTCTGTAAGATACATTCTATGGGACAATGGTATATACAAGAAATATATCGATGGTGTATTCCTACGCTGTGTTGATAAGTTTCAGTAGGAAAGGTTACTAGAGTCCTTCCACAATCTAGCACGTGGAGGAAATTTCTCTTCTTTCATAATGGCTTACAAGATCTTATGGGATAGGTACTATTGGCCTACTCTTTTTCGAGATTCAGCTGAATGGGTGGCCAAGTGTGAAGCTTTTCAACATTTCATTGGTCGTCCTAAGCTGACAGCTCTTCCCTTGAAGCTTGTGATGATTGAAGAACCTTTTCACCAATGGGGAATTGATTTCATCAGAGTGTTGAACCCTGCCTCTAGTGCTGGTCATAATTATGTGCTCACCACCACAGACTATTTCACCAAGTGGGTGGAAGCTACTCCAATTAAACAAGCAACCTCCGAAGCTGTTTGTAATTTTCTCAAAGAAAATATAATTGTTAGATTTGGTGTGCCTCACAAGATTGTTACCGATAACACCTCCAATTTATCATCCCATGAGTTGAAAGAATTTTTTAATGGATTTGGGATCACGCTGGCTCATTCATCTGATTATTAGCCCCAAGGCAATGGTCAGGCTGAATCAAGCAACAAGAACCCGATGACCATAATAAAAAATTTGGTCGATGAGAATCAGAGGACATGGCACAAAGCATTATATGATGCATTATGGGCCAATCAGATTACTCCTAAATGAGCTATTGGAATGTCCCCATTCTAGGTGATGTATGGAATTGATGCTAAGATACTTATCTCTGTAGAATTGCTAACCTTATGGTTGGTTAAAGCAATTGAGGATGAAACTTTTCAAAGTTCTATTGAGAAAAGGATAATGTAGCTAGCTAGGCTAGAAGAAGAATGGATAAAGGTGGTGGATCACATTACAGACCATCAGAGCAAGGTCAAAAGGATGTTCAACAAGAAATTAAAGAAATGTGATTTCTAGTTCGGAGACCTAGTACTTCTATGCGACAAGAGAAGAGAACAGAAAGGGATGGATGGCAAGTTTGATTCCTTATGGAAAGGCCCTTTCAAAATACATCATCTAAACAGTGAAAATAGCTTCTGTCTATCATACGTTGATGGAGAGTTTCTCCCTCTACCGTTCAATGGCCAACATTTGAAGATGTTCTACCAGTAATGCAAGATGCTCTCTTACACTGTATCATAATTTATTTTTTGTTGTGTGTTTGCTTTCTTTTCTTTCTTTCTTTGTTTTGTTTTCAATTTTTCTTCTTCAGACTCCGTAGCCCAATGGATAAAGCATTTTTATATGAATTCTCTTCCTTTGATATCTCAAATAAATTCCCCAACTGGAGCTAGATATTATCTCATTTTTAGTGATTCCAGATAAAATTAAGATAACCATAGAATTTTTTTGACAAAACCTCCTAAAAATGCCCTTTGAAGGAGATTTTCAGGTTTTCAGGTTTCCATCGCA
Organism: Taxus chinensis; assembly: GCA_019776745.2. Lineage (NCBI taxonomy): Eukaryota > Viridiplantae > Streptophyta > Pinopsida > Cupressales > Taxaceae > Taxus > Taxus chinensis. The sequence goes on from CM034153.1 coordinate 197,978,564, forward strand.
TGGAAACATTTCGTTTACATGCTTTAGGTTGACTGTCATTTGAAACTTGAAACCCGATTACATGCCAGTGTATTAGGTTTTTGAAACTCGGGAGCATCAGAACATACCTTACAAAAAACATGTTACATGTTGCTTGTTTCCCGAAACCCAACATGAACCTTTGTGTCGGGTTTTTGGAACTGGATAACATCTAGACATGTCTTTTATATGCTTCATGTCGGTTGGTTCCTGAAACCCAATTTGTTAAGAAAACCTTTGTTTCAGGTTTTCGGAAGTTCTAAGCATGATGACATGGAATTAATGCCAAGTTGTCAGTTAGTTAGTACACGTGTCGGAGGAGGTGTAATAAATGCTAGGGTTTTATAAATATTTCAATTTTACACGTCATTTCTACCTGACATATTTTTTGCTGCATGGATTTTTTGTACATGCTCCATCAACCTCCAAACCCAACCAAACTTCTCGATCGATTTTGTGATCCATCTTCGACCATTTTTTCAAATTTATTGAAGGTATTTTTCTCCTCTTATCATTTTGTGGTCTTTGGGTTTGTTTTTGAAGTGTTCTTTTGGTGTTTTTCCTCTTTTCTTTTTCTTGCATCTGGGTTTAGGGTTTAGGGTTGTTTTATTCATTTTATATTGAATTTTCAAGAAACCCCTTGTTTAAAATTCATCCTAAGTGTTTTCTTATTCCCTTCCATGGCTATACTCTTGTGGTTTTTTAGAATAATCTATAAAACCTAACAAGCTTGGATGAAATTTTACTTGTTATGACATGCCAAAAACCTGACACCTTTGTTTCAAGTTTTACAGGGTGTCTGACATTGTTTGGTTTCCACAGTGTATCAGGTTTCACAAAGTTCCCAGCATCATCCAACTTTTGCTAAAGTCGGGTTTCTTAGATTGTTTGACATCTTCCAACTTCCGCAGAGTGTCAGGTTCTATAGGGTGCTCAACATCTCTTGATGTCTACCTTTGTGTTAGGTTTCATGACGTGTCCAACATGACCAAGTTTCCAATATATTCTGCAATGTGTTAGGTTTCATGAAGTTTCCAATAGGTCTCAAAGTCCGGTTAGTGTGGCGGGTCTGTAGGGTTTCTCAGCAAGCTTCCAATCCCAATCTATCAAAAAAAAGTTTTCTAGCATTATTTCTTTAGGTCTTTTCATGTTAGATCCTTCATCATCTAAGGATAAGTCAGACAGGTCAGGAAAGATGAATTACAAGTACCAAAAAATGGAATCCCCTTCCTACATAGATTGCAATTACGACATCTAAGACACAGAGCTTGGTAACATAGACATGGAGGACTTTTGGAACAGAACAAAGGATTATTCTCAGAATCCCTGAATGAAATCAATAACCAAGAGTGGTCTCCCTCTTGCAGTAGGATTCCCAATGTCTGCACAATGCCCCGAGTTCATCATGGCCTATGCTTCTAATTATGACTCAATTTCCTGCTCAATGAAAAATCAAGCAGGAGAAACCATAGTGAAGTTGGATGGAGGTTACTTTGATGACCTCTTAAGATTACCCAAATTTGAGGATTATGTTGATGTAGATCTTAAGTCAACATAGAAATCTTGGGACAAAGTTCAAGAAGATTATATCAATCATGTGAATAAAAAGTTATTGATCAAGGCCAAGCCATTCGTCTCTAGGTTGCCCAAGTTTGTCCCCAAGAGTGATTTCATCCTTGAAATAAGTGACATCATCACCCTATTGAGTTAAGTATTTGGACTCCTTGAGTCAAGAGACTTCTAAGGGTGGATGCATCAATTCATGGCCATTATAAAGAAGAATTAACAAGGGATTGATTGGGGTAGTCTTATAAGTAATGAAATTGATTCCTTGATGAAAACAATCTTAACTACTGAAAAGTTTTGTATGTCGTCATATGTCACCTATGCAGTAGCTGGCATGAGGAATTATCTAGGGTTGGACGTGAAGGGAAGTAGGTCAATCGAACATATATATATTGGTATTTTCCTCAACTGACAATGAAGGGGTATGAGGATCAATTCAAAAGAGTGAATGGCACATTCTTTTATGAGAACATCTGCATGTTGAACCCTGATTTAAGAAAGAGAAGAGTCTCTGATGAGGCATGGGCCGAAGTATCAAAATGGGGTTGTATCTTGTTACAGTTCAATAAGTTCACATACCTTCGGGTGGTCATGTACCCGGGTGATCCTTTCTGATTTCCCAGGTTCCCAGGTGATAAGCTAATACTAATGGAGTTGGTTAGACAATTGTTGGATTTTCACAAATTCTAATAGAGTAAACACAAAGCTGTCGTATCCTTCCCTATTTCCATTGGAAGATACAGGTGCTCAAAATTGGTTAAAGCTAAGAATGTGGTAAATGAGCTTTAGGAGAAGTTGAATAAGAAAATGAAGCATAGAGATGGATTTTATTTTCGAGGAGTCCTTAAATCATACGAGACTTTATATCTACATGTTCCCAACATAGAAGATATTTGGGTTGATCTTCGGGATGAAGTTACCATCCGAAGAAAGGAAAATAACAGGTTGATAATTGAAGAAATCCAGCTTCTAGATTTATCTGATATCCCAGAGGGCACCACAGATAATGAGAGTGTCCTTAACACCTCGTATGATGGGTTAAATGAATACCAATATGTATTCCCAACCATTGATTGGTCCATCACTGAGAAAGCTTCTATTACAGGAAGAGCTGCTCAAATTCTTTCCCGTACTAAGGCGTGGCTCATTTCTTAGGGAATGAGTTATAAAGAAGGGAGTTTTGCAGAGCTAGATACTTTAGAAGTGGGACCCTCCAAGGGAAAAAAGGAAAAAGATAAGAACCCTTCAAAGAGGCCCATAAAGGTTAAGTTTGTTAGAAAGGGAGAAGATCAAGTAACCACATCAGTGGCCACTCTCCCATAAAAAGTTGAGATTATTTATTCACCTCCACCACCAAAGATAGGAAATCTTCCTTTGGGAGAAGAGATTGGTCAAACTCCCATTCCTCTTGTGGTTGAAATCTCATCAAAGGTAACTCTTCCTCTTATCTCTCAAGCTCTAATTTCATAATCATTGCCTCCTCCCATTCATCCTTCCTTGTCTCAAATTTATTCACAAAGTTCCTCAGCCATGGCTAGTATCTTCTTTAGCCTCTCACCTCTCCCCACTGGACCCCAGTTAACCATGGATATGCCTCTTCCTTATGCACCTTCATTCCCTGAGTCCATTGTCACGGACACTACACTTGCAGTGGTCAACACTCCACAAGCTAACTTCCTCCATCTGAGGATGTGACTGTAACACCTACAATGGGAGAAAATTCTTCCAATACGCCTCAATGGTTAATAGATCAGACTTCGAGGAAGAGTAAGGTGGTAGTTCCCCTACCAACATTTGATTTTAGTTCCCTCAAGGTCACTCCTACCAAGTCAGCCAAGAAACCCAAAACAATTTTAAGGATTTTAGTGGATGCCTCAGGGCATAAATTTACAGAAATTGTTACTCCCATGGCTAATAAAACCAAGGATGATATAATGGTCACAAACTATCAAATGACAAGAGTTGATCTAAGAAAAGTAACAATGGAGGGAGCACAACATGAAGCACAAGATTTCATGAATGTGTTAAGCCAGAAGCTAAAGGAAACTAAGGTAAGTAGATATGAGGTAAAAGAGAAAGTAGAGAAGCCGACAGAAGTACTACTCAAGCTATCAAAGCCTCCTGAGTCAAAACCATCATCCTCTACTCCTATCAGGTGTGATTTCTCATTGGTACCCATGATTGAGAAGATTAATGAGAAGGGGAGAATGGTTGATGAATGGATGTAGAGGATGCTCCTGTAAGGAAACAAAGTCATTAATGACACTTTGGAAGTCTACAAATCCTCAGATGATATAAATAAGGATGGAGAGAAAATGGATGATGAATTTTTCAATAGAATTCAGGAACATAGAGTTAACTTTTGAAGCTCTCCAAAAGATGAAATAGGTTTCGTCCTACATCTTGGTCGAAGAAGGCATCATTCCACACAGGGACAAGCATTTTTAACTGACCAAAGCCATTAGATTCCGTATAAATATTCTCAATGAAGTTTGCAGAAAATTGAGGGAATCAAGAGATCAATTGGTCAATGGAATGAATGACATAGAAGAAGAGCTAATCAAGATTTGTGCTAAGGTGTTGAATGAAGGCTTGGGTATTCTGCCTATTGATGATCTTTACAAGCAGATCTAGGAATCAATTCAGCATGAACCAACTTATGGATTCAGCTTAGAAATTATTAATAGGTTTGTGAAAATTGAACATTCTTTAGAAACATTGAGGAAACTCAATAAGAGACTGAAGAAGCTTCCTGGCAATGCTAGCAATACTTAGGAAACATGTGAAATTCTAAGTGATCATTCCACCACGCCTGATGAAAATGAGATGCATGGTATAATCCAAAAATTCTAAGAATTTCGGGACAAGCAGGCTTTGTTGGAGGAAGATAAAGATGATGAAATGGAATAGGCATAATGTTGTATGTCATTTCAATCCTGAAATTGACATGTCTTTTTCACTTTCGTTTCACCACATAGGAAGAAAATTTTTACTTGGTCTCCTACATGAGAGTCAAGAAAAATAGGACTCTCATTAAAAAGACTATTTTCTAGGATTTATCCTATTTTCTCTCTTCCCTTTTTATTATAAATAATGGATTCTTGTGCATTCCAAAAGGGTTGATATTTTTGGAATATTGAGAGCTATTGTGAAGAAGAAAGACTTTGTGTTTTCTTTTAATCATTTGAGGAATAGGAGCTAATGTTATTTTGTAAACTTTACGTTGTGAGATGTATCTTTCTTAAGATATTTTTCTTATGTTCATAATCTTAAACTATTATTTGTTAGGCATCTTGATTGTTCTAATCATTTCAAACATTATATGTGTTGTCTAAAACTCATATGATTATTTTGTGATCTATGTTTGCTCAAAATAAAGTACGTTACCCTCATTTCCTTTCCATTGTGTTTCTTCCATAATAATAATTTCCTTTCTGATCCATTTCATTTCGAAAAAACAAAAATATCTTCACCTAGTGTGGATATGGATTTCGGGATTCTATCCCAACCCCAATGGTTAGATTAGTGTGAATGTTGTACATATTTTTTATGTTGTGTTTTAGATTAGTAACAGACAGGTAGCCTCACCTATCTTTGAGGAGGGATTTAATCTCATGTACTATGGTTAAACCTCATATTTTGGCTTGAAAAAATATCCAACCAACAAATTCAAAAGGTGAAATGAAGAAAGGGATATATAAAGTGTAGAGTTTCAGGAAATACATTTTAGTTACAGACTTTATTAAAGTCAGGCTAACTATCACTGAACATCACTGAAGTAAGAAAATATCAAAGAACAGAGTGAAAAATTTTACGAGATCATTTCCAAAAGAGACAAAAGGTAACTCCAATTATTCACAGTTAAATTTAATGGCAGTGTATACAAGTTACAAAATCACCCTCATAATCCAAAAGTATGGACTACATGTATCCAAAAACAACATCAATAAACCTTGCAAAGCTTAAAAAAGACTTCAACACCATTTTCACAGTCATCTCAAAAACAAAAGCACTCGCAACCAAAAGAAATGACATAGAAACCAAATGGGTATGAAGAGATCACAAGAGTGGAGCCAGCACCCACAAGTAATTGAGCTTCGAAGCCTCAACATTGGTAGATCTCAGAAAAGAACAAAGAATAAACACAAAATGCAGAGGCAAGAAATATTCATAATACCAGTCTGAGAGTAAACCTGAGCTCAACAGAGACCCATCAATGGGTATGAAGTGAAAAATCAGAATAATGAAATAAGTACTTACTACTTAAATCAAATGATAGCAACCCTCAAATGGTCATCAATTTCAGTAGAAAAGAGCAACCCAACACGGGTTTCAACTCAAAATCATCAAGGAACCACGAAGGCATGGGATATGTGAGAAATAAGCAAAGCATCAGTATTTTGAAATCAAGATTTTAAAATGGTATAGTTAAAAGAAGAGAGAATGGAAAACTTACCATTCCATCATCAAAATAATGATGCTCAAATAACAAATAAACCAAGCTTAAAAGGGAAAAAGCCAAGTCTCAGAATGACCACAAGGAGCTCGAAAGGTCCGAGCTTCATGAATGAAAATGGTGCACACAAAGAAACCTCAAAGAACCCCGCAAGAGGTAGGAAACCATTTTCATTAGAAAATCTGAGCTTGTCAATGCAAGATAGATAGTGAAATATCACATGAATATTTCGAAGACCGTATGCCAAACAGAGCCGAGCTCAAAAATTTCAACCATGGCGTCGAGAGAAATTTTTCCATGGCTTCACCCACTTCAAAAAAATCTGAATGAAATGATCATTAGGTTCAAGTCTTCTTTTACCATACCAGCTCGAGGGGAGAGTTAATAAAACCTAACCGAGGGTCAAACATCGACGATCAAAATTTATATGGGTATGAAGATCAATGATCGGTGATCATTCATTGAATTCAAAGAAAATGACCACATTAATTTCTAGTTTTAAAACCCTAACCATAAGTTACAGATCAATGGCCACCATAGAAAAGGTACATAGATCAATGACCATCCATTAAAAGAAGTTTGAATGCAAACATCAGGAGTTAGAAAAACCCTAACCATAGTTAGGTCAGCATTAAACAGAGCCACCAAAAATATTTCTTGAGGGGTTAGTCACCTTGGGGAGGGGGCCAGCCCAGGTCACCAAAAAAATATCATTGCATTGAATTTCAAAATTCCAAAAACTATAGTCATTTCCAAATAATGTAAAAATGCCACCATACGTGCTCATTACATAAAGGTAAAGTTTTAAATATGCCAAGACTGATGAGTATGGGTGGCATCTATATGCCATAGTTTTGTTACAAAGGTGGTCAAATATAATATGGTGGTAACTATTACAAAGTTCCCCATGTGTATCCAAAAACATGCCCCCTTTTATATGTACTAAGTCCACAAGATGGCCAAACCAATCGAGTTAAGAGTGGTACCCACAAGGAGGTTCAAGTGGAGTTGCAAAGTGTCACTCATGTGACCACTCGGGAAAAGATGTAAATATAAGAACATGTACACATAGTAGGTGGTCCCCAAAGGAGTAATTATTTTTACAAATATTGCTAAGTGTTGTGATTATTTGCTCACAAGCAGAGAGTTGTATTTTTTGCATGCTTCACAAGAAGACAAAATAGATAAGAAGACAAATTTCCATGCTCAAAGGAGGGAGACTTGTCTAGCAAGCAATTTTATTATTAGCAAATTAATCACCCATTCTTTTCTTTAAAATAGAATAGTCAACTTTAGTTTGACTACATTGTAAACAAGGCTATTAATGCCTATTTTTAGTTGCATGCTCTAGTTTGTATTATCTTATCCCTTTATTTATTATTAAATAAAGGATAAAATTAGGATGCATGGGTGAGTACACCCTTAGTCTATTTTCAGGAAGGGTGGGAAAAATTTATTTTGCTATATATTGTGTGCCTTTGCAAAGCACAAAGGGGGATTCCTAGAGGACTTTTGGATATATGACTACTGAAGCAAATTTTGCTAGTTTTTCCCTCTAAGTGTGAATTATTTTCTGCCTTTCCAAGTTATTTTTTAGTCTTGTGTATGTTACATTAATCTTGTGAATGCAAATTCCTTGATCAACCACCTTACACTGCTGCAAATTTCAGTCCCTTCTGCTTAAGTTTTAATGTGCATATTAACTTATTAACACTGTTGTGATCTTTCCTTAGTGCAATCAAGTGTTTTTCCCTTAGATATTATACAAAAAAACTATCGGTTCATGCATCAAGAATCCTTCCCAAATCAGTTGTGCATATACTCAATCAAAGCCATCATACAAATTTGGTGTATCACCTTAGTTTTAATCATTTTTACAGTCATCTTTTACTCTTAAAACTCCCAGAAAACAACTTAGGATACACCAATAAGGAACTGGCATTGATACCAGAGACTCACCTCAAAATAGGTATACCCACAAACCTGAGGTGTTTCCATTGTATCTATGAAAGAGAGAGATTTGTGCAAGCTTAGAAAACCTACGGCCATCTCTCTACAGGGTGCACTTTTGAGAGATAACAAGTACTAATTAACCCCCATCTCTTGGTCATTGTTATTTACTTTCTGTCATAATTTTTGACCTTTACCGCACATATTTTCTAGTCTATTTTTGACACTTTTTGTTAATTTAGCCTTGAATAGGGCACCCATTTCCACCCTGGTCCCAGTTGGGGTACCTTGATCCTTTTTACACTTTCCCACCACCTTTTAGGAACTTTCTAGTTGTTTGAGCCTATTATATTTTTGGTGGTCATCCTTTTAATGGTTAATTAAAAAATTAGAACAAGAAAAACATAGAAATATAAAGTTATGATACCATAATGAGGGACCAAGCACTAGCCACTACTATCATCAACTAAGGTTGCATCCATCTAGAGCTCATTTGTATCCATGTAGCTCCATCACAAAGGCACAAGGTAGGTTCATCTTCATCACATTGTATAGGAGGGAAGTTTATTATATTCCATCCATCATTCTATTACATTTTCTACACATATTTATTTCTCGCTACGTTCACAAAGTGTGAATGGCACAAGAGAAACCTAGGGCATGATCACACACACACATACATATAGAACTACATAAAATATAAGATGTAGTGAAACACTTAGTTATTAAGTCCACCATTATGACCGTTGAGGAAATTTTGACATGTTCATTTACATTTTTATTTTTTAGGGTTTAATGTGTGTTTTGGGGTCTTGTAAGTCTTTCTTTCATCACTAATCATTGGCGATATCTGACACAAAGTAGAGAGTTATACACGATAGGGAGAAAAGGATTCGAATCATCTAATGACCCTCCAAAGATGGTTTTTGGACCTCGTACACAGACTAGGGTTCCTAGAATCCATACTAGTGTGCTTGTAGGAACCATGGTCTTCTCTCAAGTGCTCCAGTCCCTTCAGACAACTCAGATCCATCCTTTTCGGAACCTTTGCATGTTCGCTCCTACCTCTATAATATTTAGCTAATTTTACAACATAGTCCATATCATCCTCTGAATTAGCTAAGATACTTCCAACCCTACTTTTCAATTAGGATTTCACATTTTCATTAGTTTAGTTGCTTGGGTAACTTTCCAGATTTATTTATCTATTGTTATTTACTGTTGTTCCTAGTTAGATTAACTACCCTAACACTATATTTTAGTTAATTATTTTTGTTAACCCAAAATTAAAATCAACTTTATGTCTAGGGTTTATTATTATTTTTCCATGGCTAACTCTCATGAAGAGTTTACTAAATCTCATCTTAAGGCCATTAATGATCACATTGTTGTGCATCTCCAAGATCTAAATTTAATTTTACATGTTTCTTGTGAGGAAGCTAATAATTTGGAAAAACTCACCGATTTCGTGGCCATACCCACTTTTTTTTCTACTCAACGGCTCACTTCTACTCTTCCACCTATTTATAATATTCTTGTTTCTGTTACTACTCCTACCAGTCACTTTAAAACACCTTTAGTTTCTCATACACTGCAAGTTTCATCCATTGATACTCAAGACTTAAATATTATTTATCAAGACCTCCAAACTCAAATTCATTGTAACAAGCCAATTCATATTGGTCATCTTCTTTAGATTCTACCTTGTTATTGCATACGCCATTTGCTCCAACCATCTCCACTTATCCACTTCCTCCTAATTTTTTCTCCCCTAATATTCCCATTTTCAATGGGCATGGTGACCCATAGGAACATCTTAGGTAATTTCATGTTACTGGTCTTGGTTTTACTGATGATCATATCCTTTTGGCTAAAATATTTCCCCATAGTCTCCATGATTATGTGATGCATTGGTTTTACAACCTTCCTATTCACTCGGTCACTTCATTTACAATATTTTATATGCTTTTTTTACTCATTTTTTTTACCAATATCAGCTCCAAGATATCTTACACTTAATTCACACAACTGAAATAGGGATCTAATGAAAACCCAGCCAACTATGTTTTGAGATACAAAAATAATCTAGCTAAGATGACTAATGTTCTAGTGGATTCTGAACTTCAGGATTTGTTTATTCAGAGTCTATTACCGCCACTATAGGAGAGTGTTATTTTTAATATCTCTCCTTCACTTGATCAATTTTTTCACACACTTAAGCTTTGTGAAACTAAACTTTTATCCATTGGCAAGCTTAAGTATCAGGAGAAATCTTCCTCCTCCCATTTTCAAAACAAGGAACCATTTAAACCTTCTATAAATAAGTCAACCAATACCAAATTTACTTTCAATGTAGTAACTCTCCTAAAGTGGATCACTCACCACCACGTAGGCATGCATTTACTAATTTTCCTATGGCCCCATATATCATATTATAGCAACTTCTTGAGAGAAATATTATCACAATCCCTCAACCGCTCTTACTAGATCCATCATGACCAAAAGTTAGGAATTATAATGAAATATTCTAATGTGACTATCATAATTGTGTGGGAAATTCTAAAAATCGATGTTTCAAGCTCCGAAAAATCATTCAAGATATCATTGATAATAACAAGCTTAGATTTATAGAAATTACAGACTTTGTCCCAATAAATGAAAAGGGTAAACTCGAATTATTTAACAATCAATCTCAACAACATGACAAGAAAGCATCTTAATCTTCTGTTAATCATATATATCATGCAGTGCCTCCTTCTACATCAAGGGATCTTGATTTCTTAGTTACACATAATGACGCTTCACCACCAGTTATATCTTTCTCTAATCATGATTATCATGTGAATTTCACCTCTAATCTCCTGCACATTAGTGAATCTATCAGTTTGGTTTCCATCAATAATATTAAGGTTGACCCTTTGTGGCCCATTAATGCATGCTCCATTTCACTTCTTAAGGCTATCAACTACCCTCAATCATATATTGATTACCCTTTTAAAAAACTCTTTGGTTTCATCAAGATACACGTTATAATTGGTCCTCTTACTATGCTTGTACTTTTCCTCATTGGAAACACAATTAATGGGTGTGATATGCTTCTCATTTTCAATTGGATTTGTTAGTCTCAATATATCATCTCTATGTATCGTTTGTGACTTAAATTCATTCACTACAATCACATTATCTCTATTGATGGTGTCCCTCCATCTAATCCATCGTTGCCATCTCCTTACAGAGTCATTAGCACATCACCTACTTAATCTAGTGCATCACACTCTATGTTACTCAAATCACAATCTAATCCTAGCTCACCTACTTACACACTATCTACATGACCTCACCAATTTTTTAGTCTTGTGCATAGGTATAGGCCAATTCCTAGGATAGTTACTGCATCTCAACATAGATCACTACCTCATTTTATTCCACGTGGGTGTCCATAACCTTCACAATCAGCATCATGTAGATCTCCATCACCACCACATTTCTCTACACCACGACATTCGTCATATATTCATCCCTCACATAGACATATGCTTCATTCACCAACATAACATTTGTCTACCATACCACCATTATTATACTGCATTCATATGCTTTCATTGTATCATCCATCGAGTAAAGGACATTTTTCTATCACTTTTATTAGATAGTTCATTCATATGTACACACTTGGGGGGAATATCTAACATCCCCCCCATCGTATTAGCATAAGTGCATCTCTCATATATATATTTTCATACATCAATATTCCCACATAGACATACTCATCATACATTTTAGCATCGTCATTATGCGATGACACACTCTTGTGCTTCAGTTCACACTAGACTATTGTGAGCATACTACACATGAACCCCACACACTACATAATAGGTATTACACATTGTGTCTATTCATACATCTTGCATCATACATCATACATATTATAATTAATCTACATCATTTCAAAATTTGCACATCTATACATCTTACATCATACATCTTGCATTTAGAATACGTCATTTTGATTATTTACGCATTTGCATATCATACATACACAATACTTCTATGATCTACAACTCTATAATTTTACATACTACATCATGTTCATCTTACACTCGTTATTATACATCGTACATTAAATCTTATAAATCATACATTGCATCTCACATTACATCTTATACATCATAGACTACACATTTTATACATCATATGGTCATCTATTATCATGCATACTACATTTTATTCTACGCACTGCACTCACTACCCTATGACACACTTTATTTCCTCAGTCCATACTCAGCTGCAAATGGCTTTAAAATTAAATTGACCTTATCATATTTACATGATCATCATCTAACCTTTCATCATGCAACATTACTAGGATAGTGAAATACATTATAGGATAAATAGTCACCTATTTCATCATCTTGTAGTGGTATAAACTTTAGGCCACATCACCACCCCCTTTTATTCATCTACTAGTGATATACACTTTATACTACATCATCACTCACTCGATCAACTTGTTGTAATATACACTTCAGCTATAAGGTTCACGTACACATCATTTCTAAGCCACATCTCATCAATACAAATGCACAATCATCACAGTACATTAGACACAACACACAATTCCACCATTTATCGATGACACACTTTTGTTTACGGTTCATTCTTGACTTTTGAGGGGGAAAAACAAATACACCTCATTTCATACAATTTCCATTCACTCAGGGGGAATGTAGCTCCTATCATTCCATCTTTCATTCCATTCCATTCCATCCATCCACAACATATCACATATTATGGGTTTTTTAACTCTTTCTTGAATTTTATTTTTCATGGTCACTTTATTACACATGCTAGATATCTCTCTTGTATGTCATTTATATATACCATACACACATGCGCATTCATGCCTTTGGCTAGTTGTGATCATAGATACAAGTCTCTTATATGCAATATGAATTTTCACCTTCTACCCTTCCTACACTGGTCATTGGGGGCATCCTCACTCATCTCTCACACTTTTTATTGTTTCATTTTATACTTGGCACTTTACATTACTTGGTTTTACACACTTTTGACATAATATTTATCTTTCTAACATGCTAACAGATGCTTCATGTGCAACATTTGTTATGCAGGGATATTTTTTTCCATACTTGTTTGTTTCTTTATCTATTATTGCTTATTTTTGTATGCGGGCCTTGCCCTATAATTGGTGTGCACACTTTTTTTTGTATGTGACCATTATGGCCATGCATGACTTGTGACATCATGAGTGGTGTCCTATGTTTTCAACCCACTTTAGTGGTCTATTTTATCTTCTTGTATGTTTACATTAGTATATTGCTTGGTAGATTACACGTTGCTTTCTCCTTTGTGTGTGCCTTCTTGCCTTCTTGTTTATGTGTGCCTTGGTTTCAACCAAAAAAGGAAGAGTTTCAGAGTACTTGTGGTTGGTCCTCTTTTCAACCCGTATTCTCCTATCAGTGATGTTGCATGTGCCCCCAAAGAGAGGGCCATCATTTGGGACTTGTACATTCTACACAACACTTCTACATCAGTTCAATTTAGTGCACTTTATGCCCTTATAATTGTGGGTTATATATAGTGAATGGGTTCAGACAATTTTAGGAACCCCGTACATAATGGATTTTAAAAGATGTGGTTTTTCTTATCACTCTAGGGAGTAGTTACAGGTTAGAGGATATAACGAAAACCCTCTCTACACTACAACCAATGACGTCAGATTACCCAAAAAACTAGGTTGTACAGAGATATATTCACAGACACTTAGGGAATCAGTTATAGGTTGGAGGATACAGTGAAATTCCCCCTACATTTCTTCATCCTATCGCGTCAGATCTCCCAAAAAACCTAGGACAAGATATCCTCTTTCTCTTGACATGGATGAGGTGCACATGTTCCATTTTTCATTTACATTATTTATATTTACGTGTTTTCACATACATATACATGTGTCTTTTATAAGAATTTTGTTTTTAAATATACATGTGTGGTTGACTACTTGATCATTTTCTCCTTACAGGTTCGTCTGTATGAGAAACAAGTAGTCAACAACAATATCTTGTGGTAACATACATCATACTGACCATGTAGGTATATTACACACATCAACAATTACACATGAATTTCCACCCTAGGTTTACTCTCATCACTTTTTTTCACTTTTACATGTTTAGTTTCCACACTCCATCATTTTTTTCATTCCACACTTTTTATAGTCCTTCACCGTTTTTCTACATCAATCAACTTGGATTATCATCTACGCATCTCTATCTACTTTATGTTACTAAGATTTCCACTCACTAAAATAAAGTGAGGGAAAATGTAGACACAAAATCATGCACTTTATATACTATTTAGTCTCAGTCTTATACTACTATTCATATATTTTTTGAGCGATGAAAGTATTAATTAACCCTCATCTCTTAGTCATTTTTATTTACTTTTTTTCATAATTACCGACCTTCACTGCACATATTCTCAATCTGTTTTTGACACTTTCCATCATTTTTATCCTTGACTGGAGTGCCCGAGCTAGTACTGGGGTGACCTGATCCTTTTTACACTTTCTTGCCACTTTTTGAGCACTTTCTAACCATTTGAGATTCTTATATTTTTGGTGGTTGGACTTTTATGGGTTAATTAAGAAAATAGAATGAGAAAACCATATAAATATAAATTTATGAGACCATAATGAGGGACCAAACACTAGACACTACTATCATCATCTAACATTACATCGTTCTAGAGCACATTTGCACCCATCTAGATCCATCATAAAGGCACTAGGCTAGTTCATTTTCATCACACTACATATGGGGGAATTTTATTTTAGTCCATCCACCATTCTATTCATTTTCTACACATAGTTATTTCTTACTACTTTCACAAAGTGCAACTAGCATAAGAGAAACCTATGGCATTATCAGACAAACACACAAACACACACACACATAAACACAAACACAGACAAACACACACATAGAGAACTACATCAATTCTAAGATGTAGTGTAACACTCATTTAGTAAGTCTACCATTGTGGCCGTTGAGTACATTCCAACCCCTTCATTTGCTTTTTTATTTTTTAGGGTTTGATTCTTGCTTTGGGGTCTTTCAGGTATTTCCTTCATCAATGATCATTGGTGATATCTAGAATAGAGTAGCAAGTTACATGCGACAGGGAGCAAAGGATTCAAATCATATTCGAACCCTCTAGAGCTGGTTTTTGACCTCCTGCATAGAATCAGGTGCTCAAAATTAATACTAGGTTACCTAGAGGTACCTTAATCCTCTCCATGGTACCCCAATACCTTCAAGCATATCAGATCCATACTTTTTAGTACCTATGCATGTTTTCTCCTACCTATGGAATATTTAGCTGATTTTACAGCATAGTTCAGATTAACCTCTGAATCAGCTAAGCTCTTTCTAACCCTACTTGTCAATTAGGGTTTCACATTTTCATTAGTTTAGTTTCTTAGGTCACTTTCCATATTTATTTACTACATTTATCTATTGTTATTTATTGTTATTTATTGATGTTCCTAGTTATATTAACTACCGTAAAACCATATTTTAGTTAGTCAGTAGGGTAGTTAGTATAACGCGTAGAAGACAATGTAGTATGTGTGATGAGTATAATACCATATGATGTGTAAAATGTGTAGTGTACGATGTATAAGATGAAATACAAGGTGTTAGGATATACTAGTAATGTGAGGATGTGCACTATCTAAGATGAGGAGTATGTAATGCTAGAATCTTATACAATAGGATTATATCACATATGATGAAGACTAGTATGATGTGTAGAATAGGTAAGATGTGTAGATGCAAAAATGTTGAAATACAAATGATGTAGACTAAATGTAGGATGTAAGACGTATAATGTGAGATGTGTTAAGAGTTGTGATTTGTAAGACCTATTGTGTAGTGTGTGGGGTTCATGTGTAGTATGACCTCAACAGTCAATTGTGAACCAAAGAACAAGAGTGTTTCATCGGGTAATGATGACACTAAAGTGTAGATGAAGGTGCCTACGTGAGAAGATTCATTAAGTTAATTTAAAAATGATATACATGTTAATGTTAATATAATGGGGGGATGTGTTAGATGTTATACCCCCAAAGTGTTTAATAGTGAATATAGTCAAGTGACACTATCTAGAACATCATCACTATCATGATCGAAGTCTACTGGAGTGACATTGGAAACTTGATAAGAAATAGAATGAGGTGGATCATATAAATAACCATTGTGATGTAATGTGTATACATTCATGGCATAATCTTCATCAGTGAAGGGTATTGGTGGATATTCATGTGCATACCAATGAGAAAGATTTGTGGCATAAGTAAGAGATGAGTCATTTCCTATGGAGACACTTTCAAATTGTATAGGAAACGTGAGAGAAGTTTGGTTTACATCTATAGTACCGCCAATGTAGTCAAGATAGGATTCCCAAGTGTTATTCGAGAAGTGTGAGGAGAGTGGGAAATAAATCTCATGAAATGAAATACATGAAGGCCGTAAGCATCCATGATGTGACAGTAGCTGTGAAAAATATGAGACGAGAAAATTGGTAGTAAGATATAATTAATTATTACACCAATTCTAGCTAATCCCTCAAGTGTGTAAATAGTATTTGAGGAAGCACAATCAAGTGGAATATTATGCCAAAAGGAGTTGTTAATGAGAAGCGTGTATGTGAAATGAGGTGGCAAAGATGCAGACCACACAATAAGAGATGAAACAATCTCAAGAGTATTAACATAAATGTGATAGAGTATCATAGCAATGGTAGAAGGAGGGTTATTAAACTTATATTCACCCAGGCCATCAGCCACAAATGTCTCCTTGAATTAATAATCATCTATGTCAACCAGTGTGAAATTTAGTTGCCCTAATGCTTCATCAGTTAATTTTAAGTGTGTCCACTTCGTCATCAGAGTCCTGAGAATCATCGATGTTATCATCCTCATGTTGTTTATCATTATCAAGTATATTGGTAGGTTGTATTAA
Organism: Taxus chinensis; assembly: GCA_019776745.2. Classification (NCBI taxonomy): domain Eukaryota; kingdom Viridiplantae; phylum Streptophyta; class Pinopsida; order Cupressales; family Taxaceae; genus Taxus; species Taxus chinensis. The sequence continues at coordinate 197,995,595 of CM034153.1, forward strand.
TAGCGAAGCTATAGAAGGTGCCTCGATAAGTGAGGAAGGAATACTAATAGAAGCTAATACCATAGGTGAAATAATAGCTATGGTGTGAGTAGAAATAGTCAGAGTATTTGTTGTGACAGAAGAAGATTGTGAAGCATTGGATCATTGACCAATTTCATCTATCAACCTATTATATAGAATACGTTGCAAAAGTGGAATGGGCATAACAGTAATAGTTCCATGTGTGTGTGAGTGTGTATACTCATGCCCTAGGTGCTCTTGTGTCATTCTCACTTTGTGAAAGTGGCGAGAAATAACTATTTGTAGAAATGTATTAAATGGTGGATGGAATAGAATAAACTTCCCTCCTATGTAGATAAACCATCCTTGTCTCTTGTGATAGAGCTAGATGGATGCAAATAATCTCTTGATGCCTTAGATGGAATGAAACCTTAGGTCATGATAGTAGTGCCTATTTTTTTCTCCCTTATTATGGTCTCATAACTTTATATTTATATGGTTCTCTTGTTCTAATTTCGTAATCAACCCTAAAAAGGCCAACCAATAAAACTATAGAATGCTTAAATGGATAGAAAGTTACCAAAATATGGAAGTAAAGTGGGAAAGAGATCAAGGTTCCTATGAGTGCCTCAGTCAAGGCTATAATGAAGCAAAACAATAAAACCCTACTGGGCATGTATGTGCGAGAGGTCAGTAATGATGATAGAAAGAAAATAAAAATGGCCAAAATACGGGGGTTAATTAGTACTTTCTTCACTCAAAAACCATATTAATAATAGTATGAGACTAGAATAATACCCAAAGTGCATGATTTAGTGTCTAGAGTTATAACAACTCACATCCCTATAATCACTCCTCAATCTCCTGTGTAAGTTTTATTAACAACTTACTAACTTATTTAAGCAATAACAAGTATTTTTCTAACATTCCCCCCTTAGTGCGAACATAGTAGAAAAACATCCACACACTCATCTGCAGTATGATCACCCCTGTGAAACATATCCTATAATGTGACTTAGGATCTCAATCAAAAGAAAGGCTCTCTCCTTTCATGGTTTTAAAAAGGCTTACCAAAAACCTTGACATGAAAATTCCCCAACGATTTTCCACGTCGAGTGGTTTTCTGGACCTCCCACAAACCCTGTCAAGATCCATGAACTAGCTTACTCTGGTGAGTTTTTCACCACTACTATTGTACATCAGAGAATTATATAGGAATCAGAGCTCTTTTATTACAAGACTGCACAATATAACATATATAGGAAAGAGATTTCACATTACTTCTTATAAGAATCACATTGTTCTTAATTGGAGCTACTATTGTTGATCATTGTCACTCAATCTAAAACAACATAGGAAACTCAAACTGATAGGAAGCAACCTTTGAATTTAGTTGATTTGGGTGTAGAAAGTAAATAGAATATTGATATCATATTCCCCATGAAAATGTGAAATTTCCATTATTCACATAACCAGGAACACTTAAAAGAAAATCATACCAAATTACATACTACTGACTGAATCTTGTTGTCTTGGATCTTGCTGCACATGATCACCATTTCTAATGAACTTATTCACTGAACAATCATCTTCTAATAAAGTATGATAGTTAGAATATCATTGTAGTCAGATTATCACTGTAGTTAGAAGATCTCTACAATCATCTACTCTCTAATACAATTATTTTTCCAATATCCACAAAAACCACACAAAACAAAAAGTTGAAAAGCAACACATTGTACCACTAAAAATAAAAAACTCACACCAAATATATACCACCATAACTGATATTTGGCCCCATCATTGGTGATTGATGAGAGGTTGTTGATTGATCTCTAACCTATAATAGCTTTTTCCTCTAGTATACGTGTTGTTAATTCAATGAAATATGAACATGAAGCATATATATGTCCATGTTGTACTTTATTTTTTCTCCTCCCATAATGTGAAACACTTTATTTTTTAGAAGTCGAGTAACACCAAAAATGCGTCTATAAGGAAATGTTTATTTTTATTTTTAGGAATTTAACAATGACACAAATTTTGATGAGAACTCACAAATTTGACCACACTTTTGACTCAAACAAGATGACTCACAAGAATTTTAAAAAATAATAAAATGAGATTAATTTTTAAATTAAAATGAATTTAACTATGAAAATACCATTAAAAATGTTTCAACTCTTAAAACTAACGTAATACCACTCTCACTAAAATTTTACAATTAATGAAATATTAAAAATAAAAACTAACTTATTTAAATGACTCAAATCAAAATAGAATAATTAGCACTTGCTAAATATAAAACTATATTTTAAAACCTTTTTAATTTTTATTTTAAAACAATGTCTGTTAGACCCACCTTCTTATTTTTGACAAATTTAACTTGATTCACACTAATTATACACAATGACACATACATGAATATATTTCAATGCATCCTTATTTTTAACAGCCGTCGAAATGTCTTGAAATGTGGGATCAAAGAAAACATTGAAATTATATGGATGCTTCGATAACCAATAATAACCCAATGCAATGATGGAGAATGAAAACCTGATGTCATTTGAGAAACTTGTTTCACCTCAAAGTATGTAATAAAAAAGATAAGGTAATGGTCAAGGAGGAATACCTATGATTATGTAGATGATATGCATGCATTACTGAATTTTTGATCCATGCTGATCATGAAGAGCTCACCTTTAGCTAGGAGGAACAACCTGTATAAGAAACAAAACAAGACCACCAAACGATGTTAAATAGCAAATGAAAGTGGACTACCAAGCGATTTCTAGTTCTGGGAAGTGTGATACTTCCTAGATGGCTACCAATCCACTATTTTATTTAAATTAGGGAAAGTAAATACAATAAATAAAGGTATTATTGTTAACACTTTGATTTAGGTATCTCAAATGTTATCAAAACACTAGATTTATTGAAATACAAAATAATCTATCATTAGGAAAGGTATCTTTCTGGTTAGGGAAGGTCACAGAGGTGTTAGGGAAGGTCATTGGGGTATATGGTAAGGTTTGGAAGGAATTTGGTGGAGTTATGGGTTGTTTGGTGGAGGTTTAGAAAAAGACACAGTGACCGATGTCAGTACAAAGGTGAGATCGATGATATTTAAGGTGACCAATGTCGGTAGGGGCAATTTTGAAGTAATTAAGTAAAACCAATTTAAATCTTCTCTGTGATTGTGCAGAGAATGAAGGGAGAGTGGTTGGGTTTATAATATTACCATGAAGACTTAGGAATGTATAGAAGGTAGGTACGACAAACAAAAGTTAATAGGTGGTTGGGTTGATGGATTAGTGAGAAGGTGTAGATAAAGGAATATAGGGAGGAGTAAAATACAATGAAGGAGGTAATGGATCTAAAATTTAAGCAAGAATGAAATGATCCATGAATATTTTCTCTGTTAAGTGCCATGGAAATAATCCCAGAGTGTCCCTGTGAATATTCTAATGCCTTGGGATAAGAGCGAGATGATTTCTTGGGCCTCTAGTTAAGTATTTTGTGTTGTTTAGATGTTGAGAGGATTTTGATTCATGCTTGAATGACACATTTCTCCCAAAACTAAAAATTACCAACTTAGGTAAAAGGTTGCAAAATTGTATATAAAGTAACTGATGATGGTTAGGTGACCGATGTTAGTTAAGGTGGGAAAGTCTAGGTTTACCAAAAATAGGCATATCTTCCCAAATTTGGCATGATTTCTCATTGAGTCTACTTAGGAAAGTGGATTTCACTTGACCAAAGGAAGGAAAAACTTAGAAAAGGTCAAGTTAGGTCAATTTGGTGACTCATCACTAGAAGTGCTGACTCAGTGCTGAGAGTGATGACTCATTCATTGTGAGTTAAATGCCCCTAGAATGGGTCTAAGGTGAGTGGGAGGTGTGAGGGTGAAATTAAAATAATTAAATTAATTAATAATGTGAAGGTGAATAGTTAATAATGGGTCGATGGTGTCATGATTAATTAAATATATTATGTTAATTTATTGAAGGGGACTAAGGGGAGTTTGACCCAAATTTGGTGTCCACATTTTTCCCTTTTTTCACGTAGATTTTATTTGGTAAGTGATGCTGACAAAAGTAGAAGTGGTTTCTCCAAATAGAGATGAGAGTGGGGTTTCCCCAAGTAGGGATGCAAGTGCTCCCCCTCAAACCAAAAACCAATGAGGTAGGAAATATATTAGGAAGTGGTTTGATAAATAGGTTATTGAGGAAATGGGTAAAGGTCAGGGTTGGCTAATGGGTAATGGAAATCAAACACACGCACATGTATAGATTGCAATACGGTACCAACTGGAAGAGCTTTCAAACTCTACATTGTCAAAGGTCAATAGGTTTATCCAAACTAGGTTGAAGTGATTCTTGTATCCAACGTATAGGAAATGGTCGTGAAGCACGACAAGATCAAGTGTAGGAATGGGTAATAGGTTTTGTCAGGATAAACATCACAGCATTTGGAAAGGTAAGGTCTTTAGGCTTAGCAAAAATATTAGAAGCATCAAAAGGTATAGCAAGTACACAAATTTAAATGTCACAAAAGGTGGTTCAGGTCAAGGTATGTAGGTCAAGGAACAGGGAAGGTTGAGGTATAGGTAAAAAACATGTCCCTAAATGTAATTAAGGAAATGCACAGGTAATTTTAGGCTTGTGAGTGAGGTTTAAGAGGTGTGGGAGAGGGAACAGTTATTTGAGAAATATTGTTGTTAGGTAAAATGCTCATAGTGTGGATTAAATGTCTATGTTGGGTAACCAATTCTGGTTATAGATTAACCGATGTCAGTTTCCTAGGGCACAACATGAATGAATTTGGATATGTATATTTGGGGATAATAAAGGAAAAATACACTTTTTACGGATTCATTTTAACCTTTATACTTATAGAAAATAACAAAGAAGAAGACTAAGAGTGGAAAGTGACAGTACAAGGTGTTTAAGCTGAGTTGGCTAGCGACGACCACGTGATTAGAATTCAGTAGGTAGGTCAATTATATTGATTAGATTTATTTGATTGGTGGCGAGGTGAGGATTTTATTTTTGGCATGGTGGAGGTGGGAGAGGGAGTGGATGGACCACTGGCACAATGACCAGATGTGCCACTGCAGAGATGATACCAAGTAGAGGTAGGAGACAATTTGAATCCTTCATTTTAGTTTAAAAGATTGAATTATTTTGTTTATTGTATGTGAATTTTGGGTGGAAAGTTAATTTTCAAAATGTGATTAAAATGAATGAAATGAGGGGTGGGAAGGTCAAATGTAGTTTAAATAGGGTTGTTAATGAAGGTAGGATGGGTTTGGGTGGGTTAGGGTATGTGTTTGGGTTATTTTTTGGTAATTTCAATACTGGGGGATGAGGGTTTTGGTTTTTGGCTGAAACAATGACCAACATCGGTCAGGGGTTGGCCGATGTCGGTTGTGTTTTGTCGGCATCTGTCGGATAAAGGGTGACCGACACTAGTAAAAGTGACTAGCATCGGTCAAGGTGATCAATGTCGGTCATTGTAAAAAGTGACTAGGGTAATGTAAAGGTAGTTGGTAAAGTTAAATAGGTAAGGTAGGGGTATGGTGAAGGTTATTGTAGGTGGAAGAGTGTAAGGCACCATGTTTTAGGTGTGTGATAGGTGTGTATGTGAAATGGTCTAAGCAATTGGGTAAGTATGAAAAATGGAGACATAAATATTAAGGTAAAATGGTTGGTCATCCTTATGAGGAATGAGCACAGGTGGTTGGATTTTAAGGCGTCAAAGTATTTGTGGCATTCATCATCCAATTTAAAGGAGGCATCCTTTTTGAGAAGATGATGAAATGGATGGCAGTGGTCGAAAAGCTAAGAAATAAAGCAACGAATAGATTGCAACTTCCCTTACAAACTATGAAATTGACAAAGGTTAGTAGGTGGAGGCATTTTAAGAATAGCCTTGATTTTAGTGGGATCAAATTCAATGCCACAAAAAGAAACTATAAAACTAAGGAGCTTGCTGGAGAGAACAACAAAGACACGCTTCTTAGGTTAAAGTTGAACACAATATTTGAGGAGACAGTCAAAGACCACTTTAAGGACAACAAGGTGCTCCGCCTGATGTTTAGATTTGGAAATAATATCGTCAACATAATCTTCCAAAATGCTATGCATGATGTCATGAAAAATATAATTCATACCCTGTTAATATGTAAGCACCCGTGTTTTTAAGGCCAAAGGGCATGCCACAATAAGAGAAGGTCCCCCAAGGAGTGATGAAGGTGGTTTTGTGTTGATATTCTGGGGTGAGTAATATTTGGTTATAACCTGAGAAATAGTCCTTGAGTGATAGCATCTCATGGCCAGTAGTGAGATCAACTAATTGGTCAATACTATGTAGAGGAAATTTGTCTTTGGGGAAAGCTAAGTTACAGTCATAGAAATGCATGAAAATTTAGAGTCCCCTTATCTCTTTTGTGATAGGAAAAATTTTAGAGATCCATTAGGGCTAATCAATGGGTAGAATGAAGGAAATTGAAAGAAGGCACTAGATTTCTTCATTAACAAGAAGGAAAATGCAAGGATGTATTTTTCACAGCTTCTATTTCATGGGTTTGACATCAAGAATTGTTACGATATTGTGGACCACAATGTTTGGGTCAATACCAGGCATATCAGCATAGGAGCAAGCAAAATAATTGCTATGATCCTAGAGGAAAGAAGTGAAAGCTTCCTGTTTAGCAACATCTAAAGATTGGCCTATTTTTGGAATGTGTGGATCATCTTGAGTGTGAATTTTGATTTTAATGGTCGATTCAATCAACATGGTTTATATCTCAAAAGTTAATGAGTGGTGAATATAAGAATATTCTACACTAAGGTAGTTAAGAATAGACTCATCATCCTAACATTGAATGATGTTAATGGAAGGTGTATCACCATTGATCATATTAGGATACAGGAAGGGAAGAAAAGAGGGGACCTCACCATCTCATTGATAAGTTAGAGGTCCCATGGAAACAATGTTTATGAAAAAAAAAGTTAGGAGGAATGGATGCTGGATCCTTAGACTCTATAGGTGAAGGTGGTGAAGTAGATGAATGGGGTGGGGAATCTTTATCATCCTCAATGAGTTCAACTCGATACTTCCTATAAGGTGGTTTGGCAAATCCAATGCCACTACGGTCTTTATGCTTACAAGAGGTGCAAGGAATGACATTATGGTGGCCTTGTTCATAAAAACCAAATCAAAAGCCTTTCCAAGCATAGCAATGGAGGAATGTGTGGGTGAAGTGGTGGTTGGTGAGAGATTGAAGGTCAGATGAAAATGGTTAGGTTTGGGAAGGTGGCTTAGGCGAGTTGGTAGAAGCATCAAGTCCCCCATATGTTAAGTTAGTGCAAAGGTGGGGAGGATGATAGGGGATAACCTTTCCTATGCAGTGATCATAACGGGGATGTTGGTGAAGGTTACCATAGTCTTGAGGAGTAAGGAATGTGTCAATATTATAAAGGTGGTACTCCCCCAGAGTAAGGCATTGAAAAACACCTTCTAAAGGATCAGTAGTGGGTATGTGGGTAATGTGAATGGATGAATCATTGGTCAGTTGGGAATAAGAAGCATTATTTGTTTGAGAAGAAGATGGGTTGGCTGATAGGTCAATTGTAGAAGCTGCGGTAGCAGTGAGAATAGAGGAGTAAGTTGTGGAAGAGGTAGCAGAAGCATTGGTGGATGAGGTAGCGGAAACATTGGTGGATGAGGCAGAGATATCACTAGTGGATGGGTTAGTGGATAAATAAGAAGAGGTAGTGGTGGTAGATACCTTAACTATTGTAAGGACATCATTAGGTCGATAAAACATGTTACAAGTCTTGAATGGTGAACAGTCGGCTGGAATGGTATAGTTGTGTCCTTCATGTTTGAATTTTAAGTAGCGGTGTAAGGTTAAAGGAACATAACCCATGATGTGGATCTAAGGTTGGAAAAGCATCATGTTGTACTATAATTTCCCCACTAAGATAGAATAATTCATGAATGGTACGGGGGCCTACATGAATGTGGAGAATGATGGTGCTAAGTGTGGAAGTCATGGAATAATTGAATGAGTGCATCCTAACTAGATTATTATGCATGTAATTGGTAGGGATGAATATTTAGTTGTACACATGGGAAGAGATGATGTTAATAATGACACCATCATCGATCATAACACCTCAAATTCATATATTATTAATGTAGATAGAAATAAATAGGGTGGGATCAGGATCATTTGATTGGAGAGTTATAATCTTGTCATCATAAAAATTGAGAGAGGCTATTTGATGAGTCGTAGTGGGTATAAAGGGGATGAAGTGGTGAGAGAGGCCACATGGTGAGGAGTGATAATGGATGTAACAGGGTTAGGTTCATTAGGTAGAACCTCAATAGATTGTAAAACCTCAATGAGGTCTTATCGATGAGACTCAGAGGTTTAGACAAGGCCGTACAAAGAAATTTTGAGAGGATTTTGTTGAAACTATTTAAGAATTGTAAAATGGGAAACCCTGTCAGAAATAGGGTATGTGGGTCCACAGATGGTGATTTTTGGTTAAGGTGCAGATGGAATATTAGCTAAAAGAGTGTTGGATGAGCTAGTTGTTTTTTCCTTTTCTTTGTCCTTTTGGGCTTGAGTAAAAATTTGAACCATATTGATTTATGGTAAGGGGGCAAGTGAGTCTTGATAGGTGTAGCGACATGATGGGAAAAAATATGGTGAGGGCATATACTAGTTTTGTGAAACTAATGCATCACATTGGCATTTTTTTGGAGATTTGGTTAGCTCTCTTATGTGGACCATATTGATCTCAAATGTTTGAGGAGGATAAAAGGTTTGTTGAGGGGGAGATGAAGTTTGTTGAATAGGTATGGGACACGGATGTGTTGTGATACGTGTAGGTGGAATAGAGTCCTCATATAAAATATCATCATCATCAAAGTTTTATTCTGGAGGACATAGTTAGAGAAAAATAGTATTAATAGCCTTATAGTTTTCCACATCATGCTCTAACACATGATGGTAAGCACAAATTTTGGTATCATCAAACCCTTATGGTTTAGGTTTGAGTGGGTCGTAAGGTCTAAGTGGTGGAAATGTGATGACAGAGGTTTCCAAAAGGTCATCTAGGATGTTGGCGTATGACTTTGCCAATGGATCACAATGTGAAGTAAGTGTGTGTGAATTTGGTGGTAGAGGAACCGTCGGAGGTGGAATAAGAGATTGAATAAGTTTGACTACCTATTTGATAGATAGTGTGGTTTTATGTTTGGATTGCACCTTCTTGGGTAAATATGTAGCAGGTGAACTATTTTTTGAAGGTGTTGTAGGTTTAACTACCAATTTGGAGGGTATTGGGTTCTTAGGATTTGGTTGCACCTTCTTGGGTAAAGGTGAAGAAGAATTGCATGCTATAGAAAGGAAGGAAGATGACGAAAGTGTTTGGGTTAGCCAAGGAAATAGTGGAGGATAATGGAAGTGGTGTAGGTATAGGAGGTAGAAAAGATGTAGGTGACATCAGTGACATAAGATGTGTAGGTAATTTGGGTGTAACAAAGGATCATGACGAGGTGGGTTGTTATGTTTTTTGTTTACTCTACGTAGGAGAATTCTTGACCAAGGTTGATGGGTGGGGACCTAGGATAGATGGAAGTGGTGAAGGTGATAGAGGTGCAGTGGGAAACTCCAGTGTGTGAGGCCTAAGAGGTTAGGTATTCTGCTTAGGTGGAGGAATAGTCTTTGTGATGGCTTGTGAGGATGTGGCTAAATCTAGTTTGACAGGATAATGGACTAGGATTGATGTCGACATGACTCCTAATGTGGTAATGGGTCTGGACATAGAGGAAGATATAGGTGCAGGAAAGGTTTTAGGAATTGGAAAACGTTCATTTGATGGAAAAGGTTTAGGTGTGGGTGAGGGTGACAAAGGATAGGTTGCTACAACTGGTATGGGTATGGTGGGTTTGGTTATGTGAAACACCTTTCGATAGATCATAAAAGTATCAGTAAACAACATTTGTATATGAATTGAGAAAGGTAGCCGAAGGCATCCTCAAATCATGGAATTATCAACATAATCCAAGTGATAGACTAAACGTGAAAATGTCACCACCATAGGGGGATGATGTTTATTTGGTAGTAATCCCTATAAAGAATGTCTGTGAGATAGGGAGCTAGTTGGATTCAGAATTTGTGGGTAAAAGTGCAGAGAGAAAATCAACAACGTCCTTGAAATCCAATGGATAATTGTCACTAATAGTAATAGATATTGCTAAGGGATCCCTTATCGGTAGGGGATACGAAAATATAGATGAAGTAGGTTCATCTTTTGGTGAAGAGGGAGGTAAGCATGACTCTCATGTGGGTAGAATAGTAAGTACTACATTAGAAGATATGGTAGAATCCTCCGTGGGTGAAGGGGAAGATAAGGGAGACTCCTATGTGGGTAAAGGAGTAGAGAAAAAACATCCCTCCGTAGATGAAGAAGCTCGTGCAAGAATATCCTCAATAGATGGAGTTGGAGGAAATTTTGGAAGAGCTAGTATGATGTCAAAACCACATGAACCTCACGAACATTACTATCATTGGTTGAGTTTCTTTTGTTTTGGTTAGAAAATGGGGTGTGATTTGGGAATGGCTTCTTGAATATTTGATTGTTTTGATTAGCTGATGCATTAGGGTTATCCAAGACAAGATATCCTTTATCTAACATTTCTTAGACAATATTTTTGAAAGTTATACAATTACCATCGCTATGACCTTTAATGCAATGATAATTCCAGTAATCATTTTCTTTTTTCCATGTAGGCATAGGAAGAGAGGGGTCAAAACCAGTATGTGGTTTGATGGATGGAAGAGTGACCACTCCAAATTTTAGAATTTTTTCTAAAAATGAAGAGTAGGGTTCTCCAATGGGAGTATATTTTTTTTGCTCCTTCTTGAACTGAAAATTCTGAATAGGAGAAAGATTGGAAGAAGGATTTGATTGGTTAGATGGGTGAGATGGGTTGGCTTTCAAAACTACTATGTTAGAAGATCATTTTGCTTTAGAGTAATTATTTTATAGTTTGGAAGAATAAAAGGTATCATTTGATTTAAATGTGGCATTCTTGTTATGTAATTGTATCTTCTTCTCCTCAATGACACAAATTTTAAGTTTTTAGGCCATGGTGAACATCTCATCAAACATGTGGAAGATTTGAACTTGGAGAGTAGGTGATATGTGTCTAGCACAAGCCCTAGTGAACAACTCTATTAACTCGGTTTGAGTTAGTTGGAATGTGAGCTAGTTGATTAGGCTCTACCATTGAGCAACAAAGTCTACAATAGATTCATCTTCATATTGGTGTGTCGCATACAAGTCAATCATGATGAATTTATTGAAAATATTGATAGAAAAGTGGTCTAGGAAATCTTGAGCTACTTGGTTGAATGAGAAAATGGAGTGTCTAAGTAAAGCACTATACCAATCTAGAGCAAGTCTTGTCAAGGACATTGGGAATGTTAGCAAGAGAAAAGCGTCATCATGAGTGATTTGATAACACCCATGTTTAAAAGATCGCAAGTGTTATTTTTGGTATTCCTTTCTGTTAAATTGGTTAAATTTAGGAATTTCCCAATGTGTAGGGTATGGAATAATTGGAATCGATGAGTGAATGGGCTCATTGCAAATCTCGTCGTATGTCAGAGAGTTATGTGAGCCAGAGAAAAATTCTTACAATGTTTACATCTTTTCAATCATCATTTTGATAAGATCTTTGGTAGGGTGTGATGATTGGGTACCCCCTATAGTATAAAGGGGTAAATGATAAAGGTATGACATGGTTAGAATCCCAGTATGTGGTGGTGTCAAGTATGAAAATTGTGAGGGAGGAACGTAGGGTGAAATAGATGTAGGTGGAAAGTATATTGAATAACTGATAGATGAAATAAGGGGTTGTTGGTGATAAGTGTAGGTAGGTGGAATGGATGTAACAAACCTCATAGTAGTCAAAGGAAGAGATTGCGGGATGGAGAGGAAAATATTTTGGAAGGGAGTATGGCCTACCGACACCATGGGTGGCTCAGATGTAATAGGTATATGAGAGGTGGCGGGTGCGGATAGGCCTATGCTCAAGGTGGTTGATAAAGTCATGGTTGACATCATAGGAGTGAAGATGTATAAGGTGCGACATATGCCACAGGTGCAGTAGAAATCAATGATGTAGGGTTAAACTAGGACACCACAGATGGTATGGTGGAAGAGGGTAAGGTCGAGCTAGTAGTAGTTGATGTAGAAGTGGGTGCGAGGGTAGGAGGATTGGACACAGACATATCATATATCAGTTTCCCTGATGAATCCTTAGTGGATGAATGGGATAAATAATACTATAAAGCAATGGGGTTTTGATCAAGGAGTCTCGTGAACTCCTCATCACTGGTAATGATGGTAATGGGTTGTTTGGGATCCATAGGTGATAGAATGGATGGCAACGACGAGATAGGCAGGAGTGGCTAAAGGCCAGTGTGGAACACGAGGGCGTTGGCTTGGCTACGATTCAAAACCATGTGACTAATAGTAGACCTGGTATTTTTAAGATCCGTAGATGGCACAAGAGTACAGAAGGAATGGAGAAAATGGTTCTAGAAGGTGAGAACTGACTGGTGTTTTAACTGAAAAATTAAAACACAGAGACCGAAGGCAGTTGCATAAACAGTTTCATTGACAGAGTGTAACAAACTTTGGTCAGAGGACCAATACCAGTCACTGTGGAAAATAAAAGGACTTGCAAATTTGGAAATAGATGATAAAAATGGAGAAAATCTAGACTTTGACAGTGATTTCAGAGACACAAAGATATGGTGAGGTAATTGAGGAAATCCCAAAAAGAATAGAAATGTGATGATTGTTGCTTTGGTTAAAATGACCAAATAGTAGTAAACTGACATTGATCTGTAAACCAATGATGATGAGATGAGTAAACTGATGACGGTCACTCGACTGACGTCGGTCACTATGAATTTTGTGAAAATATAGAAAGAAATGAATTTGGTGATTTAGAACAAATAAAAGACCAACATAGAAACCTTAGTATGATAATGGTTGACCCTAACACACTCAGAAAGAGCTAGAATACAAAAAATATGATTATGGAGTGTGAAGGGTGAGAAGAATAAAGAAAACAAACTCACACCTCAAAACACAAATAAAGTGAAAGATAGTAAACATGAAATCCTGTGTGGTAGATTTTATGTTTTGGCTTATGCCATTTTGGATTGAATTATGAATAGAATAGAGTTTTTAGTTTGAAAAAAGGTGCCCTATGAAAATTCAAAAACTAAGGATAGTTTCAAGTATGTTTTGGTGATGGAGGTCCTTTCTCTGAGATAATAACTGGATAGAGAAACCATCTTGGAGCCCACTGTAAATCCTCTAATTGTGTAATCATCTACAACTTCTTCTAGGTAAGAGGGTTTCTAAGAAAATGATTAATTTATTTGCAATGGTTTGGGATAGAGAAAGAGATGTGAAAAGTGTAAGATATGGTTCAATTCATCAACCATTAGCTGGTCATGACTTCCAGCATATAGGTTACCCAAAATTTTAAATGAGCTACAGATGTAACACACAAGAATGATATGTAAATATTTTAAACCCAAATCCAAAATGACACTTGATCAGAGAAATGATGAATATGCAATATTATGTCTTTCAATAATGGAATACAAAATAGAAATAATCATTCTTTTTAGTCCAAAATATGAGTGTCAATGATACCAATAGAATAGAAAGAATGTTCCAAGGGAGAAAAATTAATGTGAACTCTTTGAAAAATAAATAGACACATAATAATTTCACCTAGGAATGAACAATGCAAAAGAACCCCTGATGGGTCCCACCGGGCATGCCAAAATGTTTCACCTCAAAGTATGAGATAAAACAAATAAGGTAACGGTCAAGGAGGAATACCTATGATTATGTTGATGGTATACATGCGTTACTAACTTTTTGATCCAATCTGATCATGAAGAGGTCCCCTTTGGCTAGGAAGAACAACCTATATAAGAAATAAAACAAGACCACAAATGATGTTAAATAGCAAATGAAAGTGGACTGGCAAGTGATTGCTAGTTCCAGGAAGTGTGATACTTCATAAATGGTTGTCAATCCATTGTTTTATTTAAATTAAGGAAATTAAATATGATAAATAAAGGTCCTATTGTTAACACTTTGATTTGGGTATCTCAAACGTTATCAACATAGTAGATTAAAAAAAATATTGAAATAAAAAATAATCTAGCATTAGGAAAGGTATGTTTGTGATTGGGAAAGGTCACAGAGGTGTTAGGGAAGGTCACTAGGGTATTTGGTAAGGTATGGATGGAATTTAATGGAGTTATGGGTTATTTGGTGGAGGTTTAGAAAAATACATAGTGACTAGCATCGGTTTGGTGACCAATGTCATTACAGAGGTGAGACTGATGACAGTTAAGGTGACTAATGTCGGTAAGGGAAATTTGGTAGTAATTAAGTAAAAGTAGTTTAAAGCTTGTCTATGATTGTGCAGAGAATGAAGGGAGAGTATTTAGGTTCATAATATTTCTAGGAAGACTCAAGAATGTATAAAAGGAAGGTACGAAGAGCCAAAAGTTTGTAGGTCATTGGGTTGATGGATTGGTGAGAAGGTGTAGATAAAGGAAACATGGAGAAGTAAAATATATTGAAGGAGGTAATGGATCTAAACTTTAAGAAAGCATGAAATGATTAAAATCACGTATACTTGTATTTGCAGATCTGGTAAGTAAAGGGGGAGGGTAGTTGATCTGTGAAGATCTTATGTGTTCAGTGTCACAGCAATACTCCCAAAGTGTCCCCATGAATATTCTAATGCCTTGGGATAAGAGCTAGATGTTTGTCAGGTACTGTGGTTGAGTATTTTGTGTCATCTAGATGTTGAGAGGATTTTGATTCATGTTTGAATGTAATAGTTCTCCAAAAATTGAAAATCACCAACCTAGGTAAAAGGTTGCAAAATTGTATATTAAGTAAGTGATGAGGGTTAGGTGACTGGCGTCGATCGAGGAATAACTGACTTCGGTTAAGGAGGGAGAGTCTAGGTTTACCAAAAAAAGGTAGATCTTCTCAAATTTGGTGTGCTTTCTCATTAAGTCCTCTTATGAAAGTGGAGTTCATGTGAGAGAAAGTAGGAATAACTTAGAAAAGGTCTAGTTATGTTTAGGAAGAAGTCTTAGTTAGTTAGGTCAAGTTAGAGACTTAGTACTAGAAGTGATAACTCAGTGTTGAGAGTGATGAATCGGTCATTATGAGTTAAATTCCCCTATAATGAGTCTAGGATGAGGTGGAGGTGTGAGGGTGAAATAAATTTAATTAAATTAATAAAATTAATTAATAATGTGAAGGTGAATAATTAATAATGGGTCGATGGTGTTATGATTAATTAAATATATTATGTTAATTGATTGAAGGGGACCAAGGGGAGTGTGACCCAAATTTGGTGTCCACAAAACTATTTGGTTGAATCCAAGGAAGAGGAAGTATGAGATGTACATCGAATGGAAATTGATCTAGTGGGCATAACCATTGATTAAGTAAATCTATAGTCGGTCGAGAGTGTGTGTAAAAACCAATGAGAGTGAATAAAGTTTACTGCAGTCTTATGAAGAGTACAGATGGGCATTTGGATGTGATCCATGTGCTCTTTATGCTTAGTGGATGGAAGATGAATGATCTAACAGTGGTATTCAAAAAATAAAATAGCCATTTTACCCCCATATAGAACACATTGAACAAAACTATATCTGCATAGTGTGACCCATAACATTTTGCACATGTGTATAAGGAAGAAGTTGTGTTGAAGGCAGGATAGAAAATTTGAGCACTCTATCTATAGTCATAATTTGATTCCAAATGGCAATGAAAATATTCAAATGATCTTTTTTACATGATAAGAGAATTTTTCACCAAAGGGTATGGTAAAAAAATATCAAATAATCAGTACAAGCTGGAACGATAGAAATCATACTAAAGCTGATGAACACTCGTGTTCTCTCAAACTAAAGAATATGGATTTTATCTGATAAGTTTTTGGAATTGCACTTAGAAGCATTCCTAAACAAATATTGAAATGTCTAGCTCTCCCTAGAATCCATGCATAAAAATAATTGACAAGAGTGACCGGTAAAATTAGAATTTCCCTTTAGAAATCAAAACATCATCTAATACCAAATGAGAGGTATGAGAAAATTTCATAGAAAAATCAAACTGATAATATTCTATGAATTAACCATACAATATATACAAATATATAGTTATTTTCCTATAACCACTTACCTAAATATAGGTCTGTTGTTCTAACAAATCACATCCTTATAATCACTCAATCTCCTATGTAAGTTCTATTAACAACTTACTAAATTATGTAATCGTTAACAAGTATTTTCCTAACACAGTCCTCCTGAAGTAGCCTGCAGTAGGGTATAGACCAGACACTCTAAATAATTATGAGATCAAAGGAAAGTAGAAAGTTCCAATGCAGATAACATCTAGTATATAGAAGAAGACTTCCAAGGAACGTAGGAAATCTCTTGAAGCCAACATAAGAAAACAAGGCTCAATTTCTGCCTATAATATTTACAAATTAAACATCCCTAATAGTTATGATAGTGTTTTCTTTGATCATAATAAATACAATCCTGTTAAAACCCTAGAGATATTATGAACATATCCATTTATTTCCTATGGATCCAATAGTCATTGTGAGATTTGGTGTGGAAAATAAAATAATAATACCAAGAGGGTTATGGCCAATAAAGCTAGGGATAAATCTACCTCATCTTAATCATTTACAGTGTAGTGAGAAGATGATGCAGGACTAGAGATACCAAGTAAGGAAATAATTCATGACAAGTTTATCATGTTTAATGTTTCTCTTAAAAAATTGGTATTTAAGCTCTATTATAAATTTCTTATAAAAGACCAGACGAATATTTTCTATCCTGATTTGGTATTGTCAACATCGGAGTGGTGCAACTGAAGGTCATGGTCCCATGTGACTCAGGCCCCAAGATTCTTATTAAAGGAGTATCATTTTTTAAGACCATCAAGTCAACTATAGAGATATCCTCGAGGGAGCATCCAACACAAATCAAATAAAAAGAAACTTTTTTTGGACCAAAATCCTCCTTAGTAGTGAGATGTGATTTGGAGGTCAAATTTGGTTAATAGGATTTCCAAACATCTCCCAAAACATGTTACTTATGGAAGATCTAAGATTTATAATTATGGTGCATTCTAAATGGGCCAAAATGAACATTTTATGCCTAAGATATCATTCACATGGGAACAAGATCTAGCGGGTGGAATACAAGAACATGCTAGGAAACCTAAGAGGGTCAACATGGAATCAAAAAATGGCATTGTGTGGTGTAGAAAAAATGAAGATGGTTTTCACCTTCATTCTTGGATAAACAAAAAGGGAGTTTTAAACACTAGGTTCACTCTTGTTTTGTAGGGCGACCCAGCCACCATGAAAATCCAAGTAGTTAAAAGAGCTCGAGAACAAGCTAGCGAGTTAGGGTCGAGACAAGACTGAGCTAGTAGGAGAGCTCATGTTTGATTTGATGGCCAAGATGATTTATGAAGAGAGATCATGAAAATTTAAGAAACAATCTCATGGTAAGTTAAGGACCAATTTACAACCTAGTCAAATTTTGAGCTCCAAAATCATTAAAATAACCATCCACCTCACCACATAATTCAACGAGCCTGTGGAGAGGGGTTAAACCCCAAATGAAAATTCACACATTGATGTGGCTAAAGCCATACATTTATCAAACCATTTAGGATATATTAATCCCTATGGAATTACTTGCTCATGGAATATGGGATTAAATCCCACACACCACACTATCAAAACCAAATCCCAGGAAACATCGTGGGACATGGAAAAGTGGTAGGGACAATGTGGCGATATCTTGAAGGTCGTGGGAAGCAAAAGTGGTGGAGCTGAAAGCATGTGGCGAATGATGACATAATAATTAGCACAATAGTTCCAACCACCAACAAACTTGTCCAACCAATTTGGCTTAAAATAAAATAAGTGGATATGGTAAATGTTTGCAATATTCAGGCCTAACCCATGTATAAAAGGGGTCAAGGGGGGTCATTCAAACACAAGTCATCCAAGATTAACTTGAATTTTGAAGTTTTTTTGAGAGATCCTTAAGAAAATTATGCAAAGGCATATGAGGCCTATTTTGAGGCATTTTTAGAGTTTATTTAAACTCATTATTATATTGTAAAAACAATCTTTTAATTCCTTAACTTCTTGTGCTATTTTAGAGATCAAATGTGGAGTTGAGAGGATTTGTCAAGCACTAGTGAATCATGATACAGGAGATCTAAATCTTCATTCAATGGGAATTATTACAACCAAGTTCATATTTCTTGGAGGCCATGGAGGAGGATTGTGTTTCTGATCTTGACAATAAACACTATCTGAATTAGCTTTGTGTAGATACTGGAGGTCATGTAGTAGATGGGAAGTGTACAAGAAGTGTGAAGCCAAGAGGCCATGCCAAAACATTGAGAAATCATTCCAAGGCATGTCTAGGTTTTTAAGGACCAATTGGAACTGATTTCATGGTGGACCTGAACATTCATTATAGTATTGTAAGTTTCTTCGTATTTTTTATTAAAACTTTATAATGGATCGGTTCATCAATTAATGAACCGGGATACGTAGGCACTTGTTGAACTTTGTTAATAACTTGAGTGCAATTTACAACATTATTTTCATTATTTTTTTTTTAATTTTATTTTATTTTATAGTTTTAAATTTTGGCATTAGAAATAATTTTCCTATAAGGATGCATTGGTTTAAAAATCAAAGTGATAAACACTACCAATTTATTGATCAATATTCATATTATAATGTCTTTGTCATCTCAATAATCAAATCTAATCTATTCCACACCTAATTAAATTGACCCAAAATTTAATTAAGGGTTAAACATTTTGGTGAACCATCTTTTGATTTAACCCTTTCCTAATCTAGGATTCATTCCTTATGTATTTAGCTTATTGATCTCTAAACTCTAGTTTATTTAGGGTTTCATGATATATTATTTTTCTCATTAGTTTATGATTTCTTTTTCTCATCTTCATGGATTCTTCTCTTACTACACCCATCACTCTCAATGAATATATCAAGTATTATCCTCTTTTCCAAAATATATTCACAAACCCACGTTGAATTTTCTTTCATCATGACACATCTCCTAACTATGTCATGGTTACAATTCTTAGACCTTTCTCCTTCTAAGATGATCCCATATATTTCACCACTCATGATTTATCTCCTCAAGATATCATCAACTATGGTTTCCTTTTGTATGTGCAAGTCACTATCTTATTACTTTGATCAAATATGGTCTTATTAATAATGGTAATGGTTATGGCCTAAAGATTTGTAATATTTATTTCTTACATCCTTTGGGCATTCCTACCAATGAGTTATCCTTTTCTTCTTTTAGTATAGATGGATTTTATAGTGTACCACATTAGTCCCTTTGTTATATCATGTTGCACATCACTTTGGGATCCTACATCATCTCAATCCTATGTCATGTTATGCCCAGTGATCTCGGTTATAATTTTCTCTCAGGAATCCTTGGATTCATGTTATACACGCAATACCTTTTACACTTCATAATTATCTCTAATTTTCTTAGCAAGGCACCATTTTCACCATCAAGGTTGTTCCCTATCCTTTCAAATTTTATTCTACTGCAAACCCTAATGATATAATATCCCTCATGTTCATCCCCATTCCCTTTCTTATCACACTTTTGGAAAAGGATAAAAAAATTATTACAACATGGCTTCACTAGACATGGCCTTGGTTTTCATATTCAAGGCATTTGGGAGCCTCTTAACATAAAATTAAGACATTTTAAAGATGGGATCATGTATTCTATGCACCCATGGTGTAAACCATCATTATTTTCATAGGTACTACCAAAATGAAATCAATTATTACCTGAAGCATTTACTATAAAATTGACCTCACCCATGTAATTGGTTCATTATGAGACTATTGATGCTAGCGCATCACCATATATCCCATCCCTAAATTCCTTTAGTAATGAAGAACCCATCCTCAAATATTTCATTGCATATGAATATATCCCTCCCTTCTATCATAAGAAAAGGTTTCATCATATTTTATTACCTCATGCATATTTTGGGAATGGTTTTTTTTTTACATTGCACCTGATACACTGGATATCATTCCCTCTCAACTATATGTCGAAGATAGGTCTACCCTATTAAATGAATAGAAATTTTCTTTTAAATTTGGCACCAATGAAGACCCTTGACATGTCCTCTTATATTTTTCCCTTAGTGCCATCGAACGGTCTGATATCTAACAAGTGTTGCAATATTTCCCTAACCTATTTTCTTAGACCTATAATGACATGCCAAACATTAAACCCTTTAATGCCATGCATAATATTGTATTTCATGATGATGCAAAACATGTTAAGAAAAAAAATCATTAAATTCACACTAACATGGATTTAATGGTCAAAAAATAAATTTAGTGTCTCATAGATGTCGGCTTTATCTCAGCCATATATTACTCCGAATGGGTTTCTAAAAGAGTACTTTCCACCAAGCCCAATGGTGAGATCTACTGTTACACTAAATTTGTGACCTCAATAAGGATTTCCCTGAGGATAGTTTCCCACTTACCCATATTGATATGATTATGGAATCAACTGTAGGTTATGACATGTTATATCTCATGGATGGGTTTTTTGGATATAACTAAATTAAAATTAACCCTGTAGACAAAGATAAAATTATTTCCATACCCCTTAGGTACATTTTTCTACATTGTGTTATCCTGTAAAATTGAAAAGGGAAATTTTGCAGGTAACCATACCAAAATTTCCATTTTGGTTCCCCATTGAGGTCTCTTAGCGTTCGGAATGGCATAAAATCACTTTCCGGAAAATCTAGTTTTTAGAACTTGGTCATTTTCATCCTTTTCGGGTTGGGCATAATTTTCATGCATGTAACCTCAACCAAAACTCCGCCCCTCCTTTCCTTTGGTGCATTCTAGGGAGTGTCAACATTCCAATTGTTGCGCCTCTCTAAAGTGTGAAGTGGGTGTTGAAAACGTAGTGTCGACACTCCCAAAGCTGCGCCATGGCCAAAATCTCTTCGTGTTGACATCCACTTAAGTGCACCATAGAAAAAGTTGGTGGTGTATTTATTGTACCTTTTTCTATATATAGGCATGTTTGACCTGTCATTCACAATTCAAAAACATGAAAAATTTATTCCTCTGTACTTGTCAGCATTTTTGTCAACCCCACGTGTTGCCATTTGTCACATTCGTGGACCCCACTTCATCACCTTTATCAGTATATATTCCTGGTAAGTGGTCCTTTCCCTTCTTGTGGATTTTTTATGGTTTTTATATGGTTTAGGTGATTAATATTGATAATAGACAAATGAACCCAAGTACTCAACTCCTCAACCCACCTTCAAACCATTTTTCATCCTCCTTCCAGATCTGCAAATCTAGAAGAATCTACCACAAACCAACTCAAACTCATTTTTCCCTTATTCCCTGCTTTGCTAAGTTTCCCCCCTTACCATCAAAATCTGAGCCAAAAGAGTGAAAATCATGAAGTTTTTTGTAAAAACACCCACTATTTTTCCTTCGGCACAAACTTCATCTTTGTTACATTAAACACAGTCGCACCACAGGTGCACTATCCTTGCATGCAGCATAAGCCTTCTCCACACCTTATAAACATTGTAAATTCCCCTAGGTGCAAGTGCTAGAGCCAAAACAAGTACAACAACATCTGAATGTTGTGAAAACCTTTCCCATGCCGTGTAAATTGAACAACTTGGAGCACCTCACTGTCATGCAGCATCTACCACATCTGCACAAATGTCCCATCTTGGGACCTTGCTACACCAACCATATCTGTGCCCCACTTAAAAGGACTTCCAATGGTGCAAGTGCACATCCCTCGACACCAACATCTGAATGTTGTGTGTGGTCTTTCTGCGCCCTGCGCCCCTTTTGGCACTGTTTTCTCCCATGTAACACTTTCCCAAACTGTGCCTTGCTTTTCTAAGACCCTACAGCCTGCATTTGAGCTGCATCTTACACCTAGAGGATCGTAAATTGCTAACTTTTCATTCTGTATTCCTTGATGGATGACTTAACAGCTAACATGGCTCTTCTGTGATGGACTTCCCTGATTCTTCTTGTAGATCAACAACTGAACTCAGAGACACACATGTCTTCATTGAGTAAGAAGCCAACTAATTCCAAGGGTAAAGACAGGGTAACAGAAGAAGAAATGAAATATAAATGCCAAAGGGTCAGGATGCCTGAATCTCTTAGAGAGTGTGATCTAGATATCAGAGATTCAGAACTCAAACACATTGACATGGAGGACTTCTAGGCTAGAACCAAGAAGGTCACAGGCAGCACATGGATGGATAAATTAGTTGGCAGTGGTCTGCACTTTGCTGTAGGGATCCCCGTAAGTGCAATCAATAATGAGTTCATGATGCTCTTGTATTTAGAAACAGTGAGTAAAAATGATCCTGATCAGTGTTTTGAATGGGGAGAGATTATCAGCAGCACAATCTCAAAGTGGCTCCAACAACTTTCGACAACTAAGAGGTTCTATATGAACTCCTATGTGGTATATGTTGTTGCCTCAGAGAGGGACTACCCAGCATTGAATCAGTATGGGGTATGGCCCCAGGTAAAAATATACAAATACTATCCAGAATTAAAACTGGAGAATAATATAGCCCAATTTAGCAAAGTCAACGATGTCTTCTGCTATGGCCTCATCTACCTCTTGAGGCCCAACATGACTTACGATCGGATGACCAAAAGCATGGTCATCACCACAGAGAAGTGGGGAGCATTATTCATGCAATTCCCCACTTTCACATATCTCCAAGCTGCTAACTTCTTAGGAGAGCCCACCAAATTGCCGAGGTAAGAGGGACCCAAGCTAATCCTATTGGAGCTATCCAGATAGCTTATCACATACCATGATAAGCATTTAAAATGTAAGAAGGGTGGAACTCCATTCCCCCTCACAGTGGGCAGGTACACCTACACTTCACAGGAAAAAGCTTGGGAGATGTTTGTAGAGCTTGAATTGTTTAACTTAAATCATAATTTCTGAGTGAGTCCAACCTTTGATCCTCGTGATTTCCTCCCAAGGGAAAAAATTGATCCAATTCATGTCCCTTAGATCAAAGATATCTACATCAATCTATATCACGAAGTTAATATCAGATGAAAGGATCACTCCCTCCTGGCCTTGGCAGAGATCATTTAATATGGTGTGGCCATCATCCCAAAGGACTTCCAAGTAATTGATCAAGAATTTGATCAGGTTTATCTAGACATGAATGGGGAAAATTGGCCATTTGCTGAAATTTATAGAAACAAGGCCCCTCAGACTATTGAGGAAAGTTTCAAAGGCACTCTGCAATGCACCATGCATTGGTGCAAGAAAATTGGTATCATCTACCTTGGGGTAGACTTCACCACATCTCCCTTGGGAGATACACCCACCAGACTTAAACACTTGCCTAAAGGAAAAGGAAAAGATATATAAAGGGAGGCAAGCATTACTCAGAAAGAAGTTCCTGAAAGCCCTCCCTCCACCGCTGAAGAGCAAGTTATGGGCTTAGTGTCCCCAAGAAGAGATGAAGCGGCCAGTGCTCCAACGAGCACATCCACTTAGGATGTTTCCAGTACTACAAATGGAGAGGTCCCAACCATCCCCTCTCTCACTCCTCCTTCCCCTCGTCATGTCACTTAATCAATCACTCCTTTGGTTTTGTCTTCTGCCCCTCCCTCTTCCTCCATTTTCTCTTCCCTTGCAGATCTGTCCCCCAGCATTTCTTCCCTAATCACGCAGATTCCTTCCACCCCCATGGTTTCCGCTCCTGCAGTCACTCCTACCCCCGTGAGCATTGGAATTTTGGCTTTTTTCTTGATGCCGCCACCAAGTGTCTCAACACATTTCCTCTTGTCCACTACAGTTGCTCATTCTTCCACTCCTGTCTCCTCCTCTTCCTCTTCTCCCACTCCCTTAAGTCCAAAATGGATCTCCGAACATCTAAGCCAGCACAAGAGGAAAGCCCCTATTACACCTATGGACTTCTTCATTATTCTGGATAAAGGGCCTAAGAAGCAAAAAGCTATAACCCGATTCTCTCAGAGCACTTTAAGTGAAAGGGTTATGGAGATCTCATACCCTGATCTCACAAAGAAGAAAGAAGATCTGTCTCCTACATATTTTACAGTGACTCAAGTCACAATGAGAACATCATCAGAGAGCCTGTAAGGAGAGGCCTTATCTGCCATGGATGCCCTTTAAAAAAAGCTTCAAGAAGCAAAGGAAGAGAAGAGAATATTAAAAGAACAAAACAAGCATCTTCTCCAAGCCCTATAAAAGATGGGCAATGCCCCTCCTATGACTGTTGTCGATCCTCCTAAAGTTCTTAGTCAGGAGAAGATAAATGAGTACGCCAAGATTAGTGAGAAAGGTATAGAAGTGTCTGCCTGGAGAGAGCAGATCCTCAAAGATAGTGAGGAAGTGATTACAAAGTTCACAGAGATCTATCAAAATATAAATCAAGCTAACAAGGAACTCCATGCAATAATAGGGATTATCTCTGAAGAGTTGGACCATGCCAGGTTACAACATGAGACATTCTAGAAGATGCTTGATTGCCCAGTTGATGACTTAGTGAAATTCAACATCTTTGATCACCCGCGAGCACCCAATAAAGTCCTTGCTACTTTAGACTATCGAGTTGACCAAATGGAGTTTGTCTTGGAAAAGATAGACAAAATCAAAGAGGAAGCCCTGGATGTAATGCATCAAATGGAGTAGATCATCTTAAGAATGTCTCCATGGTTGCTAGGTGCAGCGTACACCTTGAGGAAGGCAGATGATACTATTCGGATTTTTAAGGAAATCACATCACAGTGTTTAGCGTCAGAGGCCACTTTTGATATAGAATCTATCAACAACCTTCTAGCCTACTGTGACTTTGCTGGATACTTGATGGAGGTAGGTAATGAATACTTCAAACTCACGGAAAGACTCAGAGATGAACGGGAAACTTGTGAAGTCATTAGGGATCACACCAAGGGTCTAGCTCAGGATCGACTTCAGGTGATGATTAGCAAGTTCATGAAGTATCGAGCTTAGTTTCACTTTACCTCTCCTGAGCAGAAGCAGGACACTCCTTTCAAGCTAAGGGATGACGACGAATAGGGTCCTTCCTCCTGGGATAAATCCCATTTTTGTAAAAATATTTAAAATTATGTTGGCACAAATGATGACATCATCCATGTTGCACCATGAGATGTTGTCATCCACCAAAATTGCCCTAAAGTCAATATTTGCCTTTTAAATATTTTGTAAATGGTTGTTGGCTCCTTTTTGTCTTCTTTCTCCTTCTCCTTCTATAAGTACTTGGATACTTGTAGTATTCAAGGGTGAGAATTTTTTTATGAAAAATAGAGGGAGGAGAGAAAGAATTTGAGCTTTCTTATAACAGAACAATTATTAATACAAAAATTGAGAATTTGTGCTGAATTCCTGTGTTATGTGGTAGATCTTTCTTAAGTTAGATCTGCATGCTTATTCTGTTGGATTCACCTATGCTTTTTTCATTTGTTTAAAAGTATTTCTTTGTTTGTTTATGTGAGTAAGTTTGGCTCTGTTTAATACTGACCCAAAAAATAAACCCTCTAACCTTTCTACTTTGGAATTCATTTCTTTTCTCCCTTCAGATCCACCTTTCTTCTATTCCTTCCTTCATTCCTTTCCATTCTTCATCGGAACTAACTCTACCAGGATGTGGTCCCAAACCTCTAAAGGTAGAATACTATAAGACTTACACAGATTCCTGCTAGTAGAATAACAATAAACCAGTTTTGTTTTGATGTCTCAAACAGGGGCTATGCCCTGCACACTGTTGGCATGTCTATCCATAGATCTACCCACCCAAAAAAAATTTGGACCAATAGTTTTTGGTGACTTCGCTAGGGAAAGAACTAGATCTATCTGAGTGGTATGTCAGCTAAAAGACACTAACAGTTTTTAAAGCTACTGGGAAGACTAAGAAAATAGCTAAAATTATAAAAAATCACTACCTGTTTGCAAATCTTAACTCTTTATTTAAAATCAAGTGATCCAAAGTAAAAATTTTCTTAAGAGATCCATAGATCTAGACCAGTTAGAAACCTTTAGTTTGCTAAACTTTTATAAAAAGACCCGTATATTTTCATAGATCTGAGATTCTGATAGTTTTACAAATATTTTCAAACCCTTGCAAAAAAGTCAAATCTAAGATCCAAAAATCAGCTTACTAAGTTAACCCTCATTTTATCCTAGTTAATCTTTGTCATTAAACCACAATCGGTTTTCAAAAGAGGGATAAAATTAAATATTTAGAAAAGTACATGCTACTGATTTTTGTCAGAAAAATAAAAAAATCAGCAAGTACAAAAAAAGAGTTTTTATAAATCTTCTCTAAAAATCACTACAGATCTGAATAGATACATTGGTGGGTAAGCCATTTACCCATAGTAGGAGAGCTCGTGGAGAAGTTGATCCTATTTTTGATCTACTTCAAAGGCACAACTTCAGTATTACACCGGCACGCTTCTCATCACTGAGCTCAGCTGATTGGTCAGCCAGAAGTGCCTCACCCCCATGAAAGAACCGATTTTCACAAGGAGCCTCCACATTAATTTGTAGTGCTCTGCTGCTAAGTAGAACTGCCCTCCCGACTTGCGCCCTCTTTCTAAATTTTCATATGGTAGTACCATGGGGAAATGCTATGGGCCCTCTTACATTGGCACATCCGGTTCACACACTCCCTCATGGAAATCGCAAGAATTTCCCAAGATTTGATGGAAGTGGAAATAAAAGCACGGATTCACATATATCTATGTTCATCATGTCATGCAATATTCTAGATGTGACCCATGAAGATGTGTCAGTACGCCTTTTTCTAGAGACCTAGCAAGGACCTGCAGTAGAATGGCTCCAACATTTACTGGCCGGATCTATTACCAGTTGGGCCACATCACGAACTATGTTTAAAGATAGGTATAAGCCTTAAGAAGAAGCATTTACGTTACTGTCAAAGATTACTGACTTGAAGAAGGAAGCCAATGAAACCATGCACAATTCTATCACCCATTTCAATTTTCTGATTAACCGTGTGCCACCTGCCATGTTGCCAACACCAAAAAATCAAAAGTGTTTCTTTGTGAACGCCATGAGCTCAAGAGGGAGTTTCTTACTCTTACAAGAACAAATCACCACCTTGGTCCTCACTCAAGCTACAGCCATTCAGATAGAAGATAACCTACTTAGATTTGGCAAGTTAAAATGAGAGCTGTCCAAACCTAAGGCTTCAACTCCTTCTCAAGCCACTTCATCAGATCTGGCATTCTAAAAGATGGCTAACGACTTGCTCGCATTAAAGAAGCAATTAGCTCAAGCTTCATCTACCACTGCATACCAAGATATCCCACAGAGGAACCTCACTCCCAACAACACCCCACAAAGGCCACATTTACCTGCTACTGCTCCAAGGTTAGCACTTGAGGCCTCTCCAGTTAATGCCCTGGTCGAGATTGAAGAAGAGGAGAAAATTTATGAAGAACCTTCATCGCAAGGTGAAGATGATCAAGATGTTGGTGAAATGACTAGTGACTCTACAATCGGGTAGATGGAATTTGAAGATGAGGAGTCTGATGAAGAAGAGGGTACCCAAAGGTATGCAAGTGGACAGTCATATGCTATTTTCACCCGCTTCTAAGGAAAAGAAGCAGAAGTTGCTGCCAGGATGCAAAAAGAGAAGGCTGTGTCGAACACGCCTCCAACCATTGCTAAAAGAGGTAATCCTCTTCCTACTCAACCTCCTATTAAACCTTTTATGAAGAAATATTTTCCTCTCATTTCTCCTCCAAATTAGCCTTCTTTTGTTTCTATAAAGACCAATAACCCTACCCTACCATCGCGAAACAAGGGAATCATTCCTTCATCAACACAACCCTTGGTTGCATTTGACATAGTCAATCATGCTAAAAAGACCAAGATTCAAATGTCTAAAGCCAAGTATCCTCAATCTAACCCTGAGCAGCTTGCAAGATTGACCAAATATATCTAGAGCCAAGCTGTCGTCCCCTCTCTTGTCTCCCTGGAAGGAGTTGTCGACACTAAAATTTTCCTCCATAATTTCTATTTCATTAATATATGTATTAGGAATAGGATGTTGTTAAGTATAATTAGTAGTAGCGTCTGATAGAAGATAACAACGCCGTCAGTATGGTGCCGCCAATAATGTGGAGTACGGTAACAATCAAAGTACAATAGGAATGTTGTAAAAAGGAAATATTTGTCGTAAGTGGTCCAGTAATGTTAAAATGTCAAAGTTGGGGTAATTAGAGAAGTAGGGTCTACATGATTAGGAATTAGAAATATTATATTGGTAATAAGGACAAGGAGTGAGGTCATAAATATTTTGTGTATTTTATTTGTAAAAAGTCTAAAAATGTGGAACCCATGTAAAATGATAAGGTTTATCTTATCTTAAAAGATAAGCTTACATGTATAGATAAGAGTTAAGGTATGGAATATGATTCGTCAGAGTGGATTTCTTATCCTATCTTAGAGATAAGATGGATAAGCCTGGAAGTTCTATAAATAGAGAGGCCACCCCCCTCATTTAGCATAGAAGGAATTAGTGAGAAATATTGTAGGAAGTGTGCAAAGGAAGCCATCAGTTTAAAGGTGTGTTGAAGAAGGCATTAAGAGGTGTAATTGTAAAGTTTCTCCCATAGTCTTGGTGAAAGGCAAGTGTAGTCAATAACACTTCAAGTAACTCATGGGTGAGATTGTAACAATTTCATGTTAATATTATAATTTACTTTGATATTTCAGATTTGTCATCATTCCGTCTTATCATATTCGATGGTATTCTTGTGTTATGTTGTTGTTTTGTTTCCAGATTACATCCACCAAACTAAAGGCTATGCATTAGTAAATAATCATAGCATGAGGAGTTCCTGGTGAAGAATTATCATAGTGCCGGATTGGTGATGATAGAGTCCTTTCTACTCCTCCTTCATCTTGCATAAATGTTGCCTCGACTTCCGCATCAGGTAAAATTGAACCTTTTTATCTCTCCCTCCTAATCAATGGTCACAAAATAAGCAACTGCATAATTGATTTTGGAGCTTCTGATAATGTCATTCCGGTAAAGGTTGCTCATGCTTTAGGCCTCACCCTTACCAAACCTTTCAGTAGATGTTACTCCATGGAAACCAAGCAGGTTCCATTAATTGGTTAGATCAAAGACACAAAGTTCACATTTGTAGCATTCCCAGAGAAAAGGGTAAAGATGACCATCCTCATTGTTGATATCCCAGCAGCATATGGAATTCTACTAGGAAGAAGCTTTTGTAGGAAGTCGGTGGAGAGATTCATATGGACTGGTCCAAAGCCAGAATCCCCGTCAAGGGTGTAATGCAGACATTGGAGCCTGAATCACAAAAGAAGTACCTGGTCACCAACTCTGATGACCCCAAATCCTAAATTCTCTTCAAATCATCAGGGATGGGGAACTACTTCTTATCCACTTAGTCTGAAAAAATGGACGTTCTCGTCCAGGATGACGACCCTAACAAGATATGGACACTGCAGTTTGATGGTAGTTATGCAATGAGTGGATGTGGTACTGGAGCCATCCTGATATCTCTTAAAGAACAGATTTTCCCTCTTTCTTTCAAATTGTAGTTTATCAATACAAATAATACTACCGAATATGAGTCTTTGTTACTCAGCATGCAAGTTGTAAAGGAAAGAGGAATCAAGAACCCAAAAGTATAAGGTGATGCCGAAATGATCGTTAACCAGGTCAAAGGGGTGTACCAGGTAAAGAATGACAGACTCAGGTACTACCGCAACACAGTATGAGACAACATTGAATAATTTGGCACTTTCTCAATAAAATCCATTCCAAGAGCTCTAAATGACATAGCCGATTCATTGGCCATCTTAGCATCTCTTATGCTCCCTCACCCAAGGCTGAAAACAGACATGTATACCATTAAGGTAGTCTTTTGCCCAAGTGTGCCAGATAATTCTTAGCACTGGTAGGTATTCAATGATGACAATTAGCTTATTACTTTTATAGAAAAATTTGATAACTTTAAATAGCTTCATTTTGAGGGATCCACTTCTACATGCCGTGAATCTGTCACTGGTCAAGCAAATGAATCAAAAGAAGGTGATGGCATATGTCAGCTCAAGGGAAATAAAATTTTGAAAGGTTTAGTCTCTCTGGAACAATTGTTTAACAAACATGATCATTTTGTCAAGAAGAGGCAACAAGATGATCCTAACTCCTCTCTTGAGACCGAATCTGTCAACTTGGGCGCTGTAGAACATCCATAGTTTGTGAATATCGGGAAATGTTATACACCCGAGGAAAAGTGGAAGTTTGTCAAATTGTTGAAGAAGTATATGGATGTATTGGCATGGTCTTATGTAGATCTAAAGTCTTTCAAGCCTAAGGACATTCAACATGACATCCCGTTAAAGGATGATGTCAAACCCTTTCGCCAGAAATAGAGGCATTACAATCCCAAGATCTTGGGTACCATCCAGGTAGAAATACAGAAAATGTTGGATGTAAGAATCATCTTTCTTATCCATCAAAGTACCTGGGTTGTAAACATCGTGCCCGTATGAAAAAATAATGGTGAGATACGCATATGCATAGATTTTCGCAATCTAAATCAAGCATCCTTGAAGGAAAATTACCCATTGCCCATAATAGTTCAAGTTCTACAGGAAATAACCGGTTCAGAGATGCTATCCATGCTTGATTGTTTTTTGAGCTATAATTAGATTGAGGTCTCACTTGAAGACCAATTCAAAATAGTGTTCACTACTCCCTGGGGCACATTTGCCTACAACAGGATGCCTTTTGTCTAAACCAATGTTGGTGCCACCTTTCAGCGAGTAATGGACTTTGCATTCAAAGGTATGATGGGAAAGTTCATTGTAGTTTATCTGGATGAATTAACTATGTTCTCTAAAAAGTGAAGTGATCACTAAGATCATTTAGAGCAAGTATTGATTAGATGCCGAGAACACAAAATTTCCCTAAATCTAAAAAAGTCTATTTTTGGGGTCACTGAAGGAAAGTTGTTGGGACACATTATCAGCAAGGAAGGAACAAAGATAGATGTCGAAAGAATTAAGGCTATTCAGAGCCTTACCTTACCCACAAGCAAGACCGGTGTTCACTCCTTCTTCAGGAAGGTGAATTTTATCAGATGCTTTGTTCTTGACTTCGCTGAAAATACTTGTCACATATCAAATATGATGCAAGGGTCGCAAAATTTTCATTGGAGTGAAGAAGGAAAGACATCATTTAAGGATATAAAAGCCTCCATTGCTCATGCACTGTCCTAGTATGTCCTAACTTCTCCAAGGATTTTATCATGTACAGTTATACATCTGCACATACTGTATCAACCATCTTAATGCAAAAAAACTCTGAGGATGTTGAATCTCCAATCGCTTTCATGAGCTCCCCTATTAATCCTCATGAATTGAAGATGTATGAGTTAGAGAAGCACACCTTCACCATTGTCAAAGCAGTCAAGAACTTTCGATACTACATCCTAAACTCTCATACGGTAGTGCTGGTTCCTGACATGACAGTTAAGTCTATCCTAACTCAGTAGGAGTTAGGAAGCTTACGAGGGAATTGGATTGCAAAGGTCCAAGAGTATGATCTAGACATAAAACTAACCAAGCTAGTAAGAGGCAAGGTCCTATGTCAGCTCATGGCTGAAAACAAAGATTCAGAGGTCTCTAAAGAGGAAGATGATTGCATCGATAGAGTGTAGGGTCAACTGAGGAAAGCTAATTCTCTACCTATGGTTCTATTTGTTGCAACTAGCGACGAATCGTATTCAGACATTGCTTTCTTTCTCACTTATGATGAGTGCCCAACTCATCTAACTTCAAAGGAAAAGTGGACTATAAATCTCAAGGCATCTTGATATGTCATATGGGATGATGGTTTATACAAGCAAGGGATTGATGGCACCTTCTTGCGATGCATTGACAAACCGCAGCAGATCAAATTGCTTGAAAGTTTTCATGACTCGGCCTATGGTGGTCACTTCTCCTCATCCGTAATAGCACATAATATCATTCGGGCCAAGTACTACTGGCCAACACTATTTCAGGATACAGCCACTTGGGTAGCGAAATGTGAGCTATGCCAACAATTTGTTGGCAAACCAAAATTGGTTACTTTTCCCCTCAGACCCGTCATTATCGATGAACCATTCAGGCAATGGGGAATTGACTTTATCAAAGCACTACATCCCCAATCAAGTGTCGGGCATAGCTATGTTCTAATAGCAACAGATTACTTCACCAAATGGGTGGAGGCCATACCTACAAAAAATGGCACCTCTGAAGTTATTTGTAACTTCATCAAAGAAAATATCATTGTGATATTTGGCATCCCACACAAGATCATTGTTGATAATAATTCTAACTTATCCTCATGGGAAGTCATCAGTTTTTACTATGAATATGGGATAACCTTGGCCCACACCTCAGATTATTACCCCCAGGGAAATGGTCAGGTAGAATCCATTAATAAGAACCTAGTAACCGTCATATGAAAGCTGGTCGATGAGAATCAATGGTTATGGCAGAAGTCATTGTATTATGCTTTATGGGTAGACCGTATTACTCCGAAGAGGTCTCTCGGTATGTCACCTTTTTAAGTGTTATATGGAATCAACACTGAACTCCCCATTTCCACAGAACTCCCTGCTCTACGCTTGGCACGAGTGATCAAGGATGAGACTTTCTAGAATTCTCTAGAAAAGAGGATCATGTATCTAATAGAACTTGAAGAAAAGAGAGTAAGAGTGGTCGATAGGATCACCGAACATCATAATCAAGTCAAGAGACTATTTGATAAAAAGGCCAAGCAGAGGGATTTCCAGGTGGGAGATCTCGTCCTTTTATGGGACAAGCTAAGAGAGCCAAAGGGCATGCATGGGAAATTTGACTCTCTTTGGAGAGGGCCTTTCAAGATCAAGCAACTCAATGGAGAGAATAGCTTCTATCTCTCATATCTAGACAAAAATGAGCTCTTGCTTCCCTATAGCAGGAAATATCTCAAAATATTTAGGAAGTAGAGCTTGCTCTCTTCTTTGTACAGTTTGCTTTACTTGTGTGTTTATTTTTGTCCTTTTTTTGCTTTTTGTTGGTTGTGTGTTTTCCTTTATTTTTTGTCACCCTTGTTTTTGACTCTGTAACCCAATGGATAGGCACATGTAGATCTAGGATTCTCTACCCTTAAGCTTCACTCAAAGTTAGTCCCCAGAAAGAGCCAGCTATTATCTTATAAAATTGACAAGGGCAATTTTGTAGGTAACCATACCAAAATTTCCATTTTGGTTCTCCGTTGAGGTCTTTTAGCATTCAGAGTGGCATAAAATCCCTTTCTGGAAAATCTAGCTTTTAGAACTTAGTCATTTTCAACCTTTTTGGGTTGGGCATAGTTTTCATGCATGTAACATCAACCAAAACTGTGCCCCTCCTTTCCTTTGGTGCATTCTAGGGAGTGTCAACATTCCAAATGTTGCGCCTCTCTAAAGTGTGAAGTGGGCGCTAAAAATACAGTGTCGACACTCCCAAAGCTGTGCCATGGCAAAAATCTCTTCGTGTCGACATCCACTTAAATGCGCCATAGAAAAATCTGGTGGCACATTTATTGCACCTTTTTCTATATATAGGCGCATTTGACCTTTCATTTTCACAATTCAAAAAAGTGAAAAAGTTATTCCTCTATAATTTTCAGCATTCCTATCAACCCCGCGTGTTGCCATTTATCACGTTTATGGACCCCACTTCATCTCCTTTATTGTTATATATTCCTGGTAAGTAGCCCTTGCCCTTCTTGTGAATTTGTTGTGCTTTTTATAATGGTTTAGGTGATTAAGATTGATAATAGACAAATGAACCCAAGTACTCAACTCCTCAACCCACCTTCAAACCATTTTCCATCCTCCTTCCAGATCTGCAAATCTGGAAGAATCTACCACAAAACAACTCAAACGCATTTGTCCCTTATTCAATAATTTACTAATTTTTCCCCCTTGCCATCAAAATCTGAGCCAAAAGAGTGAAAATCATGAAATTTTTACAAAAACACCCACTATTTTTCCTTTGGTGCAAACTTCATCTTTGTTACATCAAACACAGTTGTGCCACAGGTGCACTATCCCTACATGTAGCATAAGCCTTCTCTGCACCTTATAAACATTACAAATTCCCCTAGGCACAAGCACTAGCACCAAAACAACTACAACAACATCTGAATGTTGTGTAAACCTTTCCCGCACCACATAACTTAACCACTTGGTGCACCTCACTATCATGTAGCATCTACCACATATACACCAATTGTGCATCCTAGGACCTTGCTACACCAACCATATCTGTGCCTCACTTAAAAGGACCTCCAATGGTGCAAGTGCACATCCCTTGACACCAACATCTGAATGTTGTGTGTAGCCTTTCCACGCCCTGCACCCGTTTTGGCATTTTTTTCTCCCATGCAACACTTTCCCAAAGTGCACCTTGCTTTTCTAAGACCATGTAGCCTGCAATAGAGCTGTTTCTTGCGTCCAAAGGCTCGTAAATTGCTAACTTTTCATTCTATAACCTTCGATGGATGACTTAACATCTAACATGGCTCTTCTACGATAGACTTCCCTAATTCTTCTTGCAGATCAATAGCTGAACTCAGAGCGACACATGTCTTCATCAAGTAAAAAGCCAACTAAGTCCAAGGGTAAAGCCAAGCTAACAAAAGAATAAATGAAATATAAATACCAAAGGGTCAGGATGCCTGAATCTCTTACAGAGTGTGATCTAGATATCATAGATTCAGAACTTGGGCACGTTAACATGGAGGACTTTTGGGCCAGAACCAAGAAGGTCACAGGCAGCCCATGAATGGATAAATTGGTTGGCAGTGGTTTGTACTTTGCTACAGGGATCCCCGTGAGCGCAATAAACAATGAGTTCATGATGTTGGTGGGCCATTGTTACAATAAAGACACAAGATGTATCGAAAATGAGAAGGGCGAGGTAATAATCAACCTCATGGCCCGAAATTTTGAGATCATGTTGGGTATCCTTCACCACTGACATTTTGTAGTAGTAAGAAAAGAGGACTACATGAAGACATGGAATGAAAATGAAGACAAATGTATGCAGTTGATGAATGAGGTGTACCTAAAAAATAGGAAGGTGATAAGTAGGTGGCCACAAGTCATTCATTGCAGTGACTTTTTAGAGGAGATGAGTGACACTATCACCTTCCTGAGCAGGGTATTTGGGCTCTCCAATGCCCATTACTTTCACAAATGGATGCTTCGGTATTTAGAAACAGTGAATAAAAATGATCCTGATTAGTGTTTTGAATGGGGAGAGATTATCAGCAGCACAATCTCATAGCTGCTCCAACAACTTTCGACAACTGGGAGGTTCTATATGAACTCAAATGTGGTATATGTTACTACCTCGGAGAGGGACTACCCTGCATTGAATCGGTATGGGGTATGGCCCCAGGTAAAACTATACAAATACTATCCAGAATTAAAACTGGAAAATAACATAGCCCAATTCAGTAAAGTCAACCACGTCTTCTTCTATGGTGTCATCTACCTCTTGAGGCCCAACATGACTTACGGTCAGATGACCAAAAGCATGGTCATCACCACAGAGAAGTGGGGAGCATTATTCATGAAATTCCTCACTTTCACATATCTCAAAGCCGCTAACTTCTTAGGAGAGTCCACCAAATTGCTGAGGTATGCGGGACCCAAGATGATCCTATTGGAGCTATCTAGACAACTTATCACATACCATGAGAAGCATTTAAAATGGAAGAAGGGTGGATCTCCATTCCCCCTCACAGTGGGAAGGTACACCTGCACTTCACAGGAAAAAGCTTGGGAGATGTTTGCAGAGCTTGAATTTCTCAACTTAAAGCATAATTTCTTGGCGAGGCCAACATTTGATCCTTGTGATCACCTCCCAAGGGAAAAAATTGATCCAATTTACGTCCCTCAGATTGAAGATATCTACATCGATCTATATCACAAAGTTGAGCTCAGATGAAAGGATCACTCTCACCTAGCCTTGGCAGAGATCATT
This sequence comes from Taxus chinensis, assembly GCA_019776745.2. Classification (NCBI taxonomy): domain Eukaryota; kingdom Viridiplantae; phylum Streptophyta; class Pinopsida; order Cupressales; family Taxaceae; genus Taxus; species Taxus chinensis. The sequence goes on from CM034153.1 coordinate 198,031,968, forward strand.
CAATATGGTCTTGCCATCGTCCCAAAGGGCTTCCAAGAAACTGATCAAGAAGTTGATCAAGTCTATCTAGACATGAATGGGGACAATTGGCCATTTTCTGAAATTGATAAAAATAAGGCTCCTCAGACTATTGAGGAAAGGGTCAAAGGCACTCTGTAATGCACCGAGCATTGGTGCAAGAAAAATGGTATCATCTACCTTAGGGTAGACTTCACCATGTCTCCCTTGGGCGATGCACCCACCAGGCTGGAAAAATTTCCTAAAGGCAAAGGAAAAGATATAGAAGGGAAGGCAAGCACTACTTAGAAAGAAGTTCCTGAAATCCCTCCCTCCACCAGCAAAGAGCAAGTTGTGGACATAGTGTCCCCAAGAGGAGATGAAGTGGCCAGTGCTCCAACAAACACATCCACTTAGGATGTTTCCACTACTACAACTGGTGAGGTCCTAACCGTCCCCTCTCTCACTCCTACTTCCCCTCCTCATGTCACTCAATCAACCACTCCTTTGGTTGTGTCTTCTGCCCCTCCCTCTTCCTCCATTTTCTCTTCCCTTGCAGATCTGTCCCCCAGCATTTCTTCCCTCATCTCATAGATCCCTTCCACCACCACGGTTTCCTCTCCTATAGTCACTCCTACCCATATGAGCATTGGAATGTTGGCTTCTTTCTTGATGCTACCACCAAGTGTCTCGACATATTTCCCCGTGTCCACTATGGTTGCTCCTTCTTCCACTCTTGTCTCCTCCTCTTCCTCTAGTCCCACTCCCTTAAGTCCAGAATGGATCTCCAAACATCTGAGCTAGCACAAGAGGAAATCCCCTATTGCACCTATGGACTTCTTCATTATTCTGGCTAAAGGGCCTAAGAAGCAAAAAGCTATAACCTGCTTCCCTCAGAGAACTTCAGGTGAAAGGGTTATGGAGATCACATACCCTAATTTCATAATGAAGAAAGAAGATCTGTCTCCTACAGATTTTACAGTGACTCAGGTCACGATGAGAACATCATCAGAGAGCCTGTAAGGAGAGTCCCTGTCCGCAGTAGATGCCCTTTGCAAAAAGCTGCAAGAAGCAAAGGAGGAGAAGACAATATTAAAAGAACAAAACAAACATCTTCTCCAAGCCCTGCAAAATATGGGCAATGCCCCTCCTATGACTGTCGCCAACCCTCCTAAATTTCTTAATTAGGAGAAGATAAATGAGTATGCCAAGATTAGTGAGCAAGGTATAGCAGTGTCTACCTGGAGAGAGCAGATTCTCATAGATAGTGAGGAAGTGATTACAAAGTTCACAGAGCTCTATCAAAATATAAATCAAGCTAACAAGGAACTCCAGGAAATAGTAGGGCCTATCTCCGAAGAGTTGGACCATGTCAGGTTACAACACGAGACATTTCAGAAGATGGTCAACTGGCCAGGCAATGACTTAGTGAAATTCGACATCTTTGATCACCCGCGAGCACCCATCAAAGTCCTTGCTGCTTTAGACTATCGGGTTGACCAAATGGATTTTGTCTTGGAAAAGATAGACAAAATCAAAGAGGAAGCCCTAGATGCAATGCATCAAATTTAGTAGATCATCTTAAGAATGTCTCCAGGGTTTCTCGGTGCAACATACACCTTGAGGAAGGAAGATGATACTATTCAACTTTTTAAGGAAATCACATCACAGGGTTTAGTGTCAGAGGCCACTTTTTATATAGAATCTATCAACAACCTTCTGGCCTATCGTGAATTTGTTGGATACCTAATGGAGTCAAGTAATGAATACTTCAAACTCCTAGAATGAGTCAGAGATGAATGGGAAACTTGCAAAGTCATCGGGTATCACACCAAGGGTCTAGCTCAGGATCGACTTCAGGTGATGGTCAACAAGTTCATGGAGTATCGAGCTTAGTTTCACATTACCTCTCCTAAGCAGAAACAGGACACTCCTTTTAAGCCAAGGGATGACGATGAATAGACTCCTTCCTCCTAGGATAAATCCCATTTTTGTAAAAATATTTAAAAATATGTTAGCACAAATGATGATGTCATCCATGTTGCACCATGAGATGTTGTCATCCACCAAAATTACCCTAAAGTCAACATTTGACTTTTAGATATTTTGTAAATAGTTGTTGGCTCCTTTTTGTCTTCTTTCTCCTTCTCCTTCTATAAGTACTTTGATACTTGTAGTATTCAAGGGTGAGCAATTTTTTATGAAAAATAGAGTGAGGAGAGAAAGACTTTGAGCTTTCTTGTAACAAAACAATTATTAATACAAAAATTGAGACTTTGATCTGAATTCTTGTGTTATGTGGTAGATCTTTCTTAAGTTAGATCTGCATGCTTATTTTGTTGGATTCACCTATGCTTTTTTCATTTGTTTAAAAGTATTTCTTTTTTGTTTATGTGAGTAAGTTTGGCTCTTTTTACTACTGACCCAAAACATAAACCCTCTGAACTTTCTACTTTGGAATTCATTTCTTTTCTCCCTTTAGATCCACCTTTCTTCTATTCCTTCCTTCATTCCTTTCTATTCTTCGTTGGAACTAACTCTACCGGGATGATGTCCCAAACCCCTCACGGTAGAATATTGTAAGACTTACACAGATTCTTGCTGGTAGAATAGCAATAAACCAGTTTCACTTTGCTGTCTCAAAAACGGGCTTTTCCCTGCACATTGTTGGCCTGTCTATCCATAGATCCACCCAGCCGACAGATTTTCAGACAAACACATTTTTATGCCTTTTGGGTTAAAGAGCATTGGTGTCATTTACCAATGCATGATGACTCATATATTTCTTGACTATTATCAAAGACTATGTTAATGAACTATTGGAAAATTACACCAACCACTACAATCACGCCCAAGATCTATGCCTCATCTTTGAACAATTATAGTTTTATAATGTTCTCTTAAACCCACATAAGTATGTTTTTGGGGTTACCATGGGTAAGTTGCTAAGGTAAGCTATCTCTAGTCGAGGAATAGGGGTTAACCCTTAAAAAATCAAGCTATTGTTAACATGCCACCACCGTGAAATCTCAAGAAATTACGGTCACTCCAAGGAAAAAGACAGACCATCTAGCATTTTATGGCCCAATTGGCTGATAAAACATAACTTTTCACTTGATTTTTGAATAAAGATACATCATTTACTTCAGATTCTACTTTTCAACAAGAATTTGAATAATTTAAACCCTATCTATTGAATCCCTTGGTGTTAGTCCCACCTATACCTGATAAACTATTTGTACTCTGCATTTCTACTACTAAACATGCCCTCAATGAATTTTTCACACAATACAATGACAATAGTTGTGAACATGTTATCTAGTATATTAGTCACACAATCCTTCCACATGATCTCAATTATAACCCCATTCAAAAGATTTGTCTCACCTTATTATTTGCTACAACCAAGTTTTTCTAATATATGCTTAATAATGAGGTACGAGTTATTACCAGGGTAGACTCTTTACATTATTTACTCGCATTCACACATATTTTTGGTCATATTGCATGTTGGGTGATGTTATGAACTGAATTCAACCTCAAATTTATGGCTCGAAAAATAATCAAAGGGAAATTTCGTTCCAATTAGCACATCAATTCCCCACTTTTTGACTCTTTCCCCATCAATGATGAATTTTGAGAGGGCGTTTACTTCCTACAACATTGTTTTTGACTTTCAGACCATGTACTTTGATGTCTCCCAATGTGCTACTGGGGTTGGCACTAACATCATCGTTATTACTCCAGAAGGAGATAATCTCCCATTTTCCTATCAATTAGGGTTTTTTTGGTACCAAAAACATCTTTGAATATTAATCATTAATCTTTGTATAGTGCTTATGCATTAAATATTCAACATATACATATTTTTCGGTATTAACAACTTATCGTCAATATAGTACAGGATATTTACAACAAAAAATATGAACGTTTGATTCAACATAACACACTTGTCAAAAAAATATCACATCCTTCGACTCCTATTCCATTACTACCATGCCTCAGAAATATAATAGGCATATTTATGTTATGGCTAGTGTTGTTTCCCTAGTCCTTTTGTATATTATTGACGTTTGCACCACCTTCACTATTTAGTTACTATGTCAGGCCTCTTTTGATCCTACCAATATTGATTTTCTCCATGTTTTAGTCACTATCCACATTATAGATGATATAGAATGGTTTACTGACATCTATAACTACCTCTATTAACAACTCCCCAATAATGCTTCACCTCAAGAATGTCATTGTTTACGCCGTGTAGCAACTTACTACATACTTATATGAGGTTATTTATTTAAACACTCTTTTTATGTCCACTTTTTTTTTTAGAGAGTCATAGTTCCCACCTTACCTTATTCAAACTACATGATATTGAATGCAAAGGCCACTTTAGCGGTAAGGTTATGTCTAAGAAATTATTATGAAAAGGATAATATTATCCCATGATGGAACAATAATTTATGGTCATTTTTTGGTATTTTTTCATTGATGTAACAAGGTGTTATGAAGTCATGTGAGTCTCCATGAGGTTTTGGTAAAGTGTTAAGCATGAAGGTTGATTGGTAGTGTCAAGTTTTGGTGAGTTGTCATGCTATCCTAGCATGGTTCTAGCTTTCATAGTCATGGTATGAGTTATCTATAGGTGATTGATTGTTGTCATGAGGTCATTCATGGTTCATGAGGTGTGTTAGAGGCATACATGTGTCTGCATTGAGTCATCTTAGTCAGTTTATGAGTTGACATGGTTGAGTCAGGTCATTCTAGGCCTATTCCTAGCCCTGGAGCATGTGGTATGGTATGGTGACTTGAGTTTTGGAGCCAATCAGTCATGTTAGATTATGGTATCATAATTCTAGAAGTTTATATAAGTTGTATGAGAAGTTTTAGGTCATTTCTTAGAGGTTTGGTGGTGTTTCTTAGTCCTTGGGAAACAAGTAGGTGAAGAATATACAAGTTAACATAGGTACTTGTCTTAATGCCTATATTGTTTCATACCTATTTGGGCTCTATGGTGAGTATGAATAGTGAAAGGATGGTATCCTGGTGCTTCATGAAAATTTTCAAGTCATCCTAAAGAATGATTTGCAAGATATGTCATTTTTGGTAAAACCGAGTATTCTAAAATCTGATTTTGAGGTAAAATTTGACCTTCTAATGCTCTTTTGTGGGATGCTTGATTTGCATGGGGACCAAAGAAATTTGGTATATATTTTTATCTTAATTATAAATATTTTCCAAAAATAATTATATGAATGATCGTTAATAAGATAGGCTATTTTGAAACCCTAGCTGAAAATGACTTGGGATAAATGAAGTATATTGAGTCTGTCTTGATTGGTTTTGAAAATATGATGATTAGAGGTTGTAGAGAACTCCTCTAGATTTCCAGAAAGGTAAATTAGAGCATGTGATAGTATGTGGTTCCTACTGGAAAAGCCATGTTTCTTAAGATCTTCAAGGAGTGGAAAAGTTCTCCAAAGAAGCTGATGAATAAATTGACATTGTTTTTATCCCAAGAGTTTATCTATATTTCTATGATATTTTAAGATCATGGTTGAGATTATAAATTCAAAATTATGCTCTATTTATGAGGACAAGTTTTTGGGGAAGTTTGGAGAAGTCTATGGTAATGGTGGAATTAAAAGAAATACATGTGGAGTTAGGACTTGATTCAAGTTGTATAGTGATCATGGTTAATATATCTTTCAATTGGTATATCAAAATTTTATTTTTTAATGGATTAAGAAGTTATGACCTGATCGTTAAGGGTCAAATTCAAAGGATGCTTGGTTTAGCATGGTCTTGAGTAGCTTCGAGAGGTAAGATAATTTTTCTGAGTCATTCATGATTTTTGAAGGTTTTTGAGTTCTTAGACAACATGTCTAATGGTTTTACATGATTTTTTAAGTTTGGAAGTGTTTTTGAAGGTAATGGAGATAGTTGTGCTCAAGGCTAGTTCTTAAGTCCTAAAAGGCTAAAGGAGAAGTTTCAGTGATGGACCTAGTTAAAGGCCTTCCACTTGGATTCAGAAGGAAATATAAGGTGTTATGGAAAGAGGATTTAGATAAATTTAAAATGGTGTATGGTGTTTCTCTTTATGATAAGTTTTGATAGGTCATACAACTCAATTTTTGAAGAAGAAGGTTTTTTGTTTTTAGGACAGAATTTCTCAGGATGAAAGATTGAGGTAAAAGAGGCATGCGATGGATTATTTTATGCTTAATATCAATTGGAGAGTGAAGAGAGATGAATTTTGTTCCTATTTAAGGCCTTTAGAGGTATTTAAAGTGGCATCAAGTGTTCAAACTAGTTGAGTTCCTAAAAATGATTTTTGGGACGCTCATTTTCGTGAAGATGAAAGTTGGTGTGGTTTGTATATATGGGTATTTTATGAGTTCTAGAAATCATGGATGTGATATATAGGACCTAGTGATTCTAATGAGTTGTTCTTGGGTCGTCTTGAGGCCCAAAGGTGAAGAATGGTTCTTGGAAACAACTGTTTGGTGAAGGATATGAGACTTCTTGAGTTATTTATGTGAAATTTGAATGGTTCAAGATAATTTACGATAATGGATGGTGTTTTATTTCATATTTTACATGTGTTAGAAATTAGGGAAATTTAATAATCATGTTTTTAGTGTTAGTGGTTTTTTCTCATCCAAGTGATGGGGTTTTGAGCCATTTTTGGGCTTATTGAGTGTGTTTGAGCTTGGCCAACCCATATGGGCCCACTTTATGAATTTAGATGAGTGTTTTTCTATATTTCAAATTTTTTTGGTCTAGATAAAGGATTAGAATAGATCTAGCCTTTTTTTTATAAGAATAGAAGAATATAAAATTATGTTTTGAGTTCATTTTTGAACTAGTGCTTTTAGAGGGAAAATGTGACCTAGGTGAGGAAGACAAAGTCGTTTAATTGAATCAAGAGGGACCTAAATATGTGTGCAAATTTCTGAAGAGTATTAGAAAACATGTATGCAAGGGTTTTAAGGAAAATCAATCCATGAAAGACCAAGAGAGAGCAAGTTTGAAGAGGTGTGTTTGAATGAGGGTTTGAAGGAATTTGAAGCTGAATTTTGGGAACACAATCAGCTATGGTATCATAATATATTCAGTGATCATACTTTTGAAAAATATCTTATGATGATCCATTTTCATAGGAGTCTCTTGTTTTGAGTAATAACAACAAGGGTTTAGGGGTTGGTGCTCCTTATGGGGTTGGTGCCTCACTAAATAAATCTCTTGTGATGTGTAATATTCACTTGAGTCTATGTTTTGTGTAATATAAGAAATAGTAAATTTATTGGGTTTTCTTCCCTGTGAGATTTTCCCACTTATATCTTATTTTTTATGTGTTCTCTCTCATGTGTCATGATTATTTGAATGTATTGTGAGCACCTAATAAGATCTTATTAAATGTATATGAATGAATGGATGTTAATGGATGATGTAACTACGGTTAAATGAAATAATAAATATGTAGGAATTTTTCAACCCCACGTTTAGTCCATTTTTATTCTAACAATATTTTCATAAATATGCTAAAAGTTGTGATCAATGTCAATGGCATGGAAATATACATCATGTCCTATCTCCCATATCAAACACTATAACCTATTATACCCTCATGGAAATTTTCCATATGGGGTTTGATTTAGTTGGCAAGGTTACCCCTGAATCTATGTTGGGGCACAAGTTTATCATCACATCCACATAATATTTTGATAAATGGATTGAGGCCATACCCCTAGAAACTACTACTTGAAACAATATATGCCATTTAATATTTATGTACATCACCACATGTTTTTATCTCCCTTCTACTATGTTTATAGAAAATGAACCTTCATTTAAAAACCATATTGTTAAAAAAATATGTGTGAATTTTTAATTCAAGCATACTTTTTCTACTCTTTATTACCCACAGGGAAATGACCAAGTTAAGGCCTCTAACAAAACCATTTTCAAGATTTTTCACAAAATCATTTATTAATATGGCTTTGAGTGGCATAGTAGATCCTCTATATCCTTTGGTATTGTCAGACTAGTGTTCGTACATCTAACAATGCTACCTCTTTTTCCCTTGTTTGTCGAACAAGTTGTTATTTTGTTCGAATTAAAGATCCCTTTTCTTTTATATATCTATAAAGGAATTCATCAAGGAAAATGAATACTATGAGAAACATTTAGATGAGTTATAAATAATCAACTCAAAATTATTGCAAGTGTTATAATACTTTTGTATGTATCAAGAATGCATTAAACATACGTATAATAAAAGATTGCATTTCCATTAGTTTCAAGTAGGTGATATGGTTATTAAATAAAATGAAAAGAACATGAACGTTCAGACAACATTGAAAATAAAATTCAAACCCAATTGGCTATGCCTATAGATGATAATTGTATTGTTTATGTTTATCATTTGGCTAAACTTGATGGAAAGCCTATTAATAACCTTATGGATAGTCTGAATTGATGACAATATTACACTTAAAGTATTTCTTTCACTCATTTTTACACATAACTATGCATTGTGATAATACAAATACATTCAAATATATGTAATAATACAAATTCAATACATGTACATTTTATTTGTGAGTTGTTAGTGATCACTTTCAAATATCCATATTGTTTTTAACTTTAGTTCGATATATATCCTACTTTATTTCTTTACACACATGTGGTCACTTCATATATTGAGATGGATGCAGGACACATAGATTAGTAAACAATTATAGGAGAACTCATGTTTACTTACATTCTCATCATTTGGGGGCAATACCTCCACATCCTACAAGTGGTATTTTTCTATTATATCTCATTTACAATTCCTCACTTACGCTTAATTATATACATGGTGTATTTTCTACTTTTTATACTAACGAGACAAACATAGGCGTCTTTTGCAGCATTGACATCTATTGTATCACATATTTCACTCATGTTAGCTACTACATATTTTCATGTTTGTAAAAAATTATTTCATGAATACGTGTTTGTGTGTGTGTGTTATTATGTTATTGTTTTACTTTTTTGTGACCTATGTGCCTTGATTTTCTTGTGACACTATGGGTAACTCATGTTTTTGGCATCATGCCTATCTTTTTTTCAATTGCTTTCCCTTGTTAATTATCTTTTAAAACTGTGGAGGTCCCATATTTACAATACTACAAGTCTTTTTGTATGCTCTTGTGTGTCATTGTTTACAATTAGACGCATTGATGTTGTTCTTGTTTTCTTATACATACATTTTTCATGTTGATTGTTATAGATACTACTATCCTTATTTATTATTGGTATTATTTTTATTGTAGGCAATGGTTTCCACCATGCCTAAAAACCTTTTCCTTTTACATGTACAATTTCTCTAAGGTAGCCACCTCTTTTACACTTGACACATATTTTTATACATTTCCTTTAGAAACACACAACTATTTCTTTTGAACCACATACTCAAATATGATTTTCACAAAATCCTCAAAAGAGGGGACATCTATCTAGATTTATTCTATATTTTTCAATAGATACAAATAGAAATTGAGGGGAAAATGTAGATATAGCTAAGGTACAAGCACCCAAAAATGTAGTCATATAATTTTTTTCGGAAAAAATAACACATGGTCAAAACTGTACACTTTGGTCAACCCCCCCCCCCCCCCCCACCCCCCTACATTTTTTACCAGGGGTAATTTCAACATTTTCATATTTTCACCTATGTTAAGAGGTATTTTGAATATTTTCACATCCAGATTGCTCACTTTAAACCAATATAGGGGCATGAATGTTTTCATTCCTTATTTTCATAAACAATTAGTTTCATGCTCATCTTTAGGAATCTTGGGGCATGGGCCTCCTTCCTAGTTTAGCGTTGTTAGCACATTTTCAACATATTTTAGCATTTATTTAATTTTTTGCTATGTTGTTTAGTATAAGGGGAGAGTTTTAGGGAACATATTCTCTTTTGTATTGTATGTCCTTATCTTCAAATTCAGGTCTAGATCCATCTATGGCGGTTTGATCCATGGAATTATGGAAGGTAGAAAAGTAGTTAATGGATTCATTGTCTAGCTTTTCTCTCCTATTACAATTAAATGGGAAGATATGTTAGTTGATGATAAAAATTTCTACATAGGATTCTTCCTTCACATGTGTACATTTTTACCTCTTTCTTCTTCTCTCTCTTACACATTTCCTTATTGGATGCATGCACCTAACACTCCAGTTTCACCTCGACATTGATTACAGACTAATCTCCCCTAATCCTTCAATAAATTTTAGTAGATACAAAGCTCCAAGAAAAAGTAAAACATGTGTATTTTTTCCCTGTTTACATATTTTCACTTCACATAAATGCACATGTAAATTTTTTTGTTACATATTTTATTTGAGTTATGCTCAATTATCTATCACAAATGTTGACTACACTTTATGTTGCAGGTTTCATCATGGAGAATTCCAACACCAAGAACAACATTACAATTGCAAAATAAAAATTTGAGAAAAGGAAAAAGTGTGTTTACACCTCAAGTATAATTTCCTACTTAAAGGGGGGAATGTAGACACTAAAATTTGGTAATTTTCACTTTGGAAACCATTAATTTGACTATTCACTCTTATTATTATAAGTACAACTTATCCATCCCTAATTATCATTTTTAAAGGTCCATTTTTTATTTTTTTATCCTTGCATGTTGAAATATCAATACATCCTAAGAATACAAGACTAAAAATCAATATACAAACATTAATTTATTAGCTCTAAACATCATTTGACACATTTCTTGATCCAAATCAGGACCATACAAATTGGTCAAGAATGTACATCCAATCCAGATCTACTTGTACGGTCTTGAACCGACCTGTCTTACAATTACAATTTCAAATTGGAATCTTTCGTTGGGTCTTATACTTGATCAGGGTCAGTATTTCTTGGATAAATCATCTACATAACCCTATATAAGAAAGTAAACGTGCTACCTCATTTGCTAACCTAGATCTCTTAAGGAAATGCACTAGAAAACTCACTTTATACACATGTAAAAGTCATCTAAATCTCCATTAATCTTAGTATAGCACATATAAAGTCATTAGGGAAGCACCCACGTTAGGTATTAAGCTATATACTAGGTCAAGGCATCCATATATTTCATCTGCAAGCCCTCAAAAATCCTCTCTATAATATTTTTGTAAGATACAAGTTAAAACAAGCATGGTCAAAGAAATTTCCAAATATGATTTATATATGTAGATATCAAATACTAGGTGTATAAAAACATGTGGTTTGAGGCCTCTTTGAAGTAGTTCCAATGTTAGTGGTGCATAAAGGTTCCCATAACCCTTCTAATATTTGCCTTGTAGGATTCTTTATCCATGGATAGGGTTTGAGATGATGATCATGCCATTCAAAGAACCTCATTGCATGTGAAAACACTAGGGTTTGAAATATGTAGGAAAATACAAGAAAGTGAGAAACCCAAAAAGTTACAAGAGTAGATTCAGATAAGGCCCAAGATCCTACATAATTTTTAAGACTATACAATAAAGTTTTGACCTGATGGTATGGTCCTTAACCAAGTGCAATTATAGTTATAGCTCCAATTTTCGAAGGTCATCCAGGTTCAAATCGCCCAGTTTCTTTATTTCACAATCCCATATCCTTCCATAAATTTTTGTAAATCATCTAAGTGATTTTACACATTTATTTTTTCTTTCAATCACATGTTAGGTTGATTTACTGTATTTTAAATTCTTCCAGTAGAATCTGAGTCAAAAATTTGAGTTAGTATTTATATTGTAATATCTTTGTAATTATTCCACAGCTAATTAAATTGACCAAAAATATAATTTTAGGATTAAATAGTTGAGGTACATAGTTTGCAAAAATGAATTACTCATTGACCTAAGAAACATTGTGGTCATCTTACAATTAGAGACTTCATGGACCTAAACGGATGTGGACACTTTGTCTATTATAGAAAATTTATATGGGGATATTCCAAAAAAGCATTCCTCTGGAAAGGTTGTTACTAATAAAACAAGGATTGTTTGAATAGGGTGACAAGAAACAAAAATAATTTGAAGATTTAAGGGAGCAACTATTTAATGCACCAATTTTAATATTTCTAAAATTAAATAAACCCTTCCATATTAATGTAGATACATTAGGAACAAGAGTTGAGACAATAATTACACAACTAGGTAAAGAGAATGTGGATCATTCGATCTTATTTGCAAGTCAAAAATTGACACCTGCAAATAAAAATTATACTACAATAGAAAGAGAAGGTCTATATATGGTCTATGCACTACAAGAATTTCACTAACATCTTTTAATGACACCATTTATCTTCTCCATTGACCATATGCCACTAAAACATTTGGTTGATAAGGCAATGTTTCATGGAATAATATTTTAATATATCATCATATTCTAAGATTTTTAATTCTCTGTAGTAGTAAAACTGGGAAAACCTATTATGGGACTTGATCATCTCTCATCCATTGTAACTAGAGAAGAGGTAGAAATAGTAGAAGATATAATGCATGATGCATAAATAATTAAAATAATGAGCACCTTGGATGAATTAAATGATATAGTGTTATTCCTAGATACAAGACTCACGCCAACTAATTGGAATACACAACAAAAGAAGAAACTTGTTGTAAAAGTTTCTCCCTATCAAATAAGAAGTGACACTTTATAAGAATGGGGAGAGGTGATGTATTGAGGAGTTTTATAATAGAACATAAACAAGAACAAATATCACACTAATGGGTAGCCAAATGACATTATGTTGGAGATGTGATTGTATGAAAATTTTTCACAACAATATTATGGTGGAAAACTTATTTCATGATGTAAAATAAAACACGCACAACTATTAAATTTAATAGTGTATAGGAAAATAGAACAAGAGGGATTCCATGCCACTATAACCAATTTTTTCATAGGAATCATTTGAAATTCGGGTTATATCCTTTGTAGGGCCAATCAATCTAGCTGGGAAAAGAACTGGAATGCACTATGTTATAACAACAACACATTATTTAACTCATTAGAATGAATTCACCTAAAAAAAGGGTTGTACAAGAAAAAAAGATGCAAGATTTATATGGGAAAACATAGTAAGCATATATGGATTTCCTTTGAGCCTAACTAGTGACAAAGGTATACATTTCCTCAATAAAACTATACCAATATTATTTTTTGAGTTCATGATCACACACCACAAGACAACACCCTATCACCTACAAGTGAATGTAATAGTTAAAGCATTTAAAAAAAACACTAAGTCATACTATGAAAAATATATAAAATATTCAAAAAAAGGAATAGGATGATAAGGTTTTGATTATCCTTTGGGCATACAAGACAACATATAATAGATTAAATAAGGAAAAATCCTTCTAACTATTTTTTGGTAAAGAATTAGTGCTACCACTTGAATTTATGGTTCCATATTTCATAATTACGTGTGCTACCAACATGGACGAGGAAGCTTCCCTTATGGATCTCTTTATTAAATTAGTGAAATTGGATGAAATAATAGTGAATTTCTGTTAGAGAAAAAGAGTATAGAAGTTATGAAAAAACACATGGAACTATAGACATATCAAGAATAAGAATTTTAATATTGGTTCCAAATTGTTGTTGTATGATTCAAAACTTACATGACATCCAAGAAAATTAAAGACACATTGGTTAGGACCATATCAGATAATTTTCATCTTGTCAATTGGGGCATGTAAATTGAAATATCCAAATGATGAGTTCCTACTAGGTTAATTTAGTGGGAGTAGGCTAAAATCCTATTTCCATTAAAAACCTATTTTGTAATTGAATAAGGTGTATGCCACTAGAGTAGTTTTTATTATTATTATGGTAGTTCACATTTTGTTTAGAGTGGTTTATTTGAATGCATGCTTTTGGTTTATAATAAGTAAAAAACGCATGCCACAATGTTGACCTCCATATATAAAATTCAATGCTTTCAAATAAACATATTTTCATTCATATGAAGGTATTCTTAAACTTGGAGTCTCAATTAATTTCAAATGGAGGACCACATGCACAATTGTTGAGAAAGGAGTATAAAAAATATAAGGCAACAACATACAAAAATCAAATGTTATGTGCATCATGAGATGAATAAAGAATTTTCCACATTTCCACACATCAAAAGAAGGAATATCAATTTAGTGTAGGGTGTAAGGAATATTTCACAAGAAATGGGTGCAGTAAAAATAAGGTACTTGGACAAAAAATTGGATATGGTTAGATAATGTGTAGAGAAAAATTAGTTTTGAACAAGCTTGGCCAACGAGATTAAGAGAGAAGTAGATGAAATAATTGGAGTGGATAAGGTAAGGTGTTTGTAAGAATACTACAATGTAAGGAAGCACGTAAAGAAATGAGTGCATAGGAGGATGCGATGTGTCTCAAGAACATAAGTTATCTATTGCAGCTATATGAATTGGGATAAAAGAAACACATCCATAAAATTAATGGTTCAAATTTACAAGTGGATGTCATTTATGGAAATTTTAAAGTAAATAAAAAATAAGAAATAAGTGGGTAACAATTGTCGAGAGCTCATAATTGATTATGGTTGGTAAAATAATTGAAATTTTATACATGTGAGAAGAATTAATAATTGATTTATTACCAAGGTTTTAGAGGTATAAAAATAGGGTTAAAAATAATTTATAAGTTACAAACAAATAAAATAAGTGATGACACTAATCAGAGCAATAAAAACCTAACATTTTCTTTTCCATTGAAGACTAAAGTAATATTTTTATAGGTACTAAATCCAAGGTTTAAACGAGAAGAATAATGAAAGTATTTTGGTTGTAAATAAAGATATAAGTTTGCATGAAATGATGCTTTTAAAACATTATAAACCTCTCTAGCTAGTATTAATGTGGATACCAAGCTCCCGAGATAAGATAAAAAGATTTGGGGCAATTAACCACCTAGAGTAACCAAAGAATATTCTAGATAAGGAAGATAAATAAGATTAAACTGATGGATGTGCACAAAAGGATTCACACAAGAGTTTATTTTTTTAAGTGTGCATAAAAGGATTCACAAAGTTCTGTAAGGTCAATGTTAGGAAAATATTTAGGCAATACTATAATATGAGAGGCCTCACAAGAAGAGATGGAGAAACTAATTGAAAAATAATTACAAATAAAAGATTTTGAGGATAAGGAGCAAGATACTCCATCTACACAAGAAAGCAAGTACAACGGAAATAAAATAAGAGATACACCCACTATCACCTCAACTCCTCCTAGTGTAGCCAAAATTTAAACACACACTCAATACATTGTAAATACCTTGAACTCAAAGGAAATAACTTATCTTCTTTGTTATTGAATAATGAAATATAATGTGTCTTAAATAAGAAAACAACCCCCAACTCGAGTTTCCATGCAAAGTCTAACTAACTTCAATTAAATGTACTCTGGGTGGCAAAATTTACTATTTTTAGCAGTTTACTAGAACATGTTATTCTCAGCAAGTTCACATGGGAACAAAAATTGTCACTTATTGCTTAAATTAGAGGAATTTCCAGCTTTCTAACCTACTATGCATGTAAGAGACTAAAACTAACTAATGCCCAAAAATAGGAAAAAACTGAATTGAAACTTAAATCCTAATTTTTTGGCCCCTAGATGGTGAATTTTGAGCCCAAATATTTGTCAAAATGGATCCAACCAGTAGGGCAGGTTGCATCCGTCTCATTGAAACAAATCATTTTAAAAATTGGACTCAAACAAACACCCAAATTAAAAATTATGACCATATTAATTTTTTTATAAAAATAGTACATCACCTCCACTTTGAGATGCATTACCTAGAAGATGTGCTAGAGGCAGAAAAGTTGAAAACTAAGGTGGGAACATGTAATGTATCTTACTTTAATGATTACATTCATGCAGTGATATGCTTGATAAATGGATACTCGGTGCATGACATAGGAAAAAAGACTGCTCAAGGTTTTATTATCTATGATGATGATGAAAAAAAAACATTGGAGAAGGTTAGGGTTCTATAGCTCTATGAGATTCCCTATTTCAATAAACCCATAGATATATTTCAATACCTAATATTGTGTGTCTGACAACGCTATTTTAATTTTGTGGGCCAACGCATGAGGACCACCTGGTCACTGATTAGTAAAATGACTGGGCTATTAAACACAAGAGAAGACTTGAGGAAAGCCCTAAATAATGATAAAGAGATCAAAGAATTGGGGGATATCCTAAACTATAAGTAGGGTGGGCGAACCTTTCCAATTTATCAAATAATTTACCTAGGTACAAGCATAGCTATGTTCCTTCTCACAACCAAGCTATCTGGTGTAGAATGATACACTGAGTTGAACAATAAATTTGTATACATTGCATATAAAATAGTATAAGGGAAGAATTATAATTTATCCCACTACATATATATACAATGTTTTTATAGGATGCTTAACTTGCACATCATAAGGCAAGGGTGAAGTTTGTGTTGAGCACAATCCTTCTTCTTCTAGTGTTTAATGAATTTGAAATTCTTGAAGGAGGTAGAAATCCTAATTAGGTATACCCTAGGGAAATAAGTCACCTGTAGAAAAATATAGCAAATTTTTAGCACCCTCCACCCTCAAGAATGTATACAATGACAAATTAAGTAACTAGTTGAAACAACTACAGGATGTCTTTGAACAAGATTAAAGGATTCTACTCCAATTACCCAAGGAACAATAAGGAGAATTTAATTTTGTTATTATATGATACTACTACTTAAGGTGTGTCATGAGGTAGAATGGGAATATGTGTTCATGGGAAAAGTTTCCCTTTTACTTCATGAAATACTATTTTATGCAATTTTTCAATCAAATAAAGGATGCCAAGAAGATAATAATAGATGCATAGAGAATAGATGAAGATATCCACACTCTCTGTATAAAATATAAATATGTAATAAAGAAGCCATATGTGCAAAGACATCAGTTATATATTTTCTTATTGGTCTAGGTTAAGACCTTGGTTATAGATCATAAAGTAGTGCAGGTATTCTATTATTTTATTATGAAAAGAGGGAAAGAAAACTATGGTGTAAGAAAATGATAAGACATATGAAGAAATTATCCCCCATCTAGATCGAAAGGTAAGGGAAGCAATGGGCCAAACCTAGTAAATGTTTCTTTTGCATCACATACATTCTCCAAAGATGGGTGGGGTGATCAATAACCTCCGTCCATGAAGAAACAAAGATTTCATGTGAAAAGAACTTTCACACCATGCCCGAACTTAAGAACAACTCAAACATCTGGTGAAAGTAAGTTAAAAAGGGGGATGACGGGAGTAAATTTGGTAGCATAGAAAATACCATAGTATTAGAGGTACTAGACATGATGACCTAGATGGATATTAATGTAGGACCTAGTGGAGTAAATGCGGTATCAAATAAATAAATAGATAAAACTTGTTCGAACACACCCATACAAACAATTTCTCTAAGTATGTCTACTCCAATAGCAATCCCCTCACATGAAAGAGAGTGGGAAACAAATCCCTAATCACTCCAAGGAAAAATCTTGTAAGAAAAATAATCACACACTAATAAAAAGGTGAAAGAATTAGGCAAAATGATACTCTGAAATGAGCCTAAACTAATATAATACCACCCAATAAATCTTGTGATGAATATAGAGGAATTGGATTAGCTACTACACCTCTTATTCAAGAAAATAGATGTAAAAATGGAAAGGGAGAAATAAAATAAAAGAGACAAAGATAATATCAGGGTTGTTTGTGGTAGGAAATTAGAGACATGTGAAATCCTAGAAAAAGATCTTGGAGAAAAGGATGCATATGCGGACAAATTGCTCAAAAAATAAGAATAATTGATGTTGAAGCTTAAATGGATAGTGATTGAATTGATAAGGCCACTCACAAAAAATGCATGGAGGAAATCAAGAAAACAAGGGAATAATATACTGAAAAAGAGGGAAAGGATCAAATAGTGAATAGGTGACATGAAAAATCTCACTACCAATACTAAAACTGAGCTAGAAAATGTAAACATTCTTTCCAGCAAAAAATTCAAAGAAATGCATTTTGAGGTGATAAATTTTTTAATTAGAAAAGGTAAACACAGGGATCGGCTCCCAGGAGCCTTACAAAGAAAGATACAACATTTAAGCTCGACAGTAAAAATCCAAACAGAAATAAAAAGGTCCATAAGGAGTTAAACAAGATTAACTCATACAAAGAAAACCCAGGACCAGCAAAACAAAAAACCAAAAAACCAAACATCCTAAGTACAGTCTTCAACACTTTACTAAACAACGTCTAATAGTTCCACAAAAAGAAAACTAAGAAGTATTTTGGACTTTGGGGGAAGAAACCTTGTTGTCGATATGACTTTCATTGTTGTGCTCTTCCCCCTCCTTCAGCTTGGTTTGATCCCCTTCAGTTTCTTCATTAGAGTTACTGACACAAAGCTTGAACTTTATTTTCTTAATGTCATCCTCCATCACCTCCAGCCTATCACTCAAATCCTCAACCCTTTTATCCATCTTGACCACCTGTTGCTTGGACTTCACCTGAGCCATGCAAATATGTTGGGAAGCCCTGATGGCCTCCATCATGACCTCATGCCAAGTAGAACTGGTTTCTCCCATAGTCTGGACCAGCATTTCTAGATAATGTACCTTCTTGTTCAAACCCTCATAATCCCTATCATTTCTAGCAATGCCCTTGTCTTTGGAAGTACTTGCATCACCTTTTCCCTCCACATCTCTGTTCTTCATATATTCCTCCTCCTCATTCATATCAACCAATATTTTTCCAACCCACATTTTAGTGAGACATTTAGCTAGGGTGATTTCATCCTCCTCCTTTTTGGCATTAACATTTTTATCTAGAATGGGTTTCCTAGTCTCATACATAAGAAGAATGATACCTTCATGGATAGGCATGTCCACCTTATCAATTTGGAAATCCCTCAAGGAAGCAGTCAACGACAAGAAAAGAAAAAATGGAATGTTCAATAGAATTTTATGCCTAAACATATTCAATAGAGACAGATGTTGCATGTAAATTTTACAATATTTACCCTCCAAAGTAATATACTTCATAATTTTGAGGCACATGAAAAGAGTTTGCAAGAATCGAATCAGAAACAAGGCACCACAAAGTAGTTGCACTCCAATGTAATCATGATATCTCCATCGATAGCAAGCAAAACATGATCAGTAATGGAAGAACTTGCTCAACAAAAAAAAAGCTTGCATAGAGGAAAGACAACAGAGTGTCTTGGCATGCTCATAAATGAATAGAAAAGGGGTACATATAGGGTGTTGAGTAACCCTAGTGCATGACACACATGAAACCCTAAACCTAACCCATATGAGATTACCCTCCAACATGAGAGGAGGACACATAGGATAACTCACACTAACACCCCCCTTCATCGAAGCTGGGGTAGCGGCTGTGATAAGTCAGACGGAAGAGGAAGACACTTCTTAAACAACTAAGAAAGATGTGTCAATGGGGCCCGGCAACTAAAGTCCTGATAAGGTGCCCATATATAAACACAATCTTTTTAGAAGAAGAAGAATAAAAGAAGGACTACATAGCCCAAAGAAGATGGGTAGTTGCAGAAGACCTCACCCTAAGAAGAGACAATAAGTGAAGAAACTTCATCAAAGTGAAGGGCTTGGTGAATAAATCTGTAATCTGATCAGCTGTCTGAATGTACTGAATGTTGATGATACCATCATGAATAAGCTTCTATATGAAGTACATATGGATCTCAATGTGCTTCGTCTACTGATGCTGAACTAGATTTCTACAAATAGAGATTGTGCTCATGTTATCACAGTAGCTAATAGTAGGATACTGAAAGTGGATGCCAAACTCTATCAGAATACCCTGTAGCCAAATAGCTTTTGTGGAAGTGTTAACTACTCCTCTATATTCTACCTCTGTAGATGATATCACAATTGCATTTTGCTTCTTGCTAGACCAACTAATAGGACTTGAACCAAGAGAGAAATTGTAGCCAAAAGTAGATTTTTGATGATCTAAGTCACCGTCCCATCAGAATCTGTGAGTCCAATCAAGTCAATATCAACCCCTCCATGATAGTGAATGCCATCAACATAAGTGCCAAAACATAATGAAGGGTCCATTTAGCTACTTTCCAATACAGCTCATGTGGCTCCTACATGAATCTGGACATGATCCCAACAACATATGATAAATTTGTTCAAGTGTGAGTCAAGTAAATCAAGCTCCCCACCAAGTGTCGATAAAGAGTACCATCAACCAAGGGAGTAGAGCAATCTAAAACCAAATTCACCCTGGAAAGAAAAGGAGTAGGAGAAGACTTGCAATCAGACATCTGAAAATGAGCTAGCAAATCAAGAGCATACTTAGGTTGTAAAATCAAGATACTTGAGTCAGATTTTGAAATCTGGATCCCAAGGAAGTAATGAAGCAGACCTAAGTTAGTCATGGAAAACTTATTGGCTAAGGTGATCTTCACAAAATCAATAATAGAGGAAGAGCTACCTGTGATCAACAAGTCATCAACATATAGAACAAGAATGAGTATGGAGTCATCTTGTAGTAAAATATAAACATTTGGATCAGACTGACACCTAGTAAACCCTGATGTGAGTAAGAAGGAGTCCATCTTGGCAAACCAAGCCTGAGGGGCTTGTTTAAGGCCATAAAGAGACTTCTTTAGCTTACAAACGAGGGAGGAATCTTGGACATAACCCAGAGGTTGTTCCATATATATCTCTTCCTCTAGGTCACCATGAAGGAAGGCACTCTTAATGTCCATTTTATGGACTTTCCATCTGTTCGCTGCGGCAATGGCTAGGGTCAGTCGAATAAAAGTCATCTTCGCAACCGGAACAAAAGTTCCTGTATAATCAACCCCAGCTATCTGGGAGAAACCCTTAGCTACTAATCATGCTTTAAAATTTTTGACGTCTCCATCTACTCCATACTTTGTTTGGAACACCCACTTACACCAGACAATTTTTCTTCCTTTCGGAAGAGTGGTGAGATCCCAAGTATTGTTCTTCATGAGAGAGGAATACTCCTCATCCATGGCAGAATCCCACTTAGGAATACCAAAAGCCTCTCAGAAAGACTATGGATCAAAAGCAGAGGCAAAGAAAGAGTGGGGTCCAATGAAATTTGAGTGAGTACATCTCATATCTGAAGTATCTCCAACTAAATCTCCATCACTTTGCAAGGTTTTCCTAGCCTAAAGGGGACCAGGAGGATCAGGCTCAGAGTTGGAAGATTCTTCACTTGAGTGAGAAGGGACATAGTCCTTGTCATCACTACTATCAGAATCAGAAGACTCAAAGGTCTGATGGTCGAGAGGATCCGAAAGAGGAGCACGCTCAACATTATCATCATCTGATGAGTCAGAATCTGAATCAGTGAGCTGAACAACCTCAATAGGTGGAGAAGTAGAAGTCAAAGAAGACTCATCAAACTTAACACTTCTCTCAATATACAGCTCATGAGAAGTAGGATTCATCAATCAATATCCCTTCACACCATCAGGATACCCTACAAAGATACAAGGTTTGGATTGTGGTTCCAAAGCCTTGCATTTTTCTTAGGAATCTAAGCTATAGCCTTGGATCCAAAGACTCGAAAGTGCTCAACATCAGGCTTGCATCCAAACCAAGCTTCAAAAGGTGTCATCCCTCTTACTACCTTGTGTGGAACATGGTTATGAATGTAATTTACACAATTTATTGCTTCGGCCCAATACTACGGAGGAAGATACTTTGAGTGAATCATACAAGTGGCCATCTCCTTCAGAGTATGGTTCTTTCTTTCTGTGACTCCATTCTGTGAAGGGCTATAAGAAATTGTATGTCGCAAAGATATCCCTTCAGAAGTATAGAAATCCATGAACCTATTATTTACATATTCACCTCCATTGTCAGTTCAAAGAACTTTAATAGACTGTTCCACCTGTTTCTCCACAAGAGCCTTAAAGTCCTGAAAATGTTCAAAGACTTCAGACTTAAGCTTAAGAAAATATACCCAAGTATATTGTGAATAGTCATTAATGAAGGTTAGCACATAAAGAGATCTAGTAAACGAAGGAGAAGGAAATGGACTAGAAACATCGTTGTGAACAAGATCCAAAAGATGAGTGGCTCTCCAGGCTTTTCATTTGTCAAAGTTCTTTTCAGGATGCCTTCCAAGGGTACAACCCTCACAAAGACCCTTAGAAAACTTGATGTGAGACAACCTATTGACCATTTCATTTTGACTCAATTTTTCAAGGTAGCGATAATTTAGATGTCCAAAACACTCATGCCATAGCTTACTAACCTCATTTGCATGAGTGAGCAATGCAGTGGCCGTAGAATCAAAAGTAAAGTGGGAGAAGGTGTACAACCATGAATGGTGATCTGCCTTTCCCTCAACCACTATAGTGTCATTGTTAAGCTCACAAATAATCACCGAGTTAGGACCAAATTCCACTCACATTCCTTCACCAAGGTGAGTAATTTGGTAAACCGATAGGAGATTGGTAGAGAGATCAGGAACACTCAACACTTAATTAAATGTTCCCCCATCCATCTCTACTGATCCACTATCAAAAACCAACACTGTCATGTCATTACCCATCATGATTTGGGGCATTCCACAAGGTTTGATGTTGGAAAAATCAACATGTGAAGAACCCATGTGGTGCATGGCATCGGAATCTATAATCCATGTCGATGAAGGAGAAACTTTGGCTACAAGGGCCTTTCCTTTCTTCTTATCATTTGTAGCACCTTTTGCAGTAGAAGACTCAGCCTTCAGAGCACTTTGTTTTATGGATTCAGGAACACTTATTTTATTTTTCTCAAGTAAATGAGATAAGTGACCAATATATTTCTTAAAACAGTGTTACTTTTCGTGACCAGTCTTCTTGCAGTAGGAACACAAATACTTGCTTTTCTGTGGCTTAGGCTTAGAATTTGAAGTGTTTGTGTCATTTTTAGGTTTGATCTTGGTTTCTTTCTTAGGTTGATCCTTAGTTTCTTTCTTCTTTTCAGTCTTCTTTCCCTTGCTAGTACTTACTACAAGGGCATGTGACTTGGACTTGAGAGACCCCATTTGAATGAGTTTATCCTATTCTGGAATGAGTTGGGATGAAAAACAATCAAAGGAGGGCACTGTCCAAGTATCACCCAAAGCAGCTTTTGTAGCATAGAAAGTTGACATGAAGACAGAATATTCGAGACCTAGCTTAGAGAGAATCGACAAGATCAGTTAAGAATCTTTATTTTCTACTTGACATCCTTTTAACAATAATCTAATGTGGACAAATTTCGAGAAGAAGGCTTGTAGGTTTTCAAAGTCACTAGGATTTAACCCTAGTAGTTCGTTTTCCAACTCATGTGCTCTCATGTCATCTAGTTGTCTAAACATCACATCTAATGTTTTCCATGCAAATTTAGGTGTTTCAGACGCCTCAATGTGGAAGAGCAAGTCAAGAGAAATGAACATGTAAAGAAGACCTAAAGCTTCATCACTACGGTTTAACCACTTAAATTTTTTAGGTTCGTCATCTGGTTCAGTCTCAATTCCCATGTTGATGCGAAATAACTTTTTACCCCTTAGTTTCATTATTATTTTCGATCTCCATCCAAAAAATTTGAATGGCATAAGCAAAGGAATTGAAAGTGCATCCATAGTGAGAGAGAGAGAAAGAAATACAGAAAAGAAACACAACCACCCAGGACAATAACAACCCCCTGCTTTCGGCACTTTATAGTTTAGTGCGTTGATTACAATTAGGTTTGTGCATGTGGTTGGAAACACTTGGTAACTCATCTTGCAATTAGCGTAATAACGCGCAAGAGAGGAGACCACAATGGTGTTTCGTGGAGCGTAACAAAAAGGACACCATATACAAGCACAAGCAAAAAATAGAAAGGAGGCGAAAGCCAACCCTGGTGGTGAGAAAAAATGTCTCACGTCGTAAAAGGAAACCCCCTTGTTGCAGACTCTGGCGAACATGCTCACTAGTCGTAAGTAATAATAAGGGTATAAAACAAGGTTTGGGAACTCAAGGAGTTCAGATAGTCTTTAGAACACTGGAAAGGAGCTTGGAAGACAAAGAGGTGCACAAAGTGTCACTACACACTTGAGCATGTGATTAGAGAAAAAAATCGACAATAACCCGTAAATCTTATCGTTTGGAAATGCCCAATTTTACTAGTTTTAGAGCTATTGGAGTTAAAATAATGATAGAGAGGTTATAAAGATGTTGATTTTTATGTAAAGAGAGCAATAATGTGAACTTAATTTTAAAAAATAGATTTAATTAAATTAAATCTAATTAATTTCAAGAAAATAATTAAGGTCGAGAAAAAAATAGATCCTAATTAAGATCTAAAATGATAAAAAAATGAATTAGAATTTTAAATAAGATTTGTTAAATATCTATTGAAACTTCTAATTAAAAACTAATTGAAACTTACCATAGGTATGTTTAAAAAAACACGCGAAATTGTTAAAAAAGATAGGAATTAAAAACAAATTGCTAATTCGTGGTTTTAAAAACTTGATATATATAAAAACACTCCAAAGTTAAAAACTTTCAAAACTTACCAAAAAGAAGTTAGATTTGTTTTATCAAACAAAAAAAACTTAGCATGAAAAAAAAATGCAGGTCATTTTTTTTTAAAAAAGGCGAGGATTTTGAGTAAGATTAAAAAGGAAAGTAATTGAAAACTTACCAAAAAATGACTGTACCAATTTTTTTTTGAAAAAAGGTGACTATGCCAAAAGGTGACTGTACCAAAAAATGCACCAGATGGCCACTGTTACCTTCCTCACGGCACGCACCAGATGGAGTATATAGGTCACGCCAAGTAGAGGAAAAAATGTAGAGAGGGTTAGCAGGTCGTGCGGGCATAAATGAGCATTTTGCAGGCAGATGCCTAGGCAAAAATTATTTGAGTTTTTTTCAGATGCATGGGCATGGCTGAAGGGAGTTAATCCTCTATGCTAAATGTGATACAATCCACAACAGTCCATGAAAAAGAAAAGTCCAAAGCAGATGCATTTACAGGCCGCACGTGTATGAGAAAAAAGGACAGGTTGAAATGTATCGTTGTATTGTATGGTTGGAAGTTTGAATAGTCCACAATAGTTAGAACAATCCACAACAGTCCTAATTGAAATGGTCAGAGGGACAACAGTCCATGCACTGTCAAAAGTTTTTCTATGAGCAACCACGACAGAAGAACACAAATATCTTGCAACCACAGACTATCATACATAGAAAAATATCATGCAAAAACTAGAGATCTTAAAAAAAAATCACTTTCATTTTAATAATTTAAAAAAATGAAATGAATCTCTATTTTGGATTTAGTTACATTCAACTAAAAAAAATCAATGAAACCCCTGATTTCTCAAGGTATTATGAAAAACCTGCACATGCACAAGAAAAAAAACACAAAAAACTTTCCGAGAAAGCTTGTTAGAGATATTAGCAAGATAATTTCAAGAAAATAGTGATCAAAAGATTTGCATGCAGAGTAAAATAACAAAACCAACAAAGAGTAATAGCAACAACAAAAATTGAGTGCACATTTACCCGATCTCAGCTCTGATACCATGAAAAGAGTTTGTGAGAATCGAATCACAAACGAGGCACCACAAAGTAGTTGCACTCCAACAAAATCGTGATAGCTCCAGCGATAGCAAGGAAAAAATGATCAGTAATGGAAGAACTTTCTCAACTGAAACAAAGCTTGCATAGAGGAAAGACAATGGAGTGTTTTGGCATGCTAAAAAATGAATAGAAAAGGGGTACATATAGGGTGTTGAGTAACCCTAGTGCATGACACACATGAAACCCTAAACCTAACCCTAAACCTAACCCATGTGAGATGACCCTCCAACATGAGAGGAGGACACATAGGATAACTCACACTAACAACACACCTCCTTCCAGGCCCCCTGAATGTAGGATCCGGCAATACCATCAGTAAAAAAATAACACTTTTCCTTACCCACAAAAAACGTGTTGATTTCATGCTCCCGACGAGTTCTATCTTTGAAAATATTAAGGCCCTCTATCTGCATCTCCATGACTTGAGAAATGGAGCCCTTAGTGACCTCAATCTCCATACCCCTTACAATGAAACTACCCTTAGTCCAAGCCATACCAAAATCCTAGAAAGGGAAGGATCATAACCATGCAATTTGGAGATAAAATTATGAAATCCCCCAATCTTGAGTGCCTTCCACAAAGGAGGTTTTTTTTCAATGAACTTGTATCTTGAAGGATCGATCCTAATTCTGTCACCAACCATGGCAGTAATTCATGATCTCCCAAACTCACACAAATAACCGATGCATGAAAACCCTTCAAAACATTTGAAACTTAAAGTGAATCTGCTCCCCTTAAATAAATTGTCTTTGTAAATGTGACACCAATGGTCACTCATGCAAGCATCATCAAATTTATTATTGTCTATCCCTTTTAATGGATTAATTAATTATTGAGGGAAAATCATCCCCTTTAGTCCAAATTTTGTAATCATGACATTGTACACCGAAATTGGCCACCGTGTCCACACACATATTGGCTTGGTGAGGGGTATGATTAACTGAAACTATCTCAAAAGATTTGAATATCTCCAAAATATCATGAATAACATTACCTAATGTCTAATTATAAATATTATTATTGTTAAGGGCATTAACAAAAATAAGGGAATCCCCCTCAATCTAGAGATTCTTGAGCCCTTTTTCCTTAGCAAGGCTAACACCCACAATAAATCTCTAGCCTCCACCATGTTATTAGTTGGTCTACCTAGGGCAGAAGCATAGGAAAACAACCAATCCCCTTCATTTCTTATAATGATCCCACCCCCCCTAGAGGACCAAGGTTCCCTTTTGAAGCCTCATCAAAATTTAATTTGAGGAGATTGCTTTCCAATCTGATCCATCTAGTTTGAATTATAGGATTTTAATAACTTCTTTTTCCTTTCTAGGATAGGAATTTTTCACCTTTCCTTTGAACAATTTGATATTTTCTTTAATGGCATAAATCACTCTATTTCTAACCTTCTTGAGGTTAGCTTTTTGATCTTTGTAAATATAGTCATTCCTTGCCTTCCACAGACCCAAAAATAAATGGGGAAGGGAAATCTTCCAGGCCATCACCAAAATAAGGAACTTGAAGGGACTCTCCTGCTGTAAGAAAAAATCCTCAATGGAATTAGGCATAGTCCATTGAAACTTGAATAGATCCTAAATAGTCATGAAAGCCATCTGTGTAAATGGGAAGTGGAGGAGAAGATGATTGACACTTTCCTCTTCCCTCCTACATAAAGAAAATCTGTCGGGTATAGTCATACCACACTTCCTAATATTTTCCACTATGAGGATCTTATTTTGGGATACCAAGTAATAGAAGATATTCACCTTTGGGATGAGATCTTTCACCCAAATTCTGATCAAGTAATATTTTTTATTGAATCCTTAAAGTTCAAACCATAAGCAGATTTGATGAAGTAGTCCCCAGATTCTTCATCTTTTCATTTGATGGAATCTTCATGGATTTGAAATTTGGGTATGAAAAAATTTATTAATTTGATGTTGTGCTCCATGAAATAGTGAAAGTACCTATTGAAATTAGGGGGAGGGTTTATAGTCTCCCAGCTAAGAGTTTTACAAAATATCTAATAATATCATATCCAAATTTTTCCTCTATCTTCGTAGTGTTGCGCTACCATTTTCCAAGACTCCAGACTTGTAAGAGGCTTATCTTCTATTGTGTAGTCATTCCAGAATTTGATTCTGTTACCTTTACCAATCTCCCATTTAGAACCCTTATTCAGAATATCCTTGGAGCCACAAAGGATTTTCAAAAAAGTGACCCTCTAGGAAGGTATTTTTGGTTGAAGAAGGAATCAATTCTGCCAACATTCTACAGATATTTCTTCTTCATGATGTCCAACCAAATACCTTGTTCTAATAAACTCTCCAACCATCTTTGGAAATCAAGGCATCATTCATAAGTTTAATATTTTTCAATCCTAATCCTCGACACATTTTGGGTTTTGTGACTTTTCCCAAGCCACAAGAGGAAACTTAAACTTTTCCTTAGCTCCCACCCAGAGGAATCTTTTCTCAATTTTTTTCAAGGAAACATTGATTTTAGAAGGAAGTTTGAAAAGGGACATAAAGTAAATAGGAATACCTTTGGAGGAAACTTAGAAGAAATTTAATTTTTCCATCCTAAGAAAGAAGGATACATTTCCAAGTAGAAATATTTCTATTCACTCTCTCTAGAAGATTATTCCAAATAGAAGGGTCCGAATTTTTGTGGACAAGGGGCATTCCTAGGTAGGAATCTAGAAAGGTGTTTAACTGGTACCCTAAGATATGATAAATTCTGACTTGGAATTTATCCTCCACATTTATAAATAAAACAACACTTTTATGAAAATTAATCAATTGTCTCTAGACCAATTCATAGTCTTTTAAAACCATCTTGGAATTAGAGGCTTCCTGGATAGATGCTTTACCTAATAGAAAGTTATCATCCACAAATTGGTTAAGACAAATATAAGGAAGAACATTTGCAATTTTGATACCCTAAATAAGGTTGAGAGGCACAGCTTGGTAAATATCCTTCTTAAAGATTTGACAACAACAATGGAGAGGAAAGGAGAGAAAGGGTCCCCTTATCTCAAACCTTAACTATCTTGGAAAAAACCTTCAGGTTTTCCATTCACCAAAACCAAAAAGCTAGTTGTTGAGATGCAAGTCATGATCATATTGAGAAAAGAAACATTGAAGCCAACCTTGATCAAAATAGCCAAAAGGAAGGACCATGATATCAGGTCATAGGATTTGTGCATATCCAACTTAACAAGCATAGCAGATCTACCAAAGTTTTCAATTGAATGGATAGATTCTTGGATAACTATAATATTGTCTAGAATTTTCCTTCATGGGAAAAAATCTCCTTTAATGGGAGATATGATGTTGGATAACACATTTCCAATCCTGCTTGATATGATTTTAGTAATTAGTTTGTAACTAGTGTTACAAAAAATTATAGTTCTGAAGTCCTTAATATATCTAGCTCCCATAACTTTGGGGATGAGAACCAGGAAGGTATTTTTCATCTATTTTAGTAACTACCAATTGTTGAAGAAATCTTGCACCATTTCAATAACCTCATATTTAATCACTTCCCAGAATTTTTGAAAGAAGAAATAAGGGAAACTGTGTGGGCAAGGTGATTTATCTAGTTCCATATCAAAAACTACAAATCTGATTTCCTGCTCACTGGGCCTCTTTAAGAGTTCTTTGTTTTCTTAAGGAGATATGGAATTCTGGAATTGATCAAGAACTTTATTCTAAACATTCACATTTAGAACCAGCCTCACATGGAATAGCTCCTTGAAATAATTTATGATTGTTTCATTAATTTAATTAACCTCTATAGTAAGCTCCCAATCTCACTTATCTTCAAAAGATTGGCCTTGGAAGTGGCATTGAAGTGAAATAATTTTGTGTTCATATCTTCTTCCTTTAGGTATTTCACCCTTGATTTTTGTCTCCACTAAACTTCTTCCTTGGCCATAATATCATGGTAATCAATTAATAATTTTTGTTCCTGGTCTTTAAGTACCAGATTCAAACCATCCCCCTCCATAAGTTCTTTAATAGTTCATAAGTCTTCAGTAATCCTAATTTTTTCTTGGAAAATATTCCCAAATATTTCCTTGTTTTATATTTTAAGGTTACTTTTAACATTCTTCAGCTTAAAAATCAATCTATAGCTAACAACTCCATGGGCTTGAATACTCCACCATTCTTGATTTTTTTTGAAAATGTCTAGGTGTTCCACCACATCTTCTCAAAATTAAGGCGTCTATAATTCTTAGGAAGATTCATGCCCATATTTAGGAGGATAGGATTATGATATGAACCTATTCTGGGAAGAGTAGATAGAGATTAGAGTTGATTAATCATACACAGATGGCTAACAACACATTTTTCAAGTCTAATCTGAATGAGATCAATTCCCATCCTTCTATTAATCCATGTGTATTTTGATCCTTCCATCTAAAAGTAAAAATGGTCATTTCTTACTAAAAACTAAGCCAAATCCTCCATACTATCAAAGTAAGAAATAAGACCTCCCTTTTTTCCCCCCATAGAAAGGGGAGTCTTGAAATCCCCCCAAATGATCTGGTCTCTTTCCTTAAACACTTGTCTGAAAATAGAGAAATCCTCCCATAATTTTCTTCTTTCAAAAACCCTATTTGGAGCATAAATGTTAGAGACAAACTAGGTTTTCTATGGTTCAATCTAAGTGAAATTGATGGTGACATGTCAGGGAGAAGTAAGAATCACCTTTCCCCTCACCACTTTTAGATTCCACATAGTGACTATACCTCTTGAGGCCCCAGAGGAGCTAATGCTTTCTCAACAGCCTTCCTTCCATATAAAATTGATAACTTCCCTAAATCTATCCAAACACATCTGAGTTTCTTGAAGCATTAAGATGTCAAGTTTATTTATAATCCTAAGATCCTTAACTATTTTATGCTTAATGTGGTTATTCATACCCTTAATATTCCATTAGAGAAGAATCATAAACTATTTTTAGAATAGGATAAATCCTTCCCCAAATTTTTTTGAACTCCCTTATCAACATTCTTCCTAGAAAAAATTTCCCCCAGTTCGTTATCACTTTGCCTAACCCTTGAATCTGACTCCTTTCCTACATCTACTCTATATTTTCTTTGGGTAGTTGGTTTAGAAATGCTTATTGATGGTTTTCAGGAGAGGACTCACCTTCATACATGTCTGGAACTTCTCCCATCAAGATATCAAAAGCATTTGAGGTTTATTATAACATCATCTTGTCTTTGTCCATAGGATCTTTGTCCCACCAAAGATACCTCCTCCAGAGAGGGACGAAGAGCCACTTTCAAAGAATAGTTTCCTTCAGATTCAAAATAATTCTCCAACTCTATTTCATGAACCACCTGCTCCATAACAGGAGCCTCATTGTCTTGATATTTTTTGAAGTCTGACCCCTTTCCCTGGATTTCCCCCTTTGGCGATGCTTTGGGGTTATTTTCTTTTGGAACTTACTGATTTTGAGCCTTTATCAGTGTTCACCACTTTGCCATTTTTTCGCAACCTACCTCCATTCTTGATTCTCCTTATTATTTTTCATATGGTGGAGGTTTGGGTCCTGACTCATTCCTTTGTTTGATAGGAGGAAACCTTTTGAAATCATGGACTAATCAACTTGTCATTAACTACAAGCAAAAGGAGATGATTCATATTCAAATCTTTGCACCCTATCCCCTGATGTGGAAATCAGTTTGATGTTTCCTTCCAGAACTATCTATCCTAACACATATTCACACAAAATATTGGTATGGGTCAGCCTTGTGTTGGCCTTAGTAATTGGATCGGTTGCTATACGAGAGAGCCCAAGCTCTTAGCAATCCATATAAGAACCTTAGGTTCCCGAAACTTAAGAGCCGGCCCAGGAAGATTCACCTAAATCAGAAACTCTGAAATCAATATTTTCAAAGGGATTTAAACATTGATTCCCATTTCTGAACCACCACATGTGATTTACCAATAAACCATGACCCCTCAGCCATAAATTCAGCCACGTGATCTTTACTGGGAAGAGTAACTAGAAAATAACCAATTAGCATAAGTCTGTAACCTCAATGGATCCATTCAAATCCCATCTTATCTTGGCCCAACATCTAAACTAGTCAATCTTGGGACTAGTTCCCCAACAGTTTCACAAAAAAAGCTCCTTCCATGGTCAATTTATCCCTATCCAAGAGAATCTTAGGGATGTTAAGAAATATATTACCTTTTTCTTTAGATGACTCCAACCCATCCATGATCTTTTTGTGTAGTCTTTTACCAACCAAACATTCATCCCAGAGGGTCTCCACTATAGGCCCATCCTTTTCATGCTTACTCGATGTAATCACATGCTCCTGATCTAGATCCAATGCCTTATCCTGCTCCACTTGTTTCATAGAAAAATCCCACTCATTTCCCTCATTCAAAAAATGTCAACCTGCACTCTCAATCATTTTGAGGTGATAAATTGATCGAAAGGCACCAAATATTTTACTAAACTAGTTAAACGAATTGAAAAAATAAGTCCCCTCTCCTAGAATTCCTTGGATGATTGGTAGGTACATGAATATGTGCTAAGGAAATAAGTTTCAAATTTATTAAAGGAGACACATAAATCATTTCCCAAGGGTAGACAACCATGATACTGTGGGGTGATGTTAGACCCCAAGATTATTATATTCTTTAATTGGATAATTTCTGCATTAAGACGCATTCATTATTCTTTACATTATTTGGGAATAATGATATAATAATGGGAAATCCACACATAAAACTTATTCAAAGGAAGAGAGTGAAAAAAGTGGAGGAAAATTATGTGAAAATTATGGAAAAGTAAGGGAAGCAGTGCATAAAAAAGACAACAAAGGATCCATGTGTAAGATTTAGATAAAAAAAAATAGAAGGATATACTTGGCACAAAACTAAAGGAAATAAAGTATAAATGCATGGGCAAGAAAGATGGTTCACCAAAAATAGACATGTCAAGAATAGAAATAAAGAAAGTGGTGCACAGAGAAAGGTAGAGTGGATAAAGATAGTAACTCTAAGAAGAAGTTAAAGAATGTAAGGTAGAAAATTAAGTGATGGATATTTCAAGCAAGAAAATAAGAAAGGTGATGAGGATAGTGTTACAAAATTCCACCTTATGTAATAGTTAGGTTCTATTTTGGTAACTCAAGTCTAATTATAGACTTCTTAGAACTAGTTAAGAGCAAGTACCTATTAGTACAAATACCCTTGGAGGGCTTGTGATAGAGGATGTTTTATTGGGATTATGACTATGTAAAGGTTAGAGATAAGATCATGATTATGTTGGTTTTCAATCTGACACCCTAGGAAAAAGGCATGAGATAGATGAGAGGGCAAGAAGGAAAGAAAGACCCAATGAGTTATTTATTTTTTAGCTAGGGACGGGGTCTACCTATACTCACTTGAGAAATCCTTTTGGGAGTGAGGGAATCAATTAACCCAGGGTGTGGCTTTTTTCCTGCCACTTCTGGCTCTTCCTAAATTAGGGTGAAATACCCCAACATGTAGCCCAAAATATAGAGAGGGAAATGTGCTATCTCAAGCTCTCAATCTTAGTTTGGGAGGTCAATCTGAGGCCAAATTCCTCCATTGAATGTAGTTCTAACTTAAAGGAGTGGTCACAAAATCACTACAAACATTTGGGAATTTAGACAAAAGCTACTAAAGATAGATATGATATGATCACAAGCACCACTTTTGAAGATGATGCTGAAAACTTGGTGTATAATGGTGCTCGGGATCCTAGAATTTAAGTATTAAGAAAAATATGCTTTAAATATGTAAGGATTATGTTTTTTTCTAGTGAATTTCATAGAAGGTGTGCAATGGTGATGAGACTTTCCCAAATAGGTGGGATAAATAGGACAATGTGAGTGAAATTGTGGAGAAGGAGAAGTACTGAAGATGGGGGAAGGGAGTATTAAAATAGGGGAGGTAACTTTATTAACAACCCTATTATGATAATTTTTCCACATCTAAATCTAATAATAGAACAATTTCATGCTCCCAAGGTGATTTGTTTCCATGGACACCCAAGAAAAGAAAATAATGTAAAATAATCTCTACAAGACCAGTACAGACATTTGAGAATTGAATTTTATGTATGGATAATTTCAAGTAACTAGATCCAAAGGACACCTTGAGATAGTATATGTTCATTCCAAGTAGAATACACAAAGGAATTTATAATCAAAACAAGTGATGTTAAGCATTACTACAAAACATCATCCCCTTAACTACCTGAGCCAAACAATATATGAATGAATACTTCGCTATAGTTAAATACCATAATGCATACAATATTACAAATAAAGATAAAGATAATTCAAGTCCTAGGTTTGTGAATAGTAATATATAACAAAATAAACATGGCAACATGCATCAATGTATTCATTCGTGGAGAAAAAAAGGGAGACATATATAGATGCTCTTGAAGCCTGCTAATGGTTGTATAATTGTAAGCACCTTAGCATGAACCTTGAATGGAATAACAAAGGAGTATATCCTACGAAAAACCAAATTCGGAATAGAAAACCCACATACACTAGAAAAATGCCCAAAAAGGACCATCAATATCTCTCTCTTTTCCAACAATCAATCTCTTTTATAGAGCATTATTGAAAAATAATATCCTCTATTACCCTAAGAATCAAATGAAGTCTATTAAAAATATTATCAGGATTTTGACTCGTTAATATTTGAGGGGGAAATGACTCCATTGAAAACATTAAATCATGATATGCACATCTGGAACATTTTAGATGATATCATGACAGCTTGCAGAATATTTCTTTTAACAAACTCTTGCTTTACCTATTTCCTGTCATGTCACCACTAAGCATGTGCTCTCGAGGATTTTTTATTATTCTCATAGGGCCTTCATGACGTGTAATCTCAAAGAGGTTTGTTTTTTGAATAGTCATTTTGATTTGATTTCTTATATATTTGAGAAAATATCTTAGAAAATGGATAATTAGGGAACTCACTTGGAAATGACATCTCCCCATGCATATTTCAATAAATCCATGAAATTAGTCCTTTGGTATGAATAATCATATCATGTCAAGTTCTTGGATAAGATATGCAATGTCTTATGACAAAATGGTTCATGCAAGCCAAGTTTTATGGGTCATTTTCATATAAAATCTCATCCTCCTTAAATGGATCACATAAATTTATTCAATTTTATAAACAATCCTCCCTATGAAATTCTTTGCATATTTCATTTTTTATTATCATGGCATCATTAGGAACGGGGACTAAGCTCTTGATTTTTCATCTAAAACATTGCGATCCATATTTCATTTATCAGGCCTAGATGAAGCCTTTTTCAAAATGTTGTTTAAGATTGAAGATCAGGACAAATCCCCTACTGAAGCCTTGACTACCAACATATTTTTGCTAGCTCTTATGAGAAATCTCATCAAGATGACCCCCTTCTTCTCTACTTTCTAGATATTTTTTATCACCTTTTCAATCGAAAGGTCCATGTCCATCTGGATAAGCTGAAGAAGTTTTGGCTTCATTACAAACCTGTTATTCATGATAGGTCAATAATTGTATCGAATAACCTCTTCACCCCTAAACTGACTAAGTTTTATATTCCTCAAGGTGAACTTGTAATTCTTATGGGTAAGCTTCAGAAAGATATAATTTCAGTCCCTTGTTGACTGGATAAAGTGAAGAAGATACTTACTGTGCTCAAAGTGGTTGTTGCAAAGGTGTCTTCCAAATAATCTTTTGTGGTACCCCAACATCCTTTGAATAAATTTCAAAAGTATCTAATCACTCCAGTTGATGTGCCCATATCATCCAAAACATCCAAGGCTATTGTCCAAGGTGGGATTAAAACTATCTTTCTGGAGGGGCCACCCTTTTGGAGAGGGTCACCTCCCACGAGAAGAAGAGTGAACTAATAAAAATCATGGATGGTTTAAAGGAAAACATCACAAAACTCATTTCTAAGGGAATTTCTTGAGGGCTTACAGGTGTTGTGAAATATGTTTATGGTTCCCTTGATAGAATAGAATTGAAACGTAGGAAGAAAAGGCTCTTTCCTCTCCTCCCACTTTTTTAGGAGAATTTATAAACCTTGATACATGATGTATCAATCATACAATCTTATGTATGTTATTTTATATATTTCCAATGGTTGGGGGCCCTATAAAATCCCCTCTTAATACTTATGTAAATTTAATGTTCTTCATGTTTTCTTGAACTGTGTTCTATTTCATGTTGTACAAACTACATTTCATATTTCAAATTTTTAATAGAATGTTAGAAATTGGTGCATTTTTTGTGTCAAAAATGATCTCTTTGGAGATATATTGAATAAATGGTTTGAACACCACCACTAATTTTTTTGAAATCAAACTACTAGGTGAGGAGATATGGATGAAAAAGAAAAATACATTTTAGGCCCCGATAAAGACTTTTTGCATTTCCCAAAAACTACATTTTGTGCTCAGATACCCTTGGAGACACCATGTGGTGTTCAATAATGGGATAGGTGAGTTAGGTTCAAGAATATAGTTTACCTTTTACAAGTACAAACTATGGGGCTACACATTTGCATATTTCTTCCCAATCTCCCAAAGAGTGTCATGTATCGCCCTAGGCCATGCCTTACATATGTGACATAATGACTTAAAAAAACCTACCTTCTATTGATTGTAATTTCAGTTTGAACCTCCATCGTCATGTCATGTTCCTGTTGTTGGGAACTAGAGCTTAGGGAGCATCCTACATTTTTCATTAATTTAAAAAATGTAAAGTGTGAAGTTGTAAGAAATTCTTGGACTCAAAATACAATAATAAAACATTAAGCATTTCCTATCGAATCCCAAAACTTGGGAATAACTTTGCATATTTTCATCAATTGCAATAGTGCAAAGTGTAAAAATAAATTTGATACCTGAGATGGTACATACTGGCCTGATGACACATGTCGTTTACCAGGCATTAGGCCTCCGGGAAACATTTTGCATGCTTTCATAATACAAAAACTTGCAAAGTGAAAAGGTGTAAGGAATACCCGTCAACCTTTTGAAAGATTTCATAAAGTATTCCATCGGGCATTGGGCATGAAATGAAATGAAATATTTTAATGACGTCCATGATACTGAAGAGTCTATGGGACCAAATGAAACCAATACATTAAACAGTTTTTTAGAATCTTTTCCATAACAACTCTTCTAGTACTCACACATTGCAACTTTAAATAAATTGCAAAGTTTTTTGGAAAGCCCAAATGCGTGAATAATAACCCAAATAATTTTTTCCATTAGGTGACGGGGATAGATTTACATTCTGCATGTGTGCACCAACTACAAATTTCTAAGGCACAAAACCATTCTTGGAGGTTTAAGCATATCAATGGGACCCCTAAGAGCTTATTCATTTCAACATAAACATGCAAGTCATGGAAATATCATGAAACATGTGAAACATTAAATATTTTAGTTAAAAATGACGTAATAGTTTACAGACAACATTGTTTTTATAACTATGGAGTGTAGGGACACATGAAATACTTTAAATACAAGAATATTGTTCAATTAAACTCGATGAAATAGACAAGGACATTAAGGAGGTATGAGGATAACAAGGTTTTATTCGAAAGATATATCTAGGTACCAATAGATTATACATAATAAGTTGGATAATATTTGTGATAAAAGCAGTACTTATGGTATTTTCGAACTTTGATTCAATGTATGGAGACTTTGTTTGTCAAATACATCAACTGTTATTGGTTTAATTGTTTACATGTTCCTGTGTTCAAAACTTAGTCACTCTTTGTATCTATAATCATGATTATGTTATGTTCCATTAAATGTACTTTACCATCGATATACTAAATGAGAGGGGGGTCAGAATATCTCATGCCTTATGTGAGTGTGCCAAGGTTCTCCACCTTAGTGTGATAGGCATTTTTGAAAAGGTGGTAATTTACGTGCATGCCAATATGAAAAAAGGTCTTCTCATTTGACTAAATGAACTAGACATGCAACACTAACACATGGATTGTATAGTCTTGCGTCTCTTGTTTTGTGCACCTCTTACCAATTTTTTACTTACTTTCACAATATATTGATATTGATTATCTATTATGTGTAGCCCTTAGCCTTTGTTTTTATGTGCAACACACTAGTGTGCCTTGTTTATGGCTTTAATAACCTTTCTTGTTTGTTTTTAGGCCCTTTTTTTATATGTGACAATCTTATATCCCTTATATCTAGCCTCTTTTCCTTCTATATGGCATTATGTGTAGTTTTTATGTGTTGATATCATGTTATTGTTATATTTGGTTTCATGATGCATATTATGGCCTCCCTTTGTGTGGTTAATTACATATTTATATCAAATTGGAAATCTATAGCTTCTCTCCACATTATGTTATATGGTAGAAATAAAATTTTATGATTCAAGTTTTTATTTTGAGATGAATGATCTATAATATATCTCCCATGCCTCAAAAGAGGGAGCATTCACTAGGATTATTACATTAGCAAAATCTCACTTTTGAAAATAAAGATAATACACACACACACACACACACACACACACACACACACACACACACACACACACACACACACACACACACACACACACACACACACACACACACACACATACATACATAGATATGTGTGTGTGTGTGTGTGTGTGTGTGTGTGTGTGTGTGTGTGTGTGTGTGTGTGTGTGTGTGTGTGTGTGTGTGTGTGTGTGTGTGTGTGTGTGTGTGTGTGTGTGTGTGTGTTTGTGTATGTATATATATATGTAATATAATATAATGAGCATATGTACATGTAAATGATATAAGATTACAAATTATTTCAGATAGATAAATTTGTGATAAAAAACCATCAAAATTAGATAGAATTGACTACTATTTTTTCATTTATCTGTCATTTTTTTCCAATATAGTTTGGACAATCAATTTCAATTTTTTTTAGAAAAATATAGAATATAAAGCATTTCAAATAGTAAATTAGACACACTGAGACATATGTTACTAAGTTTACACTACATTTTGTTACAAATTATTTGTTTGATTATATTAAAACACAATTTACAAAATATTCTATTGACATATGTCTGTAAGGTTAATTACACTCTAATTATGTGCCTTTTAAGTATTTTAAAGAAATACTTCATAAATTTACCATAATGGTTTATCTTGAGATCCATTATGGATGCTCTTTAGACCATTGCAAATATAGTAGATAGACTTACAAATTTTCTGTTATACATTTTTTGTAATTCGACAAAAATTTGGAACTATTTTCGAAAGAATAAAAAAGAATCTTTTGAGATAAAAAATCTTGTAAGGGATATTTTGTAATTTTCATGTAACTTTTCACTCTTACCCCTTTTTTGAGTGATATTTAAACTATTAAAAATATACTAAAGATAACTGCAAATTTTTAACTATACACTTTTGATGATTTCCTCTAGATTGTTTTAGATTTACAAATGAATAAAATAAAATATTTGAAAGATTCTATTTTATTCTTTTGCAAATACAAAAAAAAAATCCATATGGAATTATCAAAATTAAATAAAAACAAATTTGTATATATCTTCAATATATTTCCATCCATTTAAAGATCACTTAAAACAACGGTTAGAGTGAAAATTTATGCCAAAGTTACGAAATATTCTCAAAAGATCCATGTTTTAT
The DNA here is from genome assembly GCA_019776745.2 of Taxus chinensis. Lineage (NCBI taxonomy): Eukaryota > Viridiplantae > Streptophyta > Pinopsida > Cupressales > Taxaceae > Taxus > Taxus chinensis. The sequence goes on from CM034153.1 coordinate 198,071,401, forward strand.
TATTTTAAAAATTATTAAAAATATATGTAGAATTAAAAATAAATTATAATAGAATTTTTTTAGGTTTCTTTAATATATTTCCAACAATGTAAATAACAACTAAAAAGGATGTGGGGAGAAAATCCTATGGTAAAACTACCTCTAAAAGGTGCATAATTAGAATGCAAGTAACCTTATGTCATTTCTTTTCAAAATTCAACTAGTGCTAGCATTATGAGGGCACAAAAACATTATCTTTGCTTTTAATTATTTATTATCTTTAGTTATTGTGATTATGGTGAGGGCATTAATATACTCTATTACCTTTCAATCATGAAAACTTAGAATCTATATCTATTTGCAAAAATGTGAATTAGTTTTAATGGGTGACGTACATTGGGTTTATTGACAACCATCATCTTTAGCATCATTTTGAGAAAAACCCATAGTATTTCCACATTTTTTAGTCATACATTGTGTACTACTCCTCAATCGTGAGTTTTGGGTCTAGTGTACCTCAACCTCATTAGACCGTTTTGGTTTTTATAAATAAAGTATTGATCACCCTTAATTCTTGACTTGGTTCAAGAAGAATACTTCTCCATGTGCCTCAACTTGGATCCATAATATACTCCCAGTGCTTCACCAAGAAGCCTCAATATTTTTAAATCAAAATATTGTTTCTACACATACAAGTGTAATTCATCATTTCTCTATTTTAATTTCATTTTCAAACTTCAAAGTTGAAGATCTCAATTTTAGAATATGGACATTTACTACACTCTTGTGTTTGAGGTTTCACTTTGGACATCTTGCAACCATTCAAGCAATCAAGAATTTTAGAAAAGGAAAAGTGCCTACACACTCATCTTTTCCTTCAACTAGAAAATTTTATCTGCTAGATTAAAAGTAGGGGAAAACTTAGACACCCAAATTTGGTCATTTGGAATTTGGTAATGTTGGTCTTACATGAATTCTACATATAAATTGATCCTAAAATCACTATCCTATATTATTATAAGGCTTATAACAAGTCCAATATCTCAATGTTCTACTTAGCCACCTACATGAACACATATATCTATTATAAACACCTTATATCTCCTATAAAAACTTCTTTAGGTAATTAATTTAGTTTTTAACCCTATAGGAAAAAACTGTCTAGTAAGGATAGAATCAAACATCAATTATGTCCCTTACTAGGTGATTATGCTATTATCCCTCTAATATAAAATTCATAAATGAATACCTTTACATAAGTAAGCATTTCCATTTTATGGTGACGTAGTACTAAACATTAACCCTAGAGGTAGGGATAATTTTAAGACACCTATGGGAAATTAGAGGTGGAATATCTCTGATGAATATCCTTGGAACCACTTTTGTAACATACGAAAAATTCCCAGGATTTTTGAATATACTTATCACATGATAGAATCTTTCTTATCACACAACAACAAATTTCATGTTGTGTGTCCTTAACTTTTTTTTTCGTGCGTATTATTTGTTGCCGCACATCTACACTCCTTTTCATGCATCTTATTATTCTTTTCATGGTACCTTACTAGTAAGTTACTAGTATACTACCTGACAAACTACCTATGATTATATAGGAGTATTTTTTAATAGTAGGTGAAGTCGACCCATAAAAAAACTATAATGGAAAATTTAGGTGAAAGGTACACTTTCATACTCCAAAAAAATCACCTTTTTCGATTTTCCAAATATGTGATATTCGTCAAATCATGAATATTCACCACTAAATTTTTCCCTTCCTAGAGGCATATCGATACAATTTCAGCCCACTCATTTACAAATTTGGCACATACTTTGTATTCACTTGGTGTATACCTGGATCCTCACGGTATTCACCATCAAAAACATCAAGTAAAATTCCCTATTCTTGCCTATTACAAAATCAAGCACTAGGACTAGCCCCCAAGTAGATCTGAAGCACTCTAGACCAAGTCAAAAGCATTCAAATCCATCTCAAAATTTATAGACAACTAAAATACGCTTTTGTAGTTTTAATGCTAAAGTGGTACTCATTATCCTCTATTCTATCATTTTAATTATAATTAGTGTTTTCTGTTAATTAACTAATGTTTCCCTCCATTTTGGTCAATTAACAACACTCCGTTAATTAACTAGCTTCTATCACATTCTGGATGTTAATTAACGATACATTGTTAATTATAATCCTCTTCGAATCAATTAATTAACTATTATTAGTTAATTAAGCATTTTTAACATGCATTTAATCACTAACATCTTATTATCTAAATCCCTATTTTAAATGCTTCCAATATTATTAAATTCCTTCTAAATCACCTTCAAATAGCCTAAAAATCTTATTCTAGCCTATTAATTAATCCTAATTGATTAATCAAAGAATCTTCAACTCCCATGAGTTGATAACTCACTAGTTAAATCATCTAATCATGGTTAATTAGCCTAGAGTTACTTTATCACTTCTCACACATTCATTGTGATTCAAGCATTCCCCAAATAGAAAGCTATAAAAATGACCAAGCTCCTACCTTCACACCTTACACCACTTTGAATGGTATCTCATATAAAACATATGATCAAGAGTTTTCTCGATTAATTTGGCATAGCTACTTTGCACTAATTCTACCATTGTTGAGTAGTATAAGAAGATCCAAGCATGGCCTTGTAGCCATTCTTTAGTGAGATATTTCCCCTCTCTTTGGAGAACAACAACATAATTTGATTGCTCATATATCTAATTAGGTTCATTATAATTAGCAATAATTTAACTTAGTAAGAATGCTTATATATTAGATCAGTAATTTCATGTAGTTTTCATTATACATTCCCATAAGCTATGATCTTGATGGTTCATTGATAAATTTGAACTTAGCTCTAAATTACTAGGTGTTAGTCTTTTTAGTTAGTTATTGTAAAATTTTAGCATGATCACATTTGGCACACCCGGTGGGACTTACCTCAATTCCCTTTGCAGTTATTTTCAAGATTTGTAGATTAATTTTTAATTTTTTGATGTACTGACCCTCTTTTAAATTTTTAGATAAATATGAGGTTTCTTAACTATTTTGGTTAGGATTTTTTTTGGTGCTCTTTGTAACATTAAATAAGGTGAGGTTTTGTCAAATTTAAATTCACAAATTTTTGAGCTTTTTGATAATTTTTGTCAAAACTTCTCATGTTTTGATCATCTAAAGGAAACCCGTGTTGGTGTTATTCTACTGTACACTCCTATCTAAAGTCATGCAATGGTGTTATAAAGGTCACACTGGTGTTATAAGGGTCATGCTAATGTTACCAAGGCTATGATGGTGTTTCTCTGTCTACGTATACATTGCACTAATTTTTGGCTCTCTGTGTCCTAACCATGTTAGTGTTACTAGGGACGTGTAGGTATCTCTCTAGACATGTTGGTGTTGAACTGGTTGCTCTATGTCTATGTTTTTTGTCAGAGGCACTCCACTATGTAAAAGGCCATGCTAGTGTTTTCAGGGATGTATTGGTTTTCAAAGGGTCTTTCTACTATTGAAAGGGGCACACTACCATGATCTGTTGAAATTTGTCTCTATTTTCAAGATTTAAAATTTTGATTTTCTGTGTTTTTGTTTTTTGTAAATTTTCTTAACTATTTTCTGTAGGTTTTAACATGTTTTATCATATTTCTAACAAATTTAATTATATTTTGATGAATTATTTTGTTTCCTTGCTTTGCACAATTTATGCTAGAAGTTTGTGTATGCTCTTCTCTTACATCTTAGGGTGACCTTGAGAATTAAAAGCATCTTTTAGTTTTCATTTTCTAACATTTTGGTTAAATTTTAAACTTAATATTTCATTTTTGGCTTAATGGAATGAAAAAATCATCAATATTTTTTTAAAGTTCATTTTTTTTATAGTTTTCCTTTGCATTTATCTAGTTAGATCAAAATATTGTGTATTATCTTCTCTTGCATCCTTGGATGATATTGAAAATAAAAATCAACTTTGGTTCACTTTCTATCAGAAATTACTAAAATCATTTGTGTGTGGTACCTAAATGCTTTCCAAATATTTTGGATCTAAACAAACTCTAACTACACATGTGTTGCAGGTTGTTAATGGTGTTCTAAACCTCAATTCTTAATCTGAAAGATAAAAAACACACCACATTATTCAACACATTGTATTTGTGAGTTTCTGTTAAGAGATACGGCTCGTTTGCTTTAAACTGGGGTAAGTATCTTTGCATAATCCATAAAACTAATCACGAGGATTACCTCAAGAAACCTAAAGTAGATCACACCTTGAGAGAAATGGTGAATGAAATGGGAATTGCTCCACTACCCAACTGACTAGTACCCCTTCATGATATTAGCATCAAAATTATCTTCACGTGACCCCATTGAGATACAACTGAACACAATTTATTACTCATTGTATCAAAGGGGGTCAAGTAAAGTTGAGATACTCCTTGATTTAGTTAGTGTGACATTCTTGTTAAACTACACTCGTAGAGATAGTTTTTAATACTTAGAGAGTGAAAAAATAGGAAGCTTGTGGCTTGGCACCAATTAAACTTTATCCATCATGTTTGACAAATCTCTCATGAAGATTTTTTTTTTTGTAGTCATAACCTTGTTATTCGAACAAGGGGATATTCCATTGAAGTTTGAGCCTAGTGTTATTCATCAAAAAAGTTTCAAAGTGTTACTTTTTCCTAGTTTTTCACTTGTCCTAAGACAAGGAGAAACTCTGCCAAAGTTATGTGGCATGCCTAGTATTTTTCATTACCACTTGGTCTACTCCTTGTTTGTCTTGTTTCCCATTTTGGGAAAAAATAGAACATACAATCTCAGTGCTATCAAAGATTGTGTCCACCACTTTTACACCCACTTACATCCTTCCTTATTGTGACTGTGATAATAAAAATTGAAAGTGTGTTGGTGTGTCTTTATATCTTGATAGCCATTACCTTGATAACCACGTCAAGATTATCATTATAGTTAGGTTGTCTCATCATTGACTTCATTTGAGTTGTTACACTACCCTAATTATAGCCATATAATTTTTATACTTGCATCTTGTTTCCTCTATGAAACTAGATCTAAGCCTCTAAATTGTATTGCTACACTACTCACATAAATAACAACTTCTTGATATACTTAGACTTAGTTTTTTATCCCAACATTATCTTGAGTTTTGAAAAGCATCATTACTTTTCTTGCATTGAAATGACATCATTTTGATACTAAAATATTGTTTTTTCCAGAAATCCATATTAACATGTCCAAATAGTGTTGTTGCGTTGCTTGCATTTGTATCCTCCTTTTTCATAACTTGAAAATTGTTTGTTTCTAAAATAAATTTAGTATACCCTATTGGGAGATTGTATCAACACCTTCTTAGTATTTAGGCCTTGTTTATTTTAAACTTGACCTAAGTGGTGATATTGTGTTGTCACTATTTACATTAAACCTAAACTTAGAAAATGTAGGGAGTTACTATTTTTTGATTGGATCAAAGTATTGTACTTGATCATTATGTCATAGATACTTGTTTCTACATGTACCTTTTGATAGCGGTAAAGTTCACAAACATTGAGTGGGGGGGTGAATCAGTGTAGGGTAAAGTTTTCAATAATGTTGATCTAGATTTTTATCAAGGAGTGCAATCATATAATCATAAATATTTAAACAAACACATTCTAGAAAGTATAACATAGAACATAGAATTTATAGTGTAAAACCCTTTTGGGAGAAAACCCACTTGAAACCATGACTTCATAAGGAACAAAAATTCTAAAATCTTACCAAGTTTTCAGTTGAGCACTCACTCAACCCTTAAAGCACCCACTTTAGATTCTTCAAACACCCACTCATAGATGAACTTAGCACCCACTCACTAATTTATCAAGAACCCGCCTACAAGAAGCACTAACCACTAATTTAATCAGATAAAACTAAGATTTTTAGATACTTATCCATAAAGAGGCTGCAACCCCCTGAAAATGCTAAGCTACAACTTAGACTTATCTTACATACAATTTTTGATAATCCACAATAGATCATGATCGCTTTTTATTATCTATTTATGTTATCTATGTCACTCTCTTTTTCTCATCTAATTCAAAATATATTTCTCAATCAATCTTACACACTGATGCTTTTATCATCTGATTCTTCAATACTTCATTTGTTTTCTCTCCCCTTATTTCTCTCTTTCTCTTCTATAGATCCTTCAACATGATAGCATCATTTTCTCACTTGAGCAACTTCAGTGTTAACATCAAATTTCCTCTATATAGGAAATTGATACTCTCCATCACATCCTTTAGTGTGTCATGCAATATTTCATGTTTTTTACCTAAAATATGGTCTATTAAATGCATGTAAAAAACTACAGATTTACTCTCTCTATATTCGACTTGATTTCACCTTTTTCTATGCATTTACCAGAAAAATATTTACTAGCTGATAACTAAAAATAGATTCATTTTTATAGGATTTTCAACGTGATCAAGATGAGCAAGCCACTTTCTTCTCTGATATTTAATTTTTCCTTGAAATCAGGAATCACATAGAGAGCTACAATTGTATTTCCATAAATTCAATGAGCATTAAATGTTGACAACTGGAACTATAGATTTCTTTGTTCTTCATCTAGCTCAAGGTGTATACTCAATCGCAATCACCAGACAATCGAATCACCATCAATTTTGTAGAATAAAATATCACTTGTCCATGTTTAAATCAATTTGATTGTCCTTGAACCCTGTCTAGTTCATACTTGTTCAATCTGCAACTTTCCTTAGCTTCTTTGACTTTTTCTTTGTATTACAACTTTTCGCCTTTGTCCCAAATTTTTCAGCTATCCATGGATTTTGTTTTACTTCACAGCTCTTGCAATCTTAAGGGGCTTTCCTTCTTGTTTTCTTCCTTCCCATGGTTTTTCTTCATGTTCACGACTCTATCCTTTTACCTATGGATTTTATCGTTTCTATTTCTTCACATATTTTCTCTAGATCTGCCGATTTATCAAGACTTCCTTACTCCCATGGATTTACCTTCAGGCTATTCTTACTTCTGCAGCTCTTCCTTCACATCTACAGCCTTATCATTCTCATTTTTGGCTTGTTCTTTGGCTCCTTTTTCTTTGTCGGCTTGATTACTTTACCCACGACTTTCACTGGGCTTTCGTAGATTCTTCTAGAGTCCTACAAATTTCTACAAACGTTTTGCTAACTAACTCCTCATGTTCGTGGCTTGCACAAAATCTTATTAAGTCCCTTAGAAATTATCATTGACCATCCTGAAGCCTCTGTGAACTGACACTACCAATCAACCTTTATCTTTCTTACTTGTTCACTTTACCAATTAATCTTTTTTCCATCAATGCCACTTGACATCAATGACAACACATATGACAATGTAAAAGGTCCAATAATCTCCCACTTTTTCATTGATGGAAACACCTCAACACTTCAATACTACAAAAACCTACAAAATTTTGATGGAAAAATGCTTGCATACTAGGTTTCTGAAAATACTCTGTAACTTTCCCTTGGCAGATTTTTGTTATCAGTTTCTCTCCCCTTTTTATATTACTTGGTTTTGGTGTATCTCCCCCTTTCTATATGAATGGTTGGTTTCTGATTTTAGTTTCTCTCCCCCTTTCAAAATAATGAAAAAGGTCCATATATTTTGTATTAAGATGAAAATTCTATGAGGTTGAATGTTTCGTGTTCTTACCTCAATAGGCTCCCCCTAAGATGATGCATTCTTTGATAATCTTGAGCTAGCAGACTAGCTCCGCCTATCACAATACTAGTTGAAACTGATTAGGATTTGATATTACCTCATAATTCTCCCTCATCTTATCTACATATCTTCTAGTTTGTGGAATCAGGAATGACCCCCAATTCATTCCTTGAGTGCTCAAAATTAGCTTTTGGCAGTGGTTTGGTCATAATGTCTACAATTTCTTCTTTTGTGCTCACATATTCTAGATTGATTTTCTTTTCATTCACTTTTCCCCTCAAGAAATGATATCTAATTGGAATATGTTTGGTGTTTGATTGGAATATGGGATTCTTAGAGACACTTTTCACACTTGTGCTATCACAGAACAAGGGAATTGTATTGTCAAATTTTACCTTGTAATCTTCCAATGTATGCTTCATCCATAGAACTTGAGCGCAACACATTGCAGAACATATATACTCTATTTCACATTTTGAGAGAGACATTGATGATTTCTTCTTGGTCAGCCAAGAAACTAAACAATTTCCAACAAAGAATTCTCTGCCACTTGTACTCTTCTTTTCATCAACATTGTCTGCCTAATCAACATCTATTTATGTTTTTATGTTGAAGTTGTTACTTTTTGGGTAACAAAGTCCATATTAAAGTGTTCCCATGAGGTATCTCATAATTCTCTATACTTTTTTGAGGTTTGTTTTGATTTGATCTTCTTGTAATATCCCAACTAGGCCTACCACCTATATGATATTTATTCTTGATGTCATGGAGTAAAGTAGACTACCTATCATTGATCTAAACAAAGTTTTGTCTAATTTTGGCGAGTTGTAATCTATACTCATCTTACACCCAACTTCCATTGAAGTTTCTATAAGTCTGAAATCTTCCATTCTTAATCTTTTCAGCATTTCTTTGATGTACATGGTTTGGGATATGAAGATACCTTTATCTGATTGAGTGACTTGGAATCCCAGAAATAATGAAATATCTCTTCGCATGGACATTTCAAATTCATATTTCATTATATCAGCAAATTCATATGTCATCTTATCATAGTATCTTCCAAAAATGATAGCATCCATGTATATAATGAAAATAAGGAGATTTTCTTCTTCTTCCTTGATGTACAGATTACTATCAGTAACACTTTTTTTGAAACCTTTCTCAATGACGTATGAATCCAATCTAATGTACCAAGCTCTAAGAGCTTTTTTAAGTCCATATAAAGACTTTTTCAACCTACACACATAATATTTATCTCCAGTTAGATAAAATCCATCAATTTTTTCAATACATACCTCTTCATTTAGAAACCCATTGAGGAAATTTGGTTTCACATCCATCTGTAACACTTTGATCTTCTTGTAAGCCATGTAAGATAGGAACAATATTATTACTTCCATCTTTTCCACTGGTGCAAAATTTTCACCAATGTCTATTCCTTCCATTTTTTCATAACATTTACACACAAGTCTTGCTTTGTTTCTTGTGACTTATCCTTTTTCATTCAATTTTTTTCTGAATACCCATTTTTTTTCTATTGCATTTTTATCCTTTGGCCTTAGCATGAGCTCCCAAGTTTCATTATTTTCTATCTTATCTAGTTCTTCATTCATTGCGTCAACACAATACTAATCTTTACTAGCTTCTACAACATTCTTGGGTTCTATCATTGATAGGAGTGTTATGTCTTCATGATTTTTTTGTTCTCTTAGTCTTCTCCTTGTGAGAATGTCACCTTCTTTTTTTCCAATGATCTGATTTGATGGATGATCCCTTTTAAATTGTCTTAAGGGTGTCTTCGTGTGTGGTACTTCTTCCTCTACATCTACTCCTTCACATGGATTGTCCATTTTCTCATTATATTCCTACTCATCATGACCATTATAGTGTTGAGTGTTGGTCTTGGAAGATTGAGACTCATCTACCTTCACATTTGTGCTTTCAACAATTTTATGCAACCTTTTATTGTAGCACTTGTAAGCCATGTTGATTGCTGAGTATCTAAGAAATATGCCTTCATAACATCTAGATTCGAATTTACCCAAGTTATCTTCATCTCTTTTGATGTAACATTTACTTCCAAACACTCTTATGTTCTTCCACAGTTCATAAGGTGTATTTTCACTGTTTACTCTCAATTGAGCTCTTTTTAAGATGTAGACCACTATGTATACCACTTCACTCCAATATCTATCAAGTACTTTGGATTCATTCAACATTTATCTTGCCATTTCTTGCACAGTCCTATTTTTCCTCTCAACGACTCCATTTTGCTGAGGTGTTTTGGCGGCTAAGAATTGTCTTCTAATTCCATGTTCTTCACAAAATTCATCAAACTCATTGGACCAGAATTCTCCACCTATGTCTGATCTTAGGCATTTAATATTTTTGTTTTTCTCATTCTCTACTAGTGCTTTGAATTTCTTGATTTTTTCTAATGCTTCTGATTTATGCTTCAAGCAAGCTACCTATGTCATTCTGGTGTAATAATCTATTAATAACATAAAATACATCTCACCTTGTATGCTTTCAGTTCTAGTAGGCCCATAGAGATCTATATGAATAAACTTCAAAGGTATGGTTGTTGAGTATTCCTTTGATTTGAATGATCTCTTTGTTTGTTTACTATGAAATCATTCTTTGCAAAGTGTATCTACTGGTTTTACAATTTTTGGCATATTTTACACGCATCCTTTATTTCTTAGTTTCACAAGATTTTCAAAGCTCACGTGTCCCAACCTTCAATTCCATAACCAACTGTAATCAACCTTACTTGTGAAGCATTTTTCGTTGTTTATCTCATTTAAAACATACATGTTGTACTTTGTCCTTTTGGCTTTTATAACTTTATTTCCTATTTTTCCATTAATAATATCACAACCTTTGTCATGGAATATCAGATCATATCCCTTCTTGTACATTTTAGTTATACTTAATAGATTGTGCTTAAGACCTTCAACATATAGAATATTTTCAGTGATAGTCTTTCCATTGTCTAGACTCAAGGTTCATTTTCCAACTATGTTTTTTGAATTGTTGTCACCAAATATCACAGTACCCAATGCATTGTTTGATAGAGAAAATGAATTTTCTTTAGTCACCTATCATATGTCTGGAGCATCTATTATCCAGATTCAACATTTTATCTTCATTTTGCACATGAAATGTGTTTTGTACTATTGAGCATGACTTTTTTATCTTGTTCACATATTTCTTTACAACATACACCCATTTCTCTTATTTGGGTAGTTCTTGTTTATTTTTTGAGGTTACATGACCCTTCTTATTTGGGTAGTTCTTGTTTATTTTTTGAGGTTACATGACCCTTCTTATGATACTTGTAGTGAACAACACTATAGTTCATTCTAGTGTATGATGAATTATATTTTATTCTATATCCTCTAGCATATCTTTTACATTTCATGGCTTTTTGTCTAAAATGATTACATGAAAAGAAATAACCATAGAAAGAGTGATTGTACCTCATTACATAGTTGATTTTGTGATCAATTTTCCTTCTCTTAGCTATTTTGATGTCTTCTTTATTTGCAGCAAAAGAGGTGCTTTGAATATATGCAGTCTTGTTTCCTTCATTCTTAACAAGTTCCTTTTCCTTACTTTCTTCCTTAAAAACCAATTCAAGACTTATCATTTGTATCATGTTAGACACTTAGTATACCAATCAAACATTAGAAAAATTCTCTATATTTTCATACATTATCAGCTTGTTACTCATTTGTTCCATCTCAACTTTTAGTCGCTTTATTTCTGAGTTTAGTTTTATGCATTCATCCTCGTTTGATTTGTAAGAGTTTGATATCTTTTCCAACTGAGTTTCAAGTTCTTTGAGCTCATTAGCCTCCTGTTCTTATCTTAGAGTTTTTCTTTCCTCAAAGATGTAGATTTTTTCTTCGTAATATTTTAATGTGCATCTATGTTTTTAATTCTTTTTCCTACACAGTCTCAATTCTTCAAGAGCATATATCAGTTTGGCTTCAAGATTCACTTTATCTTGTTCTTCAACAGAGTCTTCATATTTGACTGAGTTCTTCCCTCTTGAAATTTTTTCTTTAGATGCATCCATAGCCATAAATAGACATTCAGTTTGAGCTTCATCATCTTTATTTTAAGATTTTCCTACGTTGCTTGAATCAAATTCATTTGACTCTTATTTTGAATAGAAGTTCCTTTTGTTCTTAAAGAACTTCTTGCCATTTTTATTTTTATAGCTTGTATCTATCTTGTTGTGTTTATAACTTTCCTCTTCATGTTTAGAATGAGTTTCTTTAATTTTGTTTGGACATTTAACAACAAAGTAACCTACTTTTCCACATTCAAATAATTTTAAAAGGATTTTTCCTTTATACTTACCTGAACCTCTTTTCGGTATTCTTACGAACATTGCTTCAATATTTTCATCATATAATTCATCCTCTAAATCTAATTCTTCTTTTTCCTTGGATTAGGTTTATTTCTTGACCTTGACTGCTACTTCTTTCTTGGTAGTCTTGGATCCAATAGTCTTCATCTCGTATACTGAAAGAGTCCTCAGTAATTCATCCATTGTGAGAGTTTTCATGTATTTAGATTCTTCCATAGCTAAAAATTTTGCATCATATTTTCTAGTCAAAGATCTCAAGATTTTTTGAACTATGACAGCTTCTCACCTAGGTGTCTGATCATATTAATAAATTCATTTATTCTTTGCATGTAGGATGTTATACTCTCATCATCTTTCATCTTCAAATTCTCAAACTGATCTTTATAAGTCTGTAAATTTTATATCTTGAGTTTTCATCTCCTTCATAAATAATTTGAAGTTTATTTCAAGTATCCTTTGCATTTGTGCAGTGCATAACTTTTAAAAAACTTGGTTTTAGTTAAGGTGCATAAGATGGCATTCATGGCTCCTGAGTTGCATTCATATTCTATCTTATATGCTAAAGAAGTGATTGGTGACATCAGATATGTTTTCATCCTTATTCTCTAGAATGCATAATTTGTTCCAATGAAAAGAGGTGATCTTTATAGTGATAAACTGCATTGTGCCTGATTTGTTGTCATGTTTGTGAAAAGAGGATCTCCTTGAAGATGTTAAGCTTCTTCTGGAAGGATGTCTCTTTGATACCATTTGTTAGAGTTCAAAAGTACTAAGAGGGGGGTTGAATTAGTGTGGATTAAAATTTTCAAGAATGTTTATCCATATTTCTATCAAGGAGTGTAATCATATAATCATAAGCATTTAAAAAACACATGCCAAATAGTATAACACAGAACACAAAATTTATAGTGGGAAACCCTTTCAGGAGAAAATCCCACTTGAAATTATGGATTTATAAGGAACATCAATTCCAAATTCTTACAATGGTTTTGGTTGAGCACCCAATCAACCCTTGAAGCACCCACTTCATATTGTCCAAGCACCCACTCAACAATTTAGCAAGCACTCACTAATAAGGAGCACCAACCCCTAATTTAATCAGTTACAACTGATATTTTATAAGAACCTACCCACAAGGAGGCTACAACCCCCTGAAAATGCTAAGCTATAAATTATACTTATCTTACATACAAATTTTGATCGTCTAGTTATAAAAATTTCTTACACAATAGATCATGATCACTTTTCTGTATTTGTCTGCGTTATCTTTGTCAATCTCTTTTTCTCATCTAATTTTAAATCTATTTCTCAATCAATCTACAGTATTGATGATTTTCTCATTTGAATCTTCAATAATTCATATGTTTGTTCTCCCCTTATTTCTCTTTTTCTCTTCTGTAGCTCCTTCAGATTCATTGCATCATTTTCTCACTTGAGAAACTTCAGTATTAATACCGAATTTCCTCTATATAAACAATTGATACTCTCCATCACATCCTTTGGCATGTCACGCACTCTTTCATATTCTGTTGCCTAAAAATTTGGTCTATTAAATTTATGCAAGAAACTCTAGATTTACTCTCTATATATTCAACATGATTTCACCTTTTTCTATGCATTTAACTAAAAATATTTATTAGCCAATACCTTAAAATAGATTTCTCATATTTCTAGGATTTTCAACGTGATCAAGATGAGAAAGCTACTTTATTCTCTTATATTTAATTTTTCCTTAAATTAAGAATCATATAGAGAACTAAAACTAGATTTCCATAAAGTCAATGAGCATTAAATGTTGACAGCTAGAACTATAGATTTCTTTGTTCTTCATGGATGTGAAGTCGTATACTAAGCCAAAATCACCAGACAATCGAATCACCATTGATTTTGTAGAAAAAAAATCACTTTTCCATTTTTAAATCAATTTGATTGTCCTCGAGCCTTGTCTAGTTCATACTTGTTCAATCCACAGATTTCCTTAGCTTCTTTGACTTTTTATTTGTATCACAGATTTTCTCCTTTGTTGCGGTTTTTTAGCTATCTACAAATTTTCTTTTACTTCGTGGCTCTTGCAATGTTAGACATATTTTATTCTTGTTTTTTTTTCCCATGGTTTTTTTTCATGTCCACGACCATATCCTTTAACCCACAATTGTTATCGTTTCTGGTTCTTCACAATGTTTCTCTATATGTGTGGCTTTCTCAAGACTTCCTTAATCCCACAAATTTTCCTTATAATATTCTTACTTCTACGAATCTTCCTTCACACCCATGACATTAACATACTCATTCACGGCTTGTTCTTTGGCTCCTTTTTCTTTGATGAATTCATTCCTTTACTCGTAGATTTCACTGGGCTTCCGTGACTTCTTCTATAGCTCCACGACTTTCTATAGACACGTCAGTGGATAACTCCTCATGTCTGCAGCTTTCATAAAAGATGATTAAGTCCCTTAAAAATTATCCTTGACCATCCTAAAGCCTCTGTGACCTGACACTACCAATCAACCTTCATCTCTCTTACTTGCTCACTTTACCAATTAACCCTTTTTCCATGAATCCCACTTGACATCAATGATAACACATATGACAATGAAAAAGGTCCAACATTTTTGACATTATTTATTCATTAGTATCCTTGGTGTATATTTTCTTTGGACTTGTTGTCACTCTTTATTTTACATTCTTTATGAAAAAATTCACTTCGTTACACTGCCCAGTTTTACCTAAGGTCTATTTTAATCAACCTTATCAATACGTTGTTCATTATGCCTCCCACAAAAAGAATGAGGTATAAAAAAATAGGGTTGAATTCCTTTACAAATGATAAGTTAAATCCACTTTTATAAGATAATGGTATGATTAATCATAGTGGTGGCAAGGAGAGTTCTCCCCAGTTAGATTTTGTGTTTAGTCCAGCCTAAATTGATAACTTATTATTCCAAAATAGACATGAAGTTATTATGTGAGTTGTAGTGTTGGGGGAAAAGTTTCCTTCCACGGTTGATCCCTCTCTTCTTGTCAGCATGGTTCAAGGAGAGGAAGAAGTAGAGCTTACTTTGTGTATCATTGATGAAATCTTAAACCTAGGACATGCTTATACTTCTAGACCAAGGAATGGGAAAGAAGGTTCTTCTCAAAATGATGGTGGATATTGCATACCCATTATTAAAATACATTGTGAGGATCATAAAGAGCATGTCAATCATGAACAACTCCTTCTCATGAAACTTTTAAAGAGATACTAACTCAAGAGGTGACCTTAGAAGAACAAATACAAGCCCTTTCTTTCCAATTGGAAAGTCTATCTTCACATGTTACTAAGAAATCCACGAAGTCTCCTATGAAAGAAAAACCTAGATCTTCTTATTCAGAGTTTTATACCAAGATTTCTAGACAAGAAAAACCAAAAGAGTCATATTATGAGTCTTATACCAAAAATCCTAAAAAGAACAAACCTATATGGGATTATGAAAGGTTATATATAAAAAACCAAGATGAAGAAATGACTAGTTATAGGCCTCACCCATTGACACAAGGACAACTCTTTGATCAAGAATTCTTATCCATGAAGAACACCCTTGTTTCCTTACAAGAAGGTAAGTTAGGACCTAATAAGAAATATAAATTTGAAGAGTTGTATCTGTATCCTTTCGATAGGGATATGCTACAAGTACTTTTCCCTAGGGATCATTTCAAATAATTCTTCATGGCTTTCCAAGAGGTCACCTTCAGTGATAACTATCTTATACGCATTTTTCTGTGGAGTTTAGGGAGTCAAGCACTCGAGTGCTTTTTGCATATACCAAAAGGATCTATATTTACATGGCCACAATTGGATGAAAACTTCATAAGCCACTTCTCCTTCAACATGGAGAATTATGATACTATGAATGACTTATGCAATGAAAAACAACGTAATAATGAGAACTTCGTTGGTTTCTTACAACAATGGTGAGGGTTATCTAGTTGTTTCCCTTGCTCTATACCATAGAAACAATTATTCAGCACCTTCATACCTAACTTATGCCCTGAGATTGTTTTCCACTTACAAATGCATTATGGTAATACATTTGAAGAGGTTATAGAAAAAGGTAGAAAATTTGAAAAAGTGTTGTTGACAAAAGGGACCTTGAAACCCTCCTCACATGACAAACATGATCAAAATCCTAATGAAAAATAGAAATTTGTTCCAAACAAGAACAAAAATTTCATCGGTGACAATATTACAGATTCTAAACAGGTGTAGGTACTTTAGAATTGTGCTCCCTTGAAACTAACTAAGGGACCTTCTACCCCTCAGTACAAGCATTGTACATTTACTCATCTATCTAAATCTATGTCATCGATACTTAAATAGTTAGAGGTAGTTAACATGGTTAAGTACCCCGAAATAGTCCCTTATGCTAATGATGCACTTAAACCATCTTGGTTTAGAGAAAATGAATATTGCATGTTATATGGTGTTAAGCATCACAAAACTTATAAGTGCCTAAAAATAAAACACCATATCCAAGACCTAATTGAAAGTGGTGACATGGAAATGGATTCCTCGGGCACTAACAAGTATGTCAATGTTGACTTGGGAATTTATAAAGAACCTTTCCCTAAACATAACAAAGGAAAGGAAAGGTTGGATCAAGTACATACATCCTAAAATAAAGGTATTGGTTATATTTATAAAGATTCAAACTATGTGGACAAAAAGAACAACTCTTATGATGTCATAATTCATTATGTAAACCCATTCATTGAGAATATAAACACAATAAAGTTCAAAACAAGGGAATGCACCATGGTAACACAACGTGCTCACCTTTTATTTCAAAACCTCCTTTGTCTATCCCTTGAGATAGTCACTATGATGTCTTGGAGCAACTTGAGAAGACTACTGCTAAGATCTCAATCTTAGATCATCTTAATATCTCTAACGTACACAAGGACATACTTTTTAAGACATTACAAGGGTCAATAGTTTCAGTTGATATAGACCCTACCCGCTTCTAAGAAATGGTGAAACAAATTGCTCCAATGGAGCATATAACCTTTATTTAAGAGGAAATTCCTGTGAAATATACTTCACACAATTTAACCTTACATATTGAGGTTATTTTCAATCATAAGAGAATTAAACGGGTGTTTGTGGATGGTAGATCAAGCCTAAACATTCGTACCTTTATATAGGTTTGGTACTTGGGTCGTACTGAAATAGATCTGGAAACAAAGGTCATTACCATTAAGGTGTATGACAATGAAGAGGGGCAATAGGCTGGTATAATAACATTCTCACTAGGAATAGGGCCTACTACTCACAATAGAAAGATCCATGTTCTTGACTTGGAGTTTCCTTATAACATAATTTTTGGCCACCCATGGATGATATGTGTTGTTCATGATCCTCAAAAAGAGTCGAGCGAACAAGAAAAGGAGCTCTGTCAATGTGTGATCCTAATGAAGTATCTTCTCAAAAACCAATGTCATGGTGAGAATTCCACTTAACATGTGGAAGAGGGGAAACAATACCATGTGAGTGTCTACCAATACCTCCACCAGTGAGACCCATAGAATGGAGCATGCAGCTGATAGGAAGTAGGATACACAACATGTGGTACTGTAATAGGCACAGATGTGGAAGAGCATGCAGTAATAAGCTTCATAGGTGTATGAGCATCAAGAATAGGAACAGACTCAAAGATTGACAAATCAATGTCATTGGGTTCAGGAGAAATAGCTACAAGTGGACTAGGAGCATGTTTGTGGTTGTCCAAAATATGACGGTGATGTTGTAGGCTAGCAAGTTTGTTCTGCAGGGAGTGTATTATTGTATCCTTATCATGAATGAGTGATTGTAGAAGAGAATTTCACTTCTTGAGTGATCTATTTTCTTCCACAAATTTTATAATATCATCTTGAATTCCACACACTTCAGAGAAAAGCATATCATTCTCAGAATCCATGATAGTTACAAACTGCAACTCCCAAAATTTTAGGATGTCGGGCTCAGCCGAAATTGCGTCCATAATTGATTACAACACTCCTCCATATTTGGCACTTTATAATTATAGTGCAAGTATAATAAAAAATAACTCTAATGGAAAGATCATGAAAAAAAAAGCACTTTTACAACAAAAAACTCTCAAAACCAAGTTACTGATCAAAAGTTACAAGCTTTTTACTATTTTGCTCTGTTATTTAATGTAGTTGAAACTAAAACAAAATAAATTGTTGTTGCCTTCACCACACAAATAAAATTAAAGGGGGTTGAAGCTAAGCACCTAATATTAGGAATCACAAGCTTTAAGCCCTCATATGACCATACCATATGACCAAGGGCTAATAATTTTAATGGGTCCCTTGGCTCAAATCCCAAGGTGCACCAGTGTGCTTCTCTGTAAAATAAAAAATAAAAAACCAAAAAAAATGACTGCCTCCAGAATTGGCCGAGTTTATAGTCGATCTTAGGGTTTTCACACCTTCTGGATCCAATGGAAGCCTCTTTTTTTCATAAAAATTCATGCAACAACAAAATACGACCAAATCCCAAATATATGAATACATAAATAATTTAATTGCCAAATAAAACTTACAGACGGATGTCAATAGCAATCTCTCGCTCTGATACCATGAAAGGAATGATAACTAGATCGTACCAAGCCAAGAATACATATGCTAATAAAACACCATGAACTATAATATGAAAGCAATTCGCTAGAATAAATTTACATAAAACCTTTGCAAATAAATGAGAAACAATATCATATATTATTATGGAACTCAATGCAATACATTGAGAATAGGTCTTGCTTAAATAGGCAAGGAATAACAATCTAAGAACTAAGCAAGGTCGTAGATCAAGCCATGAATCAAGGAAATAACTAGTCATCAAAGATCTAGTCAAGACCATAGATTTAGGAGAGAACTAGACATCAAGGATCTAGTCAATACCATAGATCAAGGAAAGAACTATACCTAACAACTAGATAATATCTCCTAGTATCTAAATAAGTTAAAAGAAATATCCACACACATAAGTGGGTGAGGATAAATACAATAAAGGTAAATAAAGTACCTAGGTGAACATGAGCTAAGGTAAATACCTACTCTAACACCATTAAGGTGTATGACAATGAAGAGGGGCAATAGGCTGGTATAATAACATTCTCATTGGGAATAGGGCCTACTACTCACAATAAAAATCTCCATGTTCTTGACTTGGGGTTGCCTTATAACATACTTTTTGGCCACCCATGGATGCATGTCGTGTAGGTCATTCCTTATACATATAACCAATGTCTGAAGATATACTATGACAAGTGAATTATAACTATTCCAAGGGATTCTCAACCTTTCGCTCATTATAGGGAATTATCATGTTACTTCCCTAATTCTATTTATTTCCCTTCCACTGAGATGGTTGTTCCAACTCAATCTAAGGCTCTCACGTTGCGTGTTGATCCAAATGCATTGATCCCTAATGACAATGGTAATTTAACATCAGTTACTCCCTTTTCTACATGGGAAATGAAGACCCTTTCAACCAGTTACAGGGAGTATTGTATCCAATAGGATATTTTGGTTTCAAACCTTTTCCTATCGCCAAAAACATGGGGTAGGCATTGTCACAGATATCAACGTTGTAAAGATAATTTCCCCTTTGACTATTTCACTCCTAGTGGTTTGTTAGCCAATGAATATCGGCTATGGAACTCTATGATACCACCTCCTATGGATGAGATGGCATCATGCTATCAAGATGATAAATATGTAATTCTGAACAAAATGATGTACGCCATGGGCTACCAAGGGTATGGCTATGGCACACACAAACAAGGAGTGGAGGAACCTTTTCCAAAACCCAACAAAAAATGTGCAAGTATGGTATTGGCCTTTGACCATATGGATCTATTCAAGTAGTGTGTGATGCCACTTCCTCTGGACATGAATATAGTGAGTCATGTTACAAAATTGAAACAAATTACTAGTGTAGCATTTATGAAGAGCTTTCCTCTACCAATATATTTTCTTATATGGCTATATTGACCATATTCCCTGCCTAACTTATCCTTGTTCCTAAATTAAACCTCATTTATCCTTCCTTGGTGAATTGGTACCAATAAAAACATGTACCAATTGACTTATTTTCCAATGATGAGGTTATTTGTGATTTTATGTGTATCCAAGACGACATCCCAATAGGTGATCATAAAAAGGGATTCTATATTAACCTTGACACATACACCTATTTTGGGGAGGAGGATAACTTTTGTGGTCATCAAATTAAAGTAAAAATCAAGGGAAAATTTTCCATAGAGAAGCCTTGCAAAAAGAAAAACTCCAAGTCTTATAGTATAAACCTTTTTGAGGAACTAGCAGACAAACAAAAGGAAAAAGTAAAGGACAAATAAATTGACTTATCCAAGGCTGAAAATCTCATTGAGACACCCTTGGAAGCAGATCTCAATCTTCCCCCTGATCCTACATGTATGGAAGAATAATCTAAGATTATTGTGGAGGATACTATGAGGTTAGCATCGGAACAAAAGAATTACCTAGGATGGTTAAGTTAGCAAATTCACTCCTGACTCAAGAACAGAAGACATTTGTCTTACTTTTGTGTTAATTTATAGACATATTTTCTTGGTCCTACATGGACATGCTAGAACTTTATCTAGAACTAGTAGTGCATAATATTTTTGTGTACGAAGATGCAAAGCATATTAAACAAAATCTCAATAAAATGCATCCTCATGTTGCCTTGTTGGTTAAAGAGGAGATAGAAAAATTATTGGCAATAGGTTTCATTCTTCCTATTGATTACTCAGAGTGAATTTCAAATGTTGTACACGTACAGAAAAATCCCATAGGTATCATAATTTTTATAGATTTTAGAGACATAAACAAAGCTTGTCCTAAGGATGGATTTCCTCTCCTAAATATTGACATGATTTTAGATCCCATGGATAGTTATGAAATGCTATAACTCATGGATGGATTTTAAGGCTATAATTAGATTAAGGTTGAGGAGGAGGATCAACATAAGAAAGCTTTCAAAACCCCTTGGGGGAAATTACATTACCAAGTCATGCCCTTTGGCCTTAAGAATATAGGTGAAACTTATCAGTGGGATATGAACTTTATTTTTCATGACATGATCAATGACATAATGCAATAGTATGTAGATTACATCCTAGGCAAGTCCAAAATGAGAGAAGACCATCCAACTATTCTACGGTTTTTTTTAACATCTAAGGGACTACAAGGTTCATCTCAATCCAAATAAATGTTCCTTTTGTGGGTTATTAGGCAAATTACTAGGTTTTATTGTGTTACAGAGGGGAATTGAAGTAGACCCAACAAAATTCTTGGCTATTAAAGAGATGACTCATCCTAAAAACATAAAACAATTGTGCATCTTGCAAGAGAAATTTCAAGCAATTGGGAGATTCATTTCCTAGATCATAGACAAGTGTCACTCATTTACACATCTTCTCAAGAAGGATGTCGACTTTCTATGTGGTCTAGAACAATAACAAGTGCTTTCTTTTATTAAAAAATATCTATCAAAACCCCATGTTCTCATGCCACATAGTGTAGGAAAACCACTGCTATTATAAATTTCTACTACACAATTTGTAATTGGAGCACTCTTAGCCCAATATGATAGGATAAGGAAAAATATGTATATTATCTAAGCTGGAAATTGTTTGCTTATGAGATCAATTACCCATAGATTGAGAAGGCTTGTTTAGATGTGTTTTTTTCCTTTCAAAAACCACATCATTATTTTCTAAACAAAATAGTCAAGCTTATATCAAAGTGGACCAATTGGATAATCCTACTCATTGAAGTTGATATAGAATATGTCTATCAGAAATCAATTAAGGGGTAGATGCTAGAAGACCAATTATTTGAAGCCCCTTTACTAGGTACAGAACCATTGATTGTGGAACTTCCAAATGCTTCAATAATGTATCTCAAGGAATCCATAACATGGCACATGTAATTTTATTGATCTGTCACATTCCATGGTTCAGGAGTAGGATTTGTGCTTATAACTCCTTCAGGGTACTTGATCCTAAAAGCTTTCAAAATAGGATTCCCATGCAAAAACAACATAGCAGAATATAAAGCTCTGGTTGTAGTGTTGAAAATAGATATACACTGGGATATCAGGCAACTCAACGTGACTATAGATTTTATGTTGATTATCAAACAAGTTACAGATGAGTACAACGTTAAGGATGAAAAAATCATTACTTATAAAAAAATGGTTGATACATTAAAATATTTCTTTGCGTAGAACACCTTTGAACATATTCCTAGAGGGTATAATCAAGTGGTAGATGTTATGGCTACAATTGGTTCTTTGTTATGTATTCCACCTAGACAGAATGATATACCCTTATTTTTGGATCACTTACTAATGCCAGTGTATGATATGTCAGATTCTTATCTGATATGTGAATTTGTTAGTCCCCATTCACCATGGTACCTTGATATTTTCAATTACCTTCATGATGAAACCTTCCCTCTAGACATTTCCCATTCTAATAAAAGGCACCTTATCTAGCGTATAGCCCACTACACCTTACTTGGGGGAATTCTCTATTATAGAGGGTATGACGGGAATCTTTTGTGTTTTCTTAATTATAATGAACCCATCTTAGCAATTAAGGAGGTTCACGAAGGTATCTATGGGGCCCATATAAATGAGATAATCCTGACTAAAAATATACTAAGAACAAGTTATTATTGGCCTACCATGGAAAATTATTACTACAAGTATGTATAGAAATGTTTACTGTGTCAGAAATATGGAAATTTGATTCATGTGTTGGCACAATCCTTGTAGTCTATTACAAAACCATGGCCTTTTTCAAAGTGGCGGCTTGATCTCATTGGAAATCATACCCCAACATCCTCTGATAGCCATATGTTCATTATCACTGCCATTGAGTATTTCACAAATTGGGTAGAGGATTTTCCTCTCACCTATATCATGGGTGTGCAGATTTATAAGTTTATAATGATCCATATCATTTTTCGTTATGACATCCCTTAAGTCTTTCTCATAGAAAATGGAAAATCCTTCAAAAATAAAATTGTGAAGGCATTATGTCAATGCTTTCAAATCAGTCTCAACTACTCAACCCCATATTACCCTTAAGGTAATGGACAAGGTGAGGCCACCAATAAAACCCTTGTCTATATTATGGAGAATATGGTGAGTAAAATTGGTCACAACTGGCATCTATAGATTCACCCAATCCTATGGGTATATAAAATATCCATTCGCACCCCTACTGGTGAAACTCCATATTCCCTAGTATTTGGAAATGAATCTATTTTACCTATTGAGATCAATCTCCCCTCTTTACATATAGAATTGAGAGAGTACCTAGATAAAGAGGAGGATTATAGAGTGGCTCAGCTAGCAGAGATGGAAATATTTGATGAGAAGAGACTTCACACCCTTGATCAACTCAAAGTGTATAAGAATCAAGTATATAGGAGTTATAAAAAAATAATTATGTCTCGCTAATTTGAGGTTGGAGACCTTGTGATGAAGTAAAATCAGTTCAACACCACCAAGGACCATGAAAAGAAAGGAAATTTTGTGCCAAATTGGTTAGGGCCATATGTTGTGGTTGCTAAATATGGTTCAAGTGTATACAAGCTTGCTCACTCAGATGGTGATGAACTAAAGGAACCCATGAACACCACGAATCTCAAAAGGTTATACGCTTGAGTATGGGGTTCCTCAAAAATACAAATAAAATAAAAAGGGCATAAAAGTAGAAAAATTAAAGATAAAACAATTTGTCCAAGTGTGAAAACAACACAATTATGGCACTTTGGATAGTTCCTTTGTTGAAAATTGGTTTCCAACGCCATTGGAGGGTATGTTGTTCACAAGAATCTCAATATATAGGATTGTAATGGATTTATCCTAAGCTCCATATTTACCTGTGTTTGAAATACTTTTGAGACTGTCCCTCTTGTCCTTGATCTGACTGATCCAAATTTTATGTGTAAAGATTTTGACTTTGTATATTCCCAACTTGCGTTGGGGGAAAATTTGCATATTCAAATACTGAAGATACACGTGGCATTCTACCCTTATACATCACATCCAATGCTAGGGGAATCTACGTTTCTTCATTTCCTTGCACATAGCTTTGGAGAAATTTTGTAAAAAATACAAAAAACATTGGTATAACTTTTGAAAATCCCAAAACATTCAAATATATTTCGTCAAAAAAATCAAAACATTAAGAAACAAGTCATAGAAAACTCAAAAACAATTTAAAACATTTCAAAAATGTCCCTAAAAAATAAAGTAATAGTTTTCTTACTTTAGTTGTTTGATTATACATAGTTTTGTTTGCATTTATTCTTCATGTTAGGTGTTGTAAATGAGATTCATTTGCTTTCTTGGATTGAGTGTTATTTTAATTTGTTATGCATTACATTGAGTTCATTTTATCTTGCATACTTGTACATAGTTGTGTTGCTTTGATTATATTTGATTAACTTGTGCTTGTTGTTTACTTGTACATTTTGTTACCATCTCATCATCATATCATCTATTATCACATATATACATCATATATCAATAAATGCTAAGCTACATCATCATGAAATTGAAAATTAAAACATGCATGCTAAGCTAACATTATATGATATCACCAAGAGTGGTAAGAGGGATCACCTTCTATACCCCCCTCAAACATAGACCATAATAAAAATGTGGATTAAGCATGCTATCTCATAAACAAAATGTGATAAGTAAACAAGTCCATCATTATCATATATCATCAAAATATAAATTTCCATGTACAAAATAATGTGTCTCAATATATCTCAGATACAATAAGCCATCATGGGCATGGATAAAATGTGTTCGTTCATCACAAGGTACAGCCGTAAATAATACATAATACATCCTTACAAAAATCTACCTTCATCATGAGGGATACATAAAAAATTTACATCCAATACAATAGAAAGAGTCAACCTGTAATGTCTGTTTCAAACGGCCACTTGAGACCAAGAAACAAACTAGGACTAGCTAGGAAAATTATGGAATAATTTTATTTTTTATTTAGAGTGTTTGCAAGAGGGTCACAAGATCACAGTTAGCACAAACTAGGTAAGGATTAACAAGGAAGACTGACTTGCAATAATTACTTCAAGCAACTAATAGTAACAAGGTACAATGTCAAAACAAGAGGGTAAATTCATCACTTAGGTTAGGAGAGTGAAATCTCACTCATCTCTGCCCTAATAGGCTTATAGGGTTCAACTTGATTTTTCACATACTTAGAGTCATCAAAACTTTCTTAAAACAACCTTATTGGATAGAAAATTCTCTCACATTTCCAACCACATAAAGAATTCCTCCTAAATCCTTATAAATCTCAAGTTATGGCCCGACGGAGTTTTGGGGAAAAAATTTCCTTTGGGGAGTCCACGGGCTTAGGGAGAAACTTTTTCCCTTGAGCGGGGAGGAAAATTGAGAATTTTCCCTCCTTGAGCACAAAAGTGCAAAATGCCTCCACACGCCCACGGGTCTGATAGGGAAGACACGTGTCACTTCCTGATTAGCACAGGGAAATGCAGAGTGGGGGAGCACTTTAGGATTTACAGATTTTAGGCCAAAATCCCAAGAGCAGAAATGGACACGCGCCTCCACTAAGGAGAAACCCATGCCATGTTTGATTGGGTAGGGGTCGGCAGGTTATGGGGAGAAATTGGAAATTTTTCCCAAGGTCCAAAAACCATATTTCTTGAAGGAAAATTTGCCTTCATACCTCCGACCTTGCTCAAAAAGCCATGTGGCATCCTGTGATTGGATGCAGTTTAGCGGAGTAGCTGTAACATTCCCAATTTAAGACATTAGAACAAGGAAAAAAAATTGTATAACATTCTCTGCTCTAAATTACATAATTCAGAACACATGTTTCAATTTCTAAATAATTGTTCTCTGTTCTAAATGACGTAATTTAGAACACACAATGCTCTTTAGGTCAATGTTCTCTGTTCACATATTCATACTATGGAACATACATTCTATGCCATTTAATCATATAACAGATACCATGTGCTGCTGTAATGACTCAAAGAACTACCGATCTCCCATTTTATGGCTCGGAGTTTCAACGATCTCTCATTTCATGACTCGGCTAATTACCGATCCTTCATGTTAATCCATGAATTGTATACTAAGTATACTTGGTTCTCTTTACTGTTTTCAGTTATTGAAATGTTCCATTTAAGAGGCCTATCTGAATATCTATTACCGATATTCATCTGAAATCCTACTTCTTAAACCAGGTGATTAGGACAACACAACCAGCAACTTACAATAATTTGGCCAAAGATTTTCACATGCTTAGCATGATCATATTCCTAGACGTTATACACATCAATGGAATACGTCCTTCACCTCACTTCATCTATTATCTAGAATGGTCTTTTCTGACTTCTTTCAGTCCTCTTTTCCAAGGTTAAACTTTAACCCAAGATAGCAATATGAAAGAGTATAGGGAGGCACTCATGGTGACTAAAGGTACGCAAACATACTTTGTCGACCCTAGTTGACTGTGTGTGTCTAGTTACCTTTAGTCTTCCTGAGTCACTCTGTATGCAAGGTCACATTCCTAACTTGGTCCAAAGTAACTTAGTCCAAGCTTATGTAAACTTTGATGATTCAATTCGGAAGGGCATTGTAACATGTCAACTGTAACATTGTGTCGTCATGAAGGCCCCACCTTCATGAAGACACCATATTGCAGCTGGCATGTGCCAACATCCTATGGAATCCTCTCATCAAGGGTTACACATCCAGCTAAAAGTGTGATTAGATTCTTAACTTTAATTCTATTAAGAATGAGTTTCAGCAACCGTGTTGATCCTCTAACCTCACTATTCGTTACCATTTCCTAGCTAGAAAAGACTTGAATTGTCTCATAGCTTAGTATACATTTGCTCTTCCTTATCGAAGGATTTCATATCTCCATCTTAGTTCTTTAATTAATGCTTCAGACTTACAGTCCACTACAGCTTAACGAAGTAAGATTAAATTACTAAGCTTAATCAGGTTAATCTACAATTGATTTTAAATTCAGGTTTCCATTTCCTTATATGTCATTTAAATGAGGTCTATTCCCAATTGAATGTATTCATTTATTTACAATTATCTTAATTCAGTTTAAGGCGTGTTAAGAGGAGATATGATTCCTCTTACCGAATATCTTTTGGCAAGACAACCCAAGGATTATTAACGAAATCAGAATATAAAATTCAATTGTCCCTTCATTAATATTCATTAGTTTATAATCTAATTCTGAATATTATTTATACAAGAGCTTATATTTATTTTACTCTTTTACTAATGTCAATTTAAAATCCATATTGACCTAAGTATTAATTAATTACACGTTCCAACTTAAAAGTTGTATTCAAGTAAAGAATAGACATTATATCCCTTTAAATCTAACAACCATCATTTGAATAAGTAGAAATTCAACGAATAAAGTTATATTCTCAATCATATTCAAACAGTTCCAAGGTGGTACAACCATTAAAATAACACACCTTCCCCTTTTACTCATTCCTCTAGATTAAAATTTATACATTTTACAAGTCCACACAACTGGACTTCATTCATGCCAAACAACATTAAAAACTCGAAAAGAAAGAAGAAAACAACTTTTTCTTTTTCCATTTCCCAAGAGAAGAATAATAAAATCTCAGAAAAGATCCATCCCTTAGTTAATCAGAAGAAGCATCATAAAACAACATGTCTTTACTCACGGAATCCATCTACAAAATTTACTCGCACGGGTCAGTTCATCAAACTGAGCATATTAAGAACTTATCATTAAAATGAGGTGCTCTTGATTAACTATCTCAATAAAAGAACTCTGCTTTTATGAAACGTCTCATAATTGAGATAGACATCATCTACGAATTAAATGTCGATAAGGATGAACAATTTAACAACTCAATCCCAATAATTAACATCACAATCAGACAATAAAATTAACTAACAACTTTTTCTCCAATGATTACAGTAAACACACAACAATTTATTCCCATTTCCTTATTGTTTTCTTCCAATAACGCAAGATTTCATTCCATATTTAGGCAATTACTGCCAAGAGTATTTTCTCTAAATAGTTCCAGATTAAAAGCATCTGTAAGAACTGGTACATATATTTATATTGTTGTTCTAATGCAATTATTATCAATTCCATTCCCTCATTAAATATGGGACTTCAAAGAAAGAATTAACTAAAAATATTAAATAGAACTCCTTCACTTTTATACTACTCATTTAATTTCATCCAATTCAAATACAGAAGAGAAAGGTAGTCATACACCATAACAACACTCGTGTTACTTTCTAGAATTCAAAAAACAGCATAGTACTCTTTCAATTCAGAAAGGGGGAAAAACAACAGATAAAATGCAGTTGCTTACGCCGAAGGCAGTCAGAAATATATTCACTATTAGATAACAGAATTTCAAATTGGATAAGAAAAGAAAATAAGTATTATTTCCATTTACCCACTCAATAATCTCTTTCTTTTAATCACAACCGAACTGGACAATTTAAACAAGAAGAGATAACAATTCGCGGTAACAGTCAAGGAGAGAGAACAATTAAAGTCAATAATCGAATGAAAGGAAGGAGATTCCTATTACCTCTTCTCATTGCTTAGCCGAGTATCAACTATTTGGTGTAGATATGTTTCCAATAAGGTAATTCCTTCTATACAAGACTATTTCAGTATTCATAACTTACTATCGACCATTCAAGGAAGTATTCCAGAATTCATTTTGCATCAGACCCGCAAGTATCAGTAACAATGGAACCTCCAATTAAAATCATTTCCATTAATTATTCACCAAAAATGGACATATCCATCCAGGTGTGAAACAAGTAAGATTGTACAACAAGGCAACATGATCACGATTTCACCGTAATAATTAAAGAAATCATTTTTCAACCACAAGAGTAAGAAATCTACTCAGGTTCCGTTTCAATGAAAACAATGAAGAATTTTAAATCCATAGATTATATATATATTTATCATTGAGTTCAATGAAGAAACAAAATATAAATTGTACGTTCTACCCCGTCCATTCAATAGACAGAGTACTATGTTCCCATTTAGATAAAAACTTCTTTCCAAACAGTCATACATGAGTACCAAGA
The DNA here is from genome assembly GCA_019776745.2 of Taxus chinensis. Taxonomy (NCBI): domain Eukaryota; kingdom Viridiplantae; phylum Streptophyta; class Pinopsida; order Cupressales; family Taxaceae; genus Taxus; species Taxus chinensis. The sequence continues at coordinate 198,100,736 of CM034153.1, forward strand.
ACAAACAGGTAGAACATCATATCGATCTAGAGAAAACAAATGTAAAGGTTCTACTATGATCTTACTGTCCCTAGGAGGATTCACACCATGATACGCTGTAATATGATAAGAAAAATAGTTCACACAATAGTCTTGTCAAGCATTCTTATGGTTTTCATAGCCATTTGTGCACACAGAAGATAGAAAAAAGTTTACACATCACTGTTGCCTTCAGCAAGATCAACCCATAATGGACAATAAAACCCAATTACCCATTACTTTCATAATTCAAAACAAAAGAGAGGAAACTCAATTCATTTACCATTTCAACAAGAAAACACCCATTTTCTTCAGTATGAATCCAGAAATTACCCAAATCACATTTGATTTCAAACAACAACTCAAGTAAAAGATCACATCTAACATATCAACATCTTATTCTTACAAAAACACCCAATTACAAGAGTAGAGTTCTTTTAATGAAGATGCTTAACAAAGAACAAAATGGTTTAAAGAAAAGAGCCTAACATGCATGTATATTTTCTAGTTAGCTCGTAGAAGATCACAGTCGAGCTTCTCCCAAATTTCTTCCCTCTAACAAGTTATTAAACCAGGTCTCTTAACTTCTTCCATGTTTCCACAGACCCAAAAACCACTCAGAGGCAGTCGAACCAATAATGGCTAGAAGCAAACTTGTAGGCTTGAAAGAGCAACAAAAGGAAATGTAAAGCAAAAATTCAAAACCTGAATGAACAACAATAACCCACAAAAATTCCTCTTTCTTCTTTCCAAGGCAGGCGGGTGTCAAAACCAAGATCAATAAATGCATTGAATGCATTGTTTTTTCCTCTTTCCTCCCACCACCACCGACTCAGGTTTGGCGGGCCTTTTTCTCACAATTTCGCTTGAAATTCGAATTTAGTAGCATGGTTAATTAGGAGCCTCTATCTTCTCTACTCCCACTAAACTTGGCGTTTAAAACTTCAAGGACATCATTTAATGTTTTCATTAAAGTTTAAAAATTTTCCCTTCTTATCCTTTTATCGACATGTATCCATAGGCCCCTCTTAGGGTTAACAATAGTTTAGGTTACATTGTCCATAGTTAGGTTTCCATCTAGGTTGCAAATCATTAGGATTTGTAATAATTTCCATCCTCTTAATTTATAAAACCCTCCTAGGATAGTTATTAGGTCATAGGTTAGAACTTAACCCGTAGTATTTTACTTAATAGGTTCCAAATAGGTTTTACCGACTTACGTTCAAACACTAGTATAATTCAGGACATTTCGTCCAACGCATATATATATATATATATATAAAATCTCCAGCCTGGTTCTAGACTTCATTCTAATTAGAAAGTAAATTGACAAAGTGACCACGAGGAAGGCCAAAGCATACCTTGGATCAATGGAATTGATTCAAGGTGTGCCGTCAACAAAAATATGAGTTCATCAAATACAAAAGAGAGTTTGTAGTTTCACACTTTGCAAAACACAAGTTATAATGACCTCCATCCCAAGTAAACAAAGTTATAGTAAGCAAGGGTTCAGATCAGTAACACATTCTTTTTAAGATTAAAAGATATATCTTAACATGATAATCCTCATTTCCATAGTTATAACATCACGAAAAGAGGTTATCATAGTAGCTTCTAAAATCAAGACGTTACAGCGGTGGAGCAATTTAAGGTTTTATGCCAAAATAGTTTTATAATAAAAAAGACTTGCGCGGGCCCACGCATCCACTAGGAAATGTTTTAGCACCTCATTCGCTGTAGAGGTGCGGGGCCGCAGAGGAAAATTGAAATATTTTCCAAAGGAGTTATATGGTTAAGTTTTCAATTTTATTCCGCACACCCACCAAGCCATGTGTTAACACGTGATTGGCTGCGAGGCCACGGGGTTGCGGGGAAAAATGGGAAAATTTTCCCAAAGTCAAATTTTTAGAAAGTTCAAGTTTCAAAAAGTTCCACCCTTCCAAAGTGCCATTTGGCAACATGTGATTGGTTGTGAGGGTTGTGGGGCTGCGGACGTTTTGAGGAAATTTTTCCAAAGGTTAAATTTTGATTTTTTTATATAGTTAGATTAAATTTTTGGATGACCATTTTGAAGTAAAACTTCAAATGGCCATAACTTTTCATAAAAAAGTCAATTTTAGGAAAACAAGGACTTTTTAGAAATCTCTTGGAGTTATCTTTGCACATAAGTCATCAATTTTGGATTTTGATAAAGTTTAGAAGGTCAACTTTAAGAAATAGATCTGCAGGGTTTAAAATTCAAATCTGGCAATTTTCCAACTTGTCAATTTGATTAAATTTGAACTCCTTCTTCACTCCACGCATCAAACAAACATGGAGGATCAGTCTAAGGAGGGTCCAGAGTATTTTAGCAAAGTCAATTTGTCCAATTATTCAAGTTTGCAGTTTTCCAGCAATAGACGGGAAAAACGACTGTGTAAGCTCCAAATTGAATTCTATTAAGTTTTGGAGGTTCATTCTTGACTGTAAGAGTGAATTAGAGATCCTTAGGTCTTCCTAAATGTAAATTTCAAGTTTCATAACTTATTGTTGAGTATAAGTCTAAACTGATCATTTTTAATAAAACATGGATTGCCATAATGAAGTTTTAAATCAGTGAACTGTTTCTTTTAAGTCTGCATGCCAATTTATCATTTAAAAGTATGTATAATTTCTATTTGGTGTCATATAATTACTTATTAAGTCTTATATGTAATTCTAAGTTAGATTACAGTTCAGATTTCAATTCAAATATGCATCTTGCAAGGAATACAACATTGTCTATCATTTCCACGCATTCTTTCTTTTCTTTTCAACAGCAATCAACTTTCAATAATAATTCAAATCAATTGTGAAATACACTTTTACAAATTTCCTTTCTATTTGATTTCAAAATATAGTTTACAAGATACATACACATTCTACTCATACACATTTTCTTTTCACACAGAGATATCATTTCAAAACAACAACTCCAATTTACAACAACAATACAAATTTGAGAAAGGAATGTATTTCTTTGATTGATTTCCAAAAATAATTAAAAAATTATTTCTTCCTTTATATTTCAATATGTAATTTACAAACTGTATGACATTCTTTTCGAAAATAGAGAATAGAATAATAAATCTTTACATTTCCCAATGAATCTCAATCTTTTCCTTTGCATTACAAGGTGCCTTCTCAATACAAATAATAATAAAATTCATCCACATCAAGTGGGAAGATAACAATGAAATTTCTCAAAGGAAGGGACTGTCAACTGTATTTTCTTCAAGCTCCAAAACAACAACATGCTGATTTCTTCATCTTTTCATTTTATCACAACAAAGAAGGGGGAAAGGCAACACTCTCCACCCAACCAATACATCCAATGGGAAAGGAGAAGCCATCATTCCCCATTGTCCCCCGAGCCCCAACCATATTGAAATAAATTATGAACATCAACACATGGCAACAAGGATTCTCTCACAACAAGCAACATTCTTTGCACATGCATAAAGCAACAAAATACACAGTCCAAACAAAGATAGCAGTTCACAACTACAATAAGAATCATACACACAACACATGGGCTTGATCAAACAAGCCATCAAGAGCAAGAACTATGGGGAAACTACTTATGCATCCCTATTTGGAATTGGGCATCCACCTAAATCATACTGCCAATAAACATATCAAATCCCATAAACCTTATATCTCCCAACCCCTCCTTATGCCCCCCAAAAGTTTCTCCCTTATGCTCCCCCCAATAGTAAGAATTGCAAGCAGTTTCTTTACCTAGTTGGATCCCAATTCAAAACTCCCTCCAAAATAGAACAAGTGCCATTGGCAATCCCTTATCCCCCCCAGTATGAAATCTCCATAGCCTTCTCCTACACCTTGCCCTAAGCATTCTACCCAACCAGCCAACAATACACAACACATTCACCATTTTTCTCATGCAAGGACAAAAGAAAACAACATTTAAAAAGGGCAAGATCCTACCTCTCCATTATGGAGTTTGTTTCCAAAACAACAAGCTCCTTCAATGCTCAGAAATACAGTCCAACACAATAAGCTCTTCAATGCCCAAAATACAATCCAAAACAACAACACCAAACATGCAAATGAATTTTCAAACTCTCTCCATAGGCAAGACTCCCACAGTAATAAAATTTGACCCAAGGAAGAGAGAGAAAAGTTTCAACAACCATAAACAAGAGAAGAATTCAAATTTTAAAGGAGAGGGAGGGAGAGGATGATGTGGATTCCAAGTGGGATGCCACATCATTCTTACTCAACCCCAAAATGAGAAAGTCAACTTCACAATTAATCTCATTAAATGGAGATGACCATCAAATTACACACTCAAAATTAACCCATACTTTAACAAGGACTGAATTAAAACTTGTAAGTAAAGTGCAATAAAGACTTACACATAGTCATTTCAAAATACAATTAAAAAAGCTAATTTTGACTCCAAAACCATAGGTATGGTTGGTGGGCAAGTTTAAGAGGTGTGGGACAAGTTTAACTTGTCCCACAAGCCTCAAAATGCAGCCATCAAGGACAAATTCGAGTTCCTTTGAGGATGGAGTGTCCTACACTCCAAAATATGACTTACACAATCTTACACATTACTTACACATCTCTTACATCCTCTTACACATTTCTTACACATCCTTACAAATTAACTTACACACTCTTCCAATATTATTATTTAAACTCAAAAACTTTATTAATTACATTCCATGTCCCAATTAAATTTAAATAAAGTTTAACTATGTGAATCCCACATTAAATCCATCACATTTAATTTAATTAAAAAATAAGAACACTTTGCAAATAGAAATACATACAACAATAATAAAAAGGAACACATAAATAAAACACATATCCCATGGTCACATATAATGGAAATCCCCCCCCCATGGGAATTCCTAGCAAAACACAACACACACAAACAATACAGTTGCCATGGTGACCTTGTTGAATTCACCCAGAATTTCAATATGGGTAGTCTTCAGTCCCTCAACATTGTTGTGATTTTTAACCTACAAAATGTAAATACATCCTTCGGCCTCGTGGCTGCATCAGACATCCAAAATGATATAAAAAATATCTCAAAAATCATCTAACACACAAATCACAACAATATCATTAATTCAACATTATCATTTTTAATTAAATAAATCAACTATATCATAATCAAAATCTACCTTACCAGATCTACTCAATTATCCAATATCATAAGTCTAAATCAACACCTATAATATGTCCATGTCACAATAGTATATCATCAACCACATCTAGAAAATGTCTCTAGTAATCATCAATCATAATAACTGAATCCAGATTAATACAAATCCATGATCTAACATCTAACTATCATACTAAAGCAAAACATAATAATGTCCAAAATGAGATCAACAGTATCAAGATCAGTATCTAAACAGTGTCAAGAGAAGTGGGCACTACACATCCATGACTCTCACCCATGCCCAGACTACCTGACATGGTGTCTAGTGGACACATATTCCGAGATGGTTCTGAAGGTGGCATTATAATCTACTACCCTAAAGCTGCATGATGGTCTAATGGTTGTTGTATAAATCTAGTATATCGTGATGGCCTCTATGATATGGATCTGGACCTACTGTCAACTAGCTAGCTATAATCCAGGGCCCTCTAACCCATTGTAATGGCCTCATGATATAACATCTTGTAATATGTGGTCTCACCCGTAATAACATCAAACTCAAAGACTAAGTCATGTACTCTGGATGCTTCCCCTACCTATTGGAGCACATCACACTCCGCTCTTATGATCACTAGATCTTCCTGTAACTAGGCCCTCTATGAATCTAATTGATTCCTCTCACAAGTAACCTCAAGTTGTTGTGATACCACCTATTGTAACTACTACCTCAAGGCAACTAGATCATCTAAACTCTACATAACCTATCTGAACAGAGACCTCAATAATAGACTATCATCTACTCTCCATCCTCCACCCAATGGACTATGTGGTGGGGACCCATATCCATCCCAACCATCTCCATATCCTCCATCTTATCTATCTCGGAGGGCTTTTTGGTGGACTCATTACATGTGGAGATAATAAAAGCACCTGTAATGGAGCATGCTATAAAGGCACCTACTATAAGGGCACCTGTGGTGGAACCTAGGGTACATGTAAACCCTATCCCTATAGTTGTGTGGGAATATGTACCTAATCTACTCTAGCCCCATGCCTGTATATTCTTATGTGCCTCTCCCTCTCCCTATGCATGTTTTTTAAGAGATTGGTCCTAAAGACCTTGTGTTTCTAGTACAATCCCAGCCTGTATAGCTACATGTGATATAGTGAGGCATCATGGTAGCACTATCACATACCATGCTGCATAGTCTCTAGTCTACTCAAGATCCACTATCCATCGTTGTGGAACCCATGCCTATGGGACCACCTATAAGAAAATATCACGAGCTCATTATGATCTGATCCATGGGAAAATGTCAAAAGTCTCCCTGGATTTGTGCCAGTACTACATATCATCTCTAGGAATCCCTTAGATGTGGCCCGAATGACGTTGGACTCTATCCACTCTATATCGCTCAATGATGTAATCCCTACTACCAATGATAAAATTCTCCACCTTTGTTGTGTTGAGCTCAGAAGCATCCTCGGGCTAATGATACAATCTATATGGTCATTATGTAACCATGTGTAGTTGTATATCATCAAATGCTTTCCTAGAATATGTTGTGTCTCCAGTGTTTCCATGAATATCGTCACCAACCGGAACCCAACCCATAATAGATGGATCATCTGGATCCCTGGCTTGCACCACTCCTAATGGGCATCCTATGGCAATGTGAACATATGCCCATATCTGTAATAATGTCGTTGGACCCATGGTCTTCTGACCATGGTATGTTATCAAATATAGATATGAATACAAGTGGGCTAATAGAAACTAGCCCCAATAATAAACCTCTCCACTGATGAGGCCATGAATAAATCCAATCAGGCCTAAAGAAAATCATGCACCAGTCTTGTCAGAAAACAAGATGACATTGACAAGATCTATCAAGTATACTGGAACCCGTGAAAGCTAGTGATAAAAAACATCTATGTATGTCAACTACCATGCCCCAGAAAGGTATGTCTGCTACGCTAAACATCTCCACAATACTCTGCAGAATATGCCATGGTTTCCATCGTATGTAGCTAAGTTTCCCTAGATCAGAAGTTGCAATATGCACCAAAAATCCTCCAGTATGATACTTATCTCACTAGTATCAAATCTAAAAGTATGAATCTCACTCCGCCATCTCTGTGATAAGGTAGTAAGAAGGTTGTGGTCCAGAGTAATTTGTGGCATGCGAGCCACATGCACAATAAATGTAACATCTAGGTTCATCCCTAGGAAGATGCGATCATGACATGAAAAATTATCCTCATAGGCTAGCAACCACCCATGTGGCTCCCATGTCTCAAATTTGGGTAGACTAATCTACAAAATAGGGAAAAAACACTTGTTAACATCATTTTCTTCTAGGGAACATCACTAGATTTTTTTTATTCATGATTAATTTATTCTAAAAATACCTTAAAAATTATTCTAAGGTTGGACTAAAAAACCCATCCACACTAGCACACCCATTGCAGTGCCAGCGCACCCCTTTTAGCATCAACATGACCTAGTTCTAGTGCCCCCTTTCTCACACCAATGCCTGCATTTTTACATCGATGCACCCCTATTAGCCCTCATTCTTCCTTCAACATTGACGCCTCAGTTGTGATGTATATGCACACGTGCCTATGTTTTCACACATAAGTACATATGTATGCATCATTTCCATGCATACGTGGCCACGTATGTGATTTTTCATTCTCATGTGCCCCCTACCACTCTTGCACGCCTAAGATGCCGCACTGGCATTATCAAAAAAATTTCTACATACAATAAATGCTAATAAATAAGCTCAAAATTTAGAATTTTTTATTTTTGTACCTATGGGCCATCCCCATGAAACCTTATGTAGTCTCGGATTTGGTTTTCGCAGTGTCTACATTTCTGAATCCTCGTCATTCCTCTTGTATATCAGAGAAAAAACACCAGTAAAATTGGTAAAGGTGAGTAATAAATAACTAGCTGTGATGGTTTTTACCCCATATGGCTTGGTATTTATACCCTTTATGACCCCCCACATTGTGTCTCTCACTACTGAAGTGCTTTGGGACCATCTTGATTCTTCTAAATTCTTCTAGCACTCATCACGATGATTATTTTTAATAAATAATCATTTTTCACCCATTTTCGTTATGTCGAGGTATGTTTTTTCTTCTCGATGACCCTGTCTACTACCTGGGGCATATTTTTGCTTTGCAACATTATTTGGTGATGTCCCATGATATTTTCATTCTTCTAAATCATTTTCTTCTTGGAAAATAAAAAATAAAAAAACACCCAAAAAATGGTTTTTTTTCATAAATCAAAAAAATTGTAAAAATTAAAAAAATGGTAAATGACGTGCACATAGCTGAAGCCTATATCAAATGCATCATCCTCAGTCATCGAAAAAATTCCTACAAAACATCATTTTTAGGTTGTCACTTGTTCTCGCACAATGACTCGTGATTCATTTTGACCTACCTTCATTAACAAAGCTGGTATAATTCCTATGTCTATACTCCCTAGCAACAATGAGTTGTTTGGTATTGTTTCGTAGCATGTAAATGCTTTTTCATTGGACCTAAGTGTCCTCCATTATTCTCCTCGCATGTATCCTTGCTTTGGGAACAATTTTTAACCCTTGTCCTTAAACACCAACATTTGGGAACTGAAGCTTGATAACAAAAACATTGGTTTAACTATCTTGAACATTGTTTGTTTGAGTACGTGTGTTTCTACTTATTTCCCTATTAGGTTAGCTTGTTTAATTTCTCGTATTGCATTGCATTATGTATGTTACATGGAGTTAAACATTTTTAGCAATGAACAAATGTTAGTATTATAGTTTTTCATGTTATTTTACATGTTTGTTATATGCGTACATTTTAATAAGCACTAATGATGTAGATCATATGACCAAAATGATGAAAAAAAATTATTCATTGAAAAAACTAGATGCAAAAGATATTCCCATATTCTTCATCATCATTTCTTCTCACTATCAAAGTTTCTTCCACATGAAGTCTTCTATTTGTTTCCTTCCTATTTCTCAATCTTCGATTGACTTCTTCTATCACCCCATCGACACTTGAGGGGGCATCCTACATTATGCTAATGTTTCTTCCAAAAATTGGATGTTTATGTTTGTCTACTTTCTTTTCAGTGGCGTCACTTATGCCACCCCAAAGAGGGGAAAATGTAGACACCTAAAATCCGCTTCCACAGTTTTAATGGTAAAGTGGTACTTTTTATCCTCTATTCTATCACTTCTATTATAATTAGTCTTTTCCACTAATTAACTAACATTTCCCTCAATTTTTGTAAATTAATGAAACTTTGTTAATTAACTAGATTCTATCACATTCCGAATGCCAATTTACGACACTTCATTTGTTATAATCCTCTTTGAATCAATTAATTAAGCCTTTTTAACATGCATTTAATCAATAAACCCTCTTATTGGCTAGATCCCACTTTCAAATGCTTCCAATATTATCAAATTTCTCCTAAATCACCTCCAAGTAGCCTAAAAAACTTATTCTAGCCTATTAATTAATCATAATTGAGTAATTTAAGAACCTCCAACTCCCATGAGTTGCTAACTCACTAGTTAAATCATCTAATAGTGGTTAATTAGCCTAGAGTTACTTTATCACTTGTCCCACATTAATTTTGATTCAAGCTTTCCCCAAATAGAAAACTATAAAAAGGACCAAACTCCTACCTTCACACCTTACACAATACTTTCAATAGTATCTCATATAAAACATATGATCAAGAGCTTTCTCCATTAATTTGGCATAACTACCTTGCACTAATTTTACCATTGTTGAGTAGTAGAAGAAGATCCAAGCTTGGCCTTGTAGCCATTCTTTAGTGGGATCTTTCCCCTCTTTTTGGAGAACAACAACATAATTTTATTGCTCATAGATCTAATTAGGTTCATTTTAATTAGCAATATTTTAATTAACTTAGTAAGAATGCTTATATATTAGATGAGTAATTTCATGTAGTTTTCATTATGCATTGTCATAAGCTATGATACTGATGGTTCATTGATAAATTTGAGCTTAGCTCTAAACTACTCGGTGTTAGTTTTTTTAGTTAGCTATTGCAAATGTTTAGCATGATCACAAAAGCATTCAAAGCTAAGTCAAAGCAAGCAATATTAAATAGTCAAATTCTACCTGCATATACATATAGACAAACGGAACATAATTACACTTCCAATAGGTGCGTAAATTATAAGGGTTTGATTCCCTCTCGAGGTATTGCTATATTGGTAGTGCATGTGCGCTTCAACCTAGACTAGTAACTCCTTTTACAGTTTAAATTTCAAGAAGCTCCTAGTTTTAAGAAGAGAAGATTGATTTTAATAGATTCCACACATCTTTTGGATCAAGGATCACACAAACAGTTACATGCATGTTCAATATTTGCAAGAGGTCGTATAATCATAGATCTATTTTTTTAGAGAAGGACAAAACCATCATATTTAGGACAAAATTGGCTAGTTTTTTTGTCCCTATCTACCAATTTTATTCTAGGAAAATAGACATCTAGTTCCATATACAAGCCAACAATACTAGTATAATTACATGTTTCACCCAATTTCAAGTCTAAATTAATTATCAAAATACATAAACATCTAAGCACACTATGTTTTTATGATTTGACTATATTTAGCATTGGCATATATTTGATCATATGTTTTAATCATTTACTATTTTATAAATTTGTAAATGAATGTTTAATTTAGTAATCTAAAATATACATTCTTTCTACATTCCCATCCTATAAGGGTTTTGTATTATCAAAAATTCAATTAAGATTAAATTTAAAAAAATGTAATGTTTGATAAAAACCCATAAAATATAAATATTTTATTTACAAAATAACTAATTCTTAATAAAAACATTTAATAAATAACAATGAATAAAATAATTAAATAAAACTTATAGAAACTATAAATGTTTTCTTTATGCTAATATATGTAAAAAATAATCAGTGTTCCCTCTACATTATTATACAAAAGAAAGTGACAATATATTAAAAATATATATATAATAAACACAATGACACCTAAAAACATATATCCTTTGCTCAGGTGGTCATTGAAGCCAATCCATCTAGCTCATAAAAAAATAAGACAAATACACTAACCTGCCTTCAATATGTACATGAACAATGAGTTGTAATGTGTAACTTTCCATGTTCCACTATACGAGAGAAGTATTGTTTTCTCTATTACAATTGTAACTTCTTCATCTTCAAATAGTTGTACATATCATTATACATTTTTTATTAGGTGGATTTTTCTATATTCTCTCAATTGTCTTAACTTCCTATTTGTAATTCTCAATGGAAATGTTCAACACCTACATAATATCTCAAACATTGTTCACATATAACAAGAAGGATAATCTAAGGTTTAAGATATGATTATACATCTAACATATATTTTACACTGTGTATTACATAAATTGGATGTTCTTTTACATATAATAGCTACTCTCATTGAGCCTCAAAATCTTATCTGTATTTTATATTTTTCCATTGCAATAGAAATAAACACTTAAAATTTCCACCAAACATGACAATGACAACAATAATAATACTAATAAATGGTATACCCTATTGATCTTATCAATAGATATGGAAATGGAGTACATATGAAAATAAAGAATAATAGCTTGTAAATTAAGGTTTGTGTGTTTTACCGAACAATTTAAAGGGAATTATGAAAACTATCCTATCATAGTTTACTTATACAATCGATCAATATATGTATAACATGCCAAACCATTCTATATACTATAACTTATCGTTCTCTATTTTGTATATAAACCATGTTTATATATTTTTTTATCCACCATGTTCTCTATAAATATTCTAACTTACTTTGTTTATTAAGTTACAAGATCAGATTTAACTAATAAAATATATTTTATTAAACAACTAATTGACTTACTCACCATGATAGTAAAATTATTATTAATAATAATATAAAAAAACTCTAAAACAAAAACATTAAAATTGATATCTTAAAGACTTTTCAAATATATAATTTAATGATATTTGTACTTCTTACACTTGCCAACAATCTACATTGGGTAGATATCATTTTAATAAGGCATAGTATTATTGTATTGAAAGAGCGCATTGTAATGAATGTGAAGTGGGAGCGGGTATTGATAATGTAGACCCCTCGGATTTTTGTGTATTCAAAAAGTTTGACATGGATATGTACCAAATGTTTGAAATGTTATTTTGAAATGTTGTATGGATACGTACCAAATGTTTGAAATGTTATTACAAATTCAATCATTGAATTTATGTGTTCTTAATATGAAGATTATAGAGTCTATTTCTTTTTATGAAAAAAAAGTTGTAAAAGTACTTTTAAGATTTAGTGAAGAAATATATTTAATGTGGATTATTTCTTGATTTATGTGTGTTATCTTTATGTAAGAGCTATGCTAATATTTTTTTGTATCATCACAATTTTATTAGATGTTTTTGAAGAGATGAAATATTTTTTATTTAAAATCTTTTTAAATATAATTAAATTTTACAATATTTTTGTATTAATAAATTTAAATCATGAAATCATAAAAATTGAACAATTAAAACATATAAATTTCAAATAAATTTAATGCCTTTGAAATAAGAGAATATACAATTACGTGAGCTCATATATAATGTGAAATTAATCTTTGTTATTTTTATCAAAGACAAGTATATATTGCATCTATCGGGTGTAATGATTTTAAGTTTTTAGCCAATCATATATTAGTATAATTATATCTTAGTAATTATACAGTTCGATATTAATGATATTGTAGAATATTGTACTTGTCACATCGAAACTTCATAATAAACACACAAATAAATTACTACCATAGTAATTGACTTGAATATTATTTTTTGTATGTCGAATTTTGTATATCTTAAAGTCTAGACTTGTATAATTTTTCCCCTTCAGACCTTATTGTTGAATATTCTCTTCAATTAAATATAATAATCATTCACTATTATCAATGTTAGTTTTAAATATTTTTTAGTTACCTATTAATACTACTGAAAAACACTTCAACATATACTACTCATTATGATGTGACATATAACATAGAATTTCTAAATCATCTATTACAACATGGCACACATATCAATCCATATTATATAAAATAAAAAATAAAAATATCATCAAATAATACCTCAACCTAGCTATGATGTGACATACAACGTTGAATTCTTAAACAAATGACATCTATATAAGACATTTACTTAGTAAGCTATTTAATACCACCATAATATACCTCAACCTATATTTATATTTATGATATGATAAACAATATTGAATTACTAAACACTTTAATACATGACATATCAATCTATATTTTTAAAAAATTAAAAAAAAAAGAATAACACATCAACATCTATTAGTAGTTGTCATGTTACTAAACAATTTAATATTATTACTAACTTGTGCTCTCAATATTTTTGTAAAATTTTAATCAATTAACTTATTTTGCATAAGAGTGCATTTGATAACATATATTAAATAAAAATGACCTTGTGTTAATAAATCTCCACGAACAATTGATAAAAAATCCTAAAAGTGGTTAGCACTTTCTCCATTATATAATAATATTTAATATTAAAAAATGCATATTTAGTTAAAAGACTCACATCCCCTAATATCTACATTGCATCCTTACAAAAATTGCTACTATCACATCTATTGAGTGCAATTACATATAATAATATTTGATTTTAATAAGAATTCTTCCTACATTAATATACTTCATATTTAATTTAATTGTGTTAAACTATTAACCTATTATTGTTTCAAATATGCTTTAAATATTAAGAGAAAGTACTTAGTCATTTGGAAGGGGATTATTAAAAAAAATTGAGTTAGAGTAGGTTCATGAAAGGAGTAAAATCAAGTAAGTCAATTGAAAACAAGTATCGAAGGTCCTTGATAAAATGAGGAAGTGATGAGCCATGAGGTTCCCATGGAGTGTGTCACTCCAGTGTTGATTAATCCTTTTTAAACTCTATCTTGCATTGTGGTTTGGAATTATGATGATTTTATTCCTTGCAAAAGAAACTGATCAAGGTAACAACCAAGTAAGAAGATAGAATATGTACATATTCTTAAGAAATATCGATTCTTCTTTATGTTTGATATTATCACCAACTCAAATTATAAAATTTTGGCATGTTTTTTTTGTTTACTAGGTTCTATTGTTTAGCATAGTGTTTTTTTATGGCATGCTCTACTGTTTTTTTTTTCATTTTCTTGGTGAATAGTTTATAATACTTGTTTGAAATATATATTTCATCAATTGTTTTTACGAGATACAACATTCTTTGAAAATAATTAATATACTTACACCAAATACATTTTCCTAATCAGAATGGAGGTCATTGTGGCTAACACACACCACACAACAAAAATTTGTGATCCATTTGGTTGTCAATTTACCCCTTTTCATGAATTCATTCACATCAAGCTTTGAACATTGTTATATTATATGAATTTATGTTGACTTTGGTGCCCACATGGATTTATTATTTTGTTTTTCACATCACATAGATTCTCCTCACCAACTCATGTCATTGGTTATTCTCCATCATCATTCTTCATTTGGTCTATCCCTATCATCTCTATACAGTAGTCATATACAATCCACCATTGACACATACTTCATTTCCATACTCACCAACGCAAATGTGTGCATTCTACATTGTGAAAAAAAATTCTCTTCTATAAATCACATGTTTTGTGTCCATCATTTGATGTTGAATACATAGAGGTAGATTCCATCTAATGCAACGAATCACTAAAAGATCCATTTTCAATCCCATGGTGACTAGTTACATGATCAGCCAAGTGAGGTGGCATGGATCCCAAGATGGAGAAATTAAAATGCCGAAGGATTTGACAAGACCGTCATTGGACTATCCCTTCACGATCATCTTATAGTGGCTATTTGAATCCCAACAAGTATAACCCTTATTCACACTTGGCCGCAGAAGTTCCATAAAGGGGTTAAATTTGACGGCCAACTGTTCATGTCAAACAATTTGTATGTATTTCCCTTCAATAATGCAAACAAGTGTTATTTATATACTAGAATGTAAATATATACAAGATTATATATATATATTTAATTATTTGAAAAAATATTTTTGTATATTAATATAGTTTATATAAAAATTGATGGTCATGTTTTGAATATACAAGTTGTATGAGATGGTTATTTTAAATATAATCATGAAAAACATTCAAATGGATGTCTAACCCCTTGGTGCCATAGTTACAGATCTTATGTGGCTTATCAGTGATCTTGTGGAATATTCTAGGTAAAAAATATTTTCCAAGATGGAGAAAATCGTTGTCCATGGCAGCGAGCAAGGTAGGTTGATGTGGATCACCACTGGGATTTTATAGTTATGAAAAATAATTAAATGAATGTCAAATATAACCCCTTGGTGCCATAGCTACGAATCTTATATGGGTGTTATCAATGATCCTTTGGAATACTCATAAAATACTACTTTAAAGAGGAAGAAAAATATCGGCCAAGATGCAAAAAATCATTGTCCATGGTATTGAGCAAGGAAGGTTGATGTGTATTTCCACATAGATGAGACACCATAGCATAAATATTTTCCTCTTCTATGGTTGATTGTTTAAAATTCACCCCTATGTATTTAAAAACACTATGTAAATAAGGATACATTGAACCACTGACTGGTTTTGTGTCGATACAGGGTTTACTAGCTGGCATGGCTCCTCAAAGCATCTAAGATCATTTACAACTAGACCTTGTAGAAATTTGTCATTTTTGGGCTCTTTAAAGCTAAAAATCATGGAGATTTTGAGGCAGTAAAAAATGTGCTAGACATGTCGATCTGTGATCTAGTGCAAAACCTCACTTCAAATGAAAGGATTCATGTTTTCTATTTTCCTATTCTTTCATGATGACTTGTACACTACCTTAGTCCTCATCCCGGAACCAACTCACAATTTCAAATTTGTCTTTGGACACATCTCACCCCAAGCCTTTTGAGATCTTCTCAAAGAGACACCACCATAATGCATCCTACTAAGTCACAAGCCATATGGTTCCCTAATACTTTATCGGTTTTCCTCACCTCTATAGCTTAGTTAGTAGCCGATGTTTATCCTCACTTTCCTCACAATGAGAAAACCACACTATAATATGTTATTTCTGTAATTTGTTTATAACTTTGTCATTTGATTTTAATTTTATTAACCGACTTGAATCTCAAAAAACCATTGGAAATAATTTTCTTTAATTTTAATTGAAAAAGTGGTGATGATGGAGGATGTGCAAAAGATAAAAGAAAGAAAAGCGAGAAAAGTTTGACTAGATATGTGTTTCTAGGTGGGGTGGGTGATACTATGGATATCATCACTAAATATAGTAATCACACACGTGGAGTGCAATGTGAACGTTGAATGGTATAACTTATTTGATTTATAGGGATATGTTAATTACTTTTATAGTTGATGTGGTTTGTAATTAGTTGGAGTGAAAATGTGTTAGTGTTACTGTACATACCCAAAATTGTAAGGTACTGTACCGCCAGAACAGTGTAACAAGTGCCCCAATGATGATACAGGTCTCCTCGCAAGGTGTTCGGGATCTGGAAAAGCCTTGAGTATGCGTTAACATCCCGCATGCCCTACTTAGCCCTCGCACCCTTGGTTTTCCCTTTTTTTTCCCTCTTTCCTTGGCCTCTTAACCTTCAGTGACGAAACCGCCGCCTTGCAGGGTGGCGGTCTCGTAACCGCCACCCTGAACAGGGCGGCGGTCTCGTAATCGCCGCCCTGCTCAGAGCGGCGGTCCTGTGCGCATTTTCCAAAACACTCTTTTGACGCGACTCGCATGAAATATCACGTTTCACTAGCTTTTCTTCACCGACTTGAGCATGCATTAATGTTTTTAGTCCCCTGGAACAGTGTTTTTCCTTTGTTTATTGTTTAGGAGTTCAATTTGGTTTTGGTTCTTGGATGCTTGAATTCCTATAAATGCATGGTTTGTGCACATGCAAATGGTCTGGAGTTTTTGGTCTGAAGCTTGGCTGGATTTGGAAGCTTGATCTTTGCTCTCATTCCCTCATTTTAGTGTTTTAGTTAGTTAGCTTGTTTAGAAGCCATAGCTTGAATTCACTTGCATCTTTTGTTAAATTGCTCAGCTGTTGGTAAGCCACAGACCCATCTTGTGCAGGCAGTGCTGTTGTTCCACCCAATCCGGTTAGAAGCTTGCCTCTGAATTCCTCTTTGCTGTAGATTTTTTTTACTGTGACTTAGAGTTCTTAGTTCAATTCATTATATACCTGGTTAGTATTATTCAGCTGTTGGTAAGCCACATATCCAACTTGTGCAAGCAGTGTCTTTATTTTGGAACGGAACAGCTTAGGAAGCCATTAAAGTTGCAGGTTTTGCTCTTCGTATAGGATAGTCAAAGGTTCTGGTCGCTTCACGTTGTATGACTCGCAGTAAAATCCCGCTAGGAATCGCATAAGCCAAGCTCTGTACTCTTGCGCTATCCCTCTCCTACTCGCATTCTCGGTCTGCATTCTGAGCTGTCCTTATCCCAAAATCTACTCCTATCGGTGCTAGCATCGCACGCTTTTCTGGATCCACGTGAACACGAAAGAACGAGAAGATCATACTGAGGGGACGAGATCACATACACCATCGGATTCACCACTGTTCTACGGAATCCAGGTTTTACATTTCAAAGTTCTAGTCAGATTCATATCAAATAGAGTAGTTAATCGCTTTATTTCATTTCATTCTATTCTCGACATTGCCAAGGAAGCTGTGGGGATTGATAGTTTCTGAGAAACTATGATTCACTCCTCACTTCTGAGGTAGGATCGAGAATCTTGCTGGTAGATTAGACAAACTGTTTTATTTAGAATAATTTCATAAATCACACAGGCAAATAACCACACTCGGTTATCTTTTCTGTTTTAAATTATTGCTTAGCTATTATTTCTAGATACGCTTAAAATAGTTTTCCTTCCTTAAAATTATTAAATATTTCATAGAAAAATAAGAGTTATATGTAGTTAGATTTATTTCACTTAGCTAGAATTTGTTTCATCACAGTTAGATTGCATTTTGTTTCGTATGACAATCACGGGACCTCAAGAGCCCAGGGAATATATATTTGAGCCAATCGTGCCTCAACCAAACCTAGTCACAGCAATAGTTGACATAGACCAAAATCTCAGGATACAAGTATTCCGAACAACCACAAATTTACAACTGATCAGTTCACAGTTAAGAGGATTAAACATAGAAGACGACCAAGCACATGCGTTTTGGTCAAGTCAGCCAAACTACAGATTACTCTAGAAAACATCCACATGACTGTAGAAGGGCTTGAAAGAGAACAAACATTCGGGTGCGATCCTCTAGTTCCATAGCCAGACGCCGGAGACACCCTCGTAGATATAGATACCAGCTTAAGAATCCAGGTTGTAAGAACGCCTGTAAGGTATTTTGAGAAGATTGTACAACTATTGGTTCTAAACATAGAAGCTGAGAAAGCATACGATTACTGGATACTAGGGATTAGAACTTGATCTCGCATATGACCATAACAAGACCGCAACAACTGAGAGTCTACGGTTGTGATCCACAAATCCCACAGCCTAACGAATCCATAAGAGAATTGGATATAGACACTGCCCTACACACACTAGTATTTCAGTCTACTCCAATTCCACCTATCATCATCCAACAGTTATCTCTACTGGACACAACAGCTAATGAAGCTAGAGAATTCTGGACTAGGCCAGAAAATCATCCATAGAGTTGATTATATTCACCATATAACCCTATCAGGAGAAATACACGAAACAATCCCGGGTCATTTCCCACGCATTCCACAACCCATAGATCGAATCACGCCAAAGCTAGATATTGATTGGAGCCTTCGAGTAGTCATCCTTGTTGATCAATCTATCACACCGGTCTAGGTTAGAAGGGCCTTCTTTGCCTTAGATTCGCAGATTCCATTAGTGCGTGTCGAAGATATTAGACTGCCTAACTAATCTATCCGTATACTACCTGTATTCCATCCCCACTGGCTTTCTCGGCACGACCTCGGGAGGTCGGGTACGCGGAAGAGTCACTTGTAGATTCCCACGCTCGCTTGTTGCTTTTCCGGCGTACAGTTACAATGGTTTTGAGATAGTGATTGCATTGGTATTTTAGTTTGTTTTTTGTTTTATTGGTGACTTTCTTGATACTTGCAACAAAATCATTACAAACCAAAAAATCCCTAAGCCATTGAAATTGAATAAAAAAAAATTCCCTTATCCTTTGTAATCCTGATGAACAGATAAATCTAACGCTACTCTGTAATGAAGAATAGATAAATCTACGGACTCCGTTGCTGATTTTTTCATCGAAATTATGGCTTCAACTGATTTTCTACACATAGAATGAAAATCATAACGGAGTATTTTCTACACATGAAGTTCCATTATACAATAGTCATATAGATTCATTCTTGGATTTAGGGAAACATAGAAACTCGACATTGGAATCAAGAACATGGTCCACGTTCTCTGTAGACTTTTATAGATATTGGCTTTTATTTTTATTTTAAATTTATGAAAAACTCATCCAACTCTGATATATTTATCTACATCAATTCTCCACATTCATAAAGTTTTTTATTCTTTCACCATTTTTCTTCTTATTTCATCTTATACTCGCTCAACTATACCTTCACTTAGATTCATCAATAAACATTGTAGAGTACCTATTTTTATCGATTTTCTTACATTGATTCCTGATTACTACTTGTTAGGAAAACTACTTTAATTGGGAAGGAGCTGATCTAAATTATGTTTGGATTGTTTGAATATATTATTTAGTACAAACTAAAAAAATCTAGATATTCTAAGGAAACCAAAACACCTCTTTGTCACAACAGTTACTTAGGAATTTTCTAATCGACTGTGAGATTCTCAATACTACAGGTCATGCCAATAATAATGGGCACTTCTAGAGGAATTGGAATACATATTATACATTGCATCAGAAAAATAGGTGTATTTATCAAGCCACTACCATCTATCAATACATAAAACTTGTACTTATTTGGGTAGTTAATAGTAACTGATAAACAGTTTCTTTATGACAGAATTTTCATCCTTGTGAAGCTTTGTAATGGTTGCATCCATCGGGATGAATAAAGGTCAAGAAGCATATGAAGAATCAAATATTATTATCATGACCCCATGACCATCATCTACAAGGTCTACAAAGAGTTCAACAATCAACATAAATCCTTCTTTCCTACTCTGTGAATTAGATGTGAGTTATGAAAAAATTTCTAGATGAAAATTGGAACAAATGTACCAAAATAGAGAAACTACTAGCTCCATTCCTACATTGTAGTGGATTATATGTTTTATTTTCCATTATCCATTAGAGATTTTTGACTTCAAATAGATACCCACGCAGAATTAGTAGACTTTGACTTCAAATAGATTCTGATTATGGCATTGCAAGAATGCAAGGAAATCATAAATTTTTGTCTTTTAATCAACCTAAAACATTTAATGGCATATGGGATCATCCCAACCTAAATAAATGCATTCATCAGCATATTATAAACTACAAGGGGTGTGTGTTTTCAAGGGATCTCTATTTTTTCAAGTACCTAGAAAACAAAGGAAGTTGATTGTCAACCATTTATTGGAACATCCTAGCCTAACACAAAATAAGAAGCATGGTACATTACAGTTGGACTATGGGTCTAAAACCCTTTTTCTGACCTACCCAACTGAAAAAATCTAGCAAGCAACCTGACTTCAATTTCCCTCACTCTACTTGTTTGTAAAAAGATATAGTAAACCATTTAAGCACATATTTTAGAAGATGACAATGATCCTTCTCCAGCAAAGCTGAAGAGGAATAAAGGCCTACTTGTGCACACTGAACAAAAGTAGAACTAAAATTAACTCATCTTTGCATGTCATTCACTTTAAAAGAGTATCAACAATAAAAAGAAAAATGATGGGAATAAATACCACGCCAGATATCAAATAAAATTTCCTTTTACATTACTTGAAATAATTTATAAACATAGTTTGAAAACCTAGCATAAATGACAGACTTGTCCCAATTCAGTGAGCATAGACTGAGATAAAAAGTTTCAAAACCTTGCATTAGAAAAGATAATAGAACTAAGGTACTAATATATCTGAAGAATACATCAAAAAATTCAATGATTGGTCAGGAATCTAGTTCAGCCAACTTGTTGAGGTCCATATTCTTCATCAAATTAGGAACAAATTCCTCCAGTTTCTTATCTAAGCTAAGAATCTGTAGGAAAATAGCAAATCATTTAAGCGCTTATTTTAGAAGAGTGCAATTCTCTAATGAAACAAATATGAACAACAAAATGACAATGATCCTTCTCCAGCAAATTTGTTGAGGAATTAAGTCCTACTTGTGCACACTGAACAAAAGTGGAACTAAAATCATCTCATCTTTGCATGGCATTCACTTCATAAGAGTATTAATAGTACATACCATAGAACCAATCTCCAAGATCTTGTAAAAAGCACTACAAAACATAAATCATAATAAAACAAAAGTTTTTTAGAGGATTAATTACAATAAAATCATAACAAATCAATAAATCCATAAGCCATTGAAACTAAATAAACCGAAAATCCCTTATCCTTTGTAATCCTGATGAACAGATAAATCTAGAGATACTCTGTAATAATCTACAAATCCTTTGTAATGACAAACAAATAAATCTATGGACTCTGCTACTATGTTTTTCATCAAAATTACGACTTCAAGTGATTTTCTGTAGCCGTGGAGAGAAAACTCAATGGAAATAATTCTCCATGATTTTGACCGAAAAGAATATGTTAGAAAAAAAATATGAATATATACAAATAATATGATTAGGATACCCTTTTATAAGTACCCATTGATTGTCTCTATTGAGCATGCTCACAAATCTGGTCGAAGAAATTAAAGTGTTCCATTATGTGGACACAATGCCGAAAACTTCTTGATGCCCATTCCCGCAGCCCTATAAATCCAAACATCCATATGATTCTTTCCAAAATTGGTCGCTCAAAGCACGTAACTGGAGTTCTTCCCTCGAATCTTTTCAAGCATTCTGCATGAAACTGATTTGGGGGGAAAACAACAAAACAACTAAAAACAACAAAATGTTAAAATGACCGTCAAATTTAGGTTAGTTCCGTGAATGACCAGAGAGGCCTTTCCCATAGGGGGAACACCTTCGGTGTAATCAATGAAACATGCCTTCCTCACTTATAGTAACCAAAAATATGTTTATATTGCATGTAAGCAAGAGGAACTAATCTTCATTCACTTTAACTTTAAGGGTGTACACAACCACCATATAATTCAAAAATAAATAAATACCCTTTAATAGGATATGGTTTCCCCATTATATATATATATATATATATATATATATATATATATATATATATATATATATATATGTCATTTTATAAATTGAAATTATATGGAAGGGGCTATTTTAAATATTAAAATATTGTTATTTTAAATACAAACACATTCAAGGTAGACTATTACTTAAGAATTGAATCACATATATTTGATTATCTGTTTTTCATCATTTAATTGGCTATTTGGTTTGAAATGACTTGATGTGACTTATTATATAGGGGATATTATTTTTAAAATGTAAGTGGGATATTATTATTTTCTATTAATCCTCACAAGTATTGGTTCAGGCTAAACAATTGGCTCCTCTCCCTTAAATACAAATGTTTTTCTATAGTCTCTTAATATGGTGAAATGTAATCACCACCTGACATGCCCATGCACAAGATCTTAGTTAGCATTTCAATTTGAAAGTGTATAAAGATATGATTGTATATATTTACTTTGGATACTTAATATATTAATGCGAAAGGCATCTCCAAATTGGAATGTATGTCAATGCGACTAAAAAGTGCTAGGGAAATAAAGGGTCCTAATCTATTTGGTCATCAATGTATGCATTTCCGCA
Source organism: Taxus chinensis (assembly GCA_019776745.2). Classification (NCBI taxonomy): domain Eukaryota; kingdom Viridiplantae; phylum Streptophyta; class Pinopsida; order Cupressales; family Taxaceae; genus Taxus; species Taxus chinensis. Next base: position 198,123,996 of record CM034153.1, read on the forward strand.
TCCATCCATCATCCATGTGGAGTTTTGAACACTTTTAATGGGATTTTTCGGTTTTCCATGAAAAAATAGGCTATCCTGATTCATTTCCCACAACATATTTAAAAACCTATTACATCACCTTTTGTCACATTTTTATATCAATGACCTCCCATCACATTGGGATGGCACAGTTGTTGTCAAGTTGTGTATACCCTTCCTCATTTTCAATATTGATAATCCCATGCTGAGCAGTTCTGTGATCATCCAAGTGAGGTGGCACAGATTCAAAGCCAAAGAAATGAGAACACTAGAGGATCTTATATGACCATTGTTAAATTATCCCTCCACAATCATCTCATAGTAGTTGCTTGAATCTAGATAGATATTGCTCCTATTTGTGTTTGGCCATGCATATTCCATCTATGGTTAAGTTTGATGGCCACCTATGTTTTTCAAATAATTTTAATATATTTCCCTTCAAAATGCAAAACAATGTTATTTATATACTACAAACAAAATATGTAAAATATTATTTTATATTTACTTAATTTGTTTGAATATATATTTATGTATATTAATATAATTTACATATAAATGTATGTAAAAAATGACAATCATATTTAAACTATACAAGTCAAATGAGATAGTTTTTTCAAATATTTAATAGTGTTTTACAACTAAAATCATGAAAAATGTTTAAACAACCATCAAATTAAACCCCTTGGTGTCATAGTTACGGTTCTTATGTGGGTGGATTACCAAAGGTAACATAGATACTCATTAAATCCTACTTTGAGGAGGAAGAAAAATATGAGCCAAGATACAATAAATAACTATACACGACAAAGAACAAGGTTGGTTGACTTAAATCGCCACCTAGATGAGACCCCATAGCATCCAACTTCTCCTCCACTTTGGTTGACCATTAAATAAAAATATGCTATTAAGAAACATTGTGTAAATTGAGCCACATTGAACAACCAATTGGTTTTACATAGGCATAGGGTTTACCATCTGTAGTGGCTCCTCAAAGCATCTAAGATCATTTGCAAAAAGGCCTTGTAAAATTTTTCTAGTTTCAGTCCCATCAAAGCACAAATTTTTTTGGATTTTGAGATGGTAAAAAAAGGTGTTAGACATGTGGATTTGCACTATAGTGTGAAACATCAGGTATCAAAACTACTTCATCACTTTAAATGGGAGCTAGCTATCCTAGCAAGAGGATCACATGGCCCCATTAATAACAATCATAAGATGTCATACAATGGCATACATGCATAGTTGTCACCATGACCCACATCATAATTCGTGGTGTCCAGTATATCCATCTACTCACCATTTTTCCGGAACAGTCACGAGACTGCATTCCTAAGGTTGATTCGAGGTAGATATGAGAAGACAAATGATGGGATGAGGAAATGACATTAAAATTTCAAATTTGGCAACATTTAATGGGAATTTAATGCAACTATTACCTATGCCATATTGTATACCCGATCAAACAAGGAACAAAACATGTATTTGCCAAAACCATGAACTCTATAACTTCATTCATAAGATTTTGGGAGAATTGGAAACAAGGTCCATTGCACAGAAATGGGGAGAAGCATTAAATTTAAAATATATATATTTAGGTGTTATGCAATTTTTAGATTTTAAAGTTTTTTATAGATAGACATTGTTTATTCTTATTTTGTTCTATAGATTTGTGAAGTTTTTTTTAGAGGAAAACACATATTTACAGTATGAATATCAATATACACATTGTGTGTATACCACAAAAGAGAGATAAAAATACACAAAAAATATACACACTATGATATACTTATAGTATCAATATTAATATTTACACTGTGATATACACACCATATCTAGTATTTTGGATTGTGATATACACACTTTGTGTGGTATTTTGGATTGTGATATACACACTATGATATACTTATAGTATCAATATTAATATTTACACTTTGTGTTTATACCATGGAAGAGATAAAAATACACAAGCAATATACACACTGTGATATACTTATAGTATCAATAGCAAGGTACACATTGTGATATACACACTATGTGTGGTATTTTGAATTGTGATATACACAATGTGTGTGGTATTTTAGATTGTGACTTACACAATGTGTGTGGTATTTTGGATTACGATATACAAACTGTGTGTATACCATAGAAGAGAGATAAAAATTTGTCTATATAATTGTATTCACATATAGACATTTAAGAACTACAATGAGGCAATGCAATTTTGTGATTTTAAAACTATTCACATATATACTTTTTTTTATACTTTTATGTTTTGTAGAGCAATATTCTGCAAAGTATATATAATTTTGTTACATAATTTTCCTAGAAAACCATGGCTGCCATGAATGAAAAATAGAAAAATCTATCTTTAAAAATTAAGGATTAATTTATACGTTATGCCTATACCATCTAGGAAAAACTTGCTAATAAATTTATTTATAGCTCCCACTCTTACAATCATTGACTAATTATCTACTATATATGATAATCCTCCTTTAGTAATATCTTTCCTAACTATTTTTTCTTAAATTCCACACATATTCACCATTCATGAGCTCTTGAGTGAAAATAATTTGCAAGACTTCAAAACAATACAAAGTATTAAATATATAAATGTATGAATTAAATTCAACAACAAATACAATTACGTAGGTTTCAGGGCTAACTAAATATTATAATGTTAATATAAGTATTTAAAATTATTTTTATTTTCAACGAAGAGAATACAATTAGTATGCAAGGATGGCCAGTAATTTATACTAGAATATATGGTTAATAAATAGATATACTCTTTATAAAAACCATGATAAAATAAAATAAATTGATGCCCCATAAATGTTGGTGCCCTAGGCAGTAGCCTGAGTTATCTAGGCCTTAATCCCTCTTTGCTACCGATGTTAGACTCCAAGGTAACACTGACCCTTAAAAGGATACCACACTATAGACACATTTTTGTATTCCACACTATGTTTGCATACCACAAACCTAAAAAAAATCTAATGCATAAACAACACACAAGCATTAGCTTTGTGGTATACACACATTATCTTTTTAGGATTGTAGTATATACAAATGTTCCTTAATAAAAAAAATTAGGTTTGGGTTATACACACATAGTATGGTATACACAAATATGTGTATACCACACTATGTGTGTATATCACAAACCTACGAAAAACTATCTGTGTATAGCCATGGGTGTTTCCTATTATGCTTATTGTGTCATTTTTTGCATACGTGCAAACATGACAGCTTGTGTATACCACATATTTCGAATACCAATATCCTATGACGTTCTTATTCCACAATTTTTCACTCCTAGTATCCTATGCAATAAAAGCATCAATTTAGCAGTTTATGTGATACTTTATTCATGGTTTTAATTTTTGCTAAATATTGTCATTTTAGCTGCACATTCAGCTATATTATTCTTTTTCCAAACTAATAACACTTTAATTTGTAGGATGATTGGTCCAAGACATTTGGGTTTATAAATAAAATTACTAAGCTTTGTTTTGCAAGGCCTCCTCTTAAAGAACCAATCGAAAAATATTTATCATTAGATTATACTACAACATATTTGTTGTGTGTTTTTTATAGTTGTTCATTTATCCCAAAGGTTAAACCATGTATGCTCGCATCTCGTGTCTTAGGATGATCTTGAGGATCAAAAGCAGCTAGACTTTCCCTTTTTATTTTTTAGGGGCAACGTAACGTGGAAGTGACATCCATGCACTTGTCATAGTCCTAAGAGTCTTGTGACCATGCAATTTACCACCTCCATGCATGTAGACACACCCCGTGCTCTGATGGAGTGTATAAAATCTTAGAGAGATGTTGTTATTGGATAAAAAATTTCTTGTTTTAAGATCATCATGAAGTGAGGGGATTCCTTGTTCCAAGACTTAGGGCTTAAACAACATCCTTGCAACACAGACGTGGACCTCATGTACCACAAGGTATATCGGGTACTCCCCTAGTGAGCTTGTATATCCTAGTCTAAATAACCTTTTGGCAATATATCAAGCTATTGTCCAAGGATATTGCACTCCCCAAGATCACTTGCTATCTGACCCCACATTGGTACATAGGTGGTGAGCCAAGAGTGGAACCCCTTAGTGTGTGGTATTGAAATTGGGTAATATCTTGATTGCAATCCCACTTGACTAGTTAGGGTGTGTATTGCATGTTATTTTCTTACTCATGGACATGACTAATGATCATATCACCTTAAAATTTTAATCAATCAAACATCATCGTAATTGACCATCCTTATCAAACAATCCCAACCCAAATCCCATCACCATCTTTAATCAACCAATCTAATGAAAACCTAACAACCTGTGTATACCACATATTAAAAATGGTTGAAAGTGATGTACACACATAGAAATAATAAACTTCAAATCATCTATAACAAGGTTTACACCTACAAAATTCACCTTACTTTACATGAGAAAGATCATACAAGGTTCATAAAGTTCTTATTTTGACTTGTATAAGCAAGATCTGTGTTATACCTCTTAGGAAGTTCTTTTTCCACATCATGTCCTTCCTCTAAGTACGAGCTATGATAATTGAAGTCATATATGTGTCATTCTCACCTTTCTCTACTTTTGACCATCATCTTTCTTCAAGTAGCCCTTCATCCCAACAATCAAGTTTGGCTTCTTTTAGCAATATTCCATGTATTGTCACCTTGTACCTTGTTCATGTACTCTAGAAAACAACAACCATCCACAAAATTGATAGGAAAATAATCAAAATTCCACCTTTTACTATTTTTTCTCAATTTTTTTAAGCTTCTCAAGTCAAAGCATGCTCGCTTCATTAATGGGTATGAACTTCTAGAAGTGTTTCTAACATCTTGTCAACTCTAATAACATCTTCATATAAACTATTTATTGTGGATGTTTATTTCGAGGAGGTTCAACTATTAACCTTACCAATAGTTCATGCCAACTTGTGCAAATTATCCTCCATTCCTTCTTTTCACTTCCATGTCTGTGCGTACACAGATTTCAAAAACACTTAACTCAAACTTGTGAAGAATCTATCATGACTAAAAATACAATAGCATTCTTCACCCAAGAGGGAAATCAAAGAGTTACAGTCATGGATTTATGTCTTCCCTAGCACACACAATTATCACCAAGTCTAGAAAACAATTACTTTCAATTTTGCCTCCCCAAATAGTTTCAAAAATATATGTTACAATCTAGTTTATTCTTCTTTGGACCTGAGGGTAACCGTCAATACTCTTTCCTATGGAATAATGAGCAGCATATAACATACACTTGCAAAGATGAAATTATTCAACTCGTTTCACATATCACACTCATCATATATCATAGTTTACATAATTGAGAATATGTTACAGAGGTTTTTTAAGGCATGGGTTTACACCTTCCTATCATTTATGGATAAGCTTCCTCTCACCACAATGTGTTAATAGTATTCTCACAAATTCCAATAGCATTATACTCACATTTGAATCAGAGTTTCACTGTTTAATCAATTAACTTAGTTCATTTAAGAAGCATCGACACACATGCAATAACAATTCAAAGGACTTGCAAATAGTTTCTCGCACAGATCATTTATAGCCTTACTGACATGTATGCATCAGATTTCTATGAACATTTAACAAATCTTAGATATTTAAACAATATTTCTAAGTGCCAAATCTTACACAAACATTGTTTTTCTCCTTTCCTGAAACCTTCCTCGATTTCCAATTGATTGGGAATGCATAATTCAATTACATTTTCACAATTTATAATCCTTTTATTAGTTTTTAGCCGAACTCTAGACTTTAGACGTTATGCTAAGTTCCATAACCAAAAGGAAATTCCTTGATTTATAGAGTCCCATTATGCCTTTCTTGACCCTAATATGGACCTGAGAAACCTAATTACTCTTCACTTCATCCCCTCACATGCTTATAGGCTTCAAGATTCTACAAAAACAACCATAGCGAGACAAGTATATTCTACTTGCTTCAGAGTGTAGACTACTTGCTTTTGAGTGTAGACTACTTTCTTCGGAGTTTAGACTAATTACTTGACAGTGTAGTACATTCTACTTTCTTCGTTGTGTAGACTACTTACGTTGGAGTCTAGATTACTTGCTTTGGAGTGTATTCTATTATCACATACCCTTTACATATGGTAGTGTTATATGTGTTATACACATTATGTGTATATGATATAACAAAGAAAAAATATTTTCTATATTCACATGATGATTGAATACAATGGGGAGACTCATAGAAAACCCTAGAACCTAATAACACACCCATAAAATCAAAATATTATGACTTGTGACATATTTACATGGTGGAGTGATTCTCCTGCATCAGATAGTTTGAATAAGTGTTGGTATATTTTTATCATGTCAAAGTCATTTTATGCCCTCTTACTTCCTTCTATCCCTTTAAATTTGCATTTTTCAGCATAAAACACACATTCATCTTAATCTAGTCTCACTAGTAAACTCTTTGATGACCAATTAAATGAAACAATCACCCTACAAAGTTTCATCATGTAACTCTACACCCATTTGCTTTTATACTTACTCTATTGTTTTTTCCTATTTTTCCCAATTTCCCCTGCATATGGTCAAATCACTATGTAGAAAGAAAACAATCCACTTTTATGTGAATGTAAATTAAGTTTCACATACCCATTACCCTTGTTATGCTTTGTACATATTTTTGAGTGTTATCTCTTGCTCCATCCCTCCAAACACTTTTTTCGTCATTTCCTAAGGCTCCTTTAGGCTTACCTACAGTTTAGAAGTCATTTTTAAGTCTTCATCATTGATACTCTATTCGAACCTTAATTACACCTTAAATCCACTAATTTAAACTTTTTTCCACTCCCCGTAAGGTCCTTTCACCTCAAATATCCTTTCTTACTATTTTCCAACATGTTGCTTCTTAGGTTACCTATAACTTCTTAGGATTGCAAGGTCTAAACAAGATTTTGTTCATTTTCACTACCTTCAACCTCTGTTACAACTTAAATCCCTTATGTACAACATGTTCAGGACTCTATCAAGTCCTTATACTTGTTATTTCTTCAACTTGTCAATTTTTACCCAATCTTGACCTTCTAGATTATTGTTCATTCATGCACAAGTAGTTCTTTAACTCTGAGTTCCTCCTCTTTCATATTTTCCTCATCATGCTTCTTGATTATATGAATTTCTTTACATTATTTTGTTTATGATGCCACAAATGACAAAGTATGAATGTATTTCTTTCCCTATATGTTCAGGATGTGGGAAATGGGAAACCACATTTTTCTCAAGACAATCTTGAATGGACACCAATTAGGGAAGATAATGGTCACAAGGATATTTGTGTGGGAATCCCTCTAGCACAACTCGATGCCTTTATTAAAGGGGAAGGCCTTCTCGATAGCTCTGAGATGAAATTCATATGCAAGTAGGATAGGGTTCACCCTGTTATGGAGGCATGCATGTGACCACATGTTACCATTATGTATTATAGGTTTGTTTATATTAACTTTATGTTTGGTCATCCATGGGAATAGTGTTCAGATATGTTAGTGCCACATTTTTCACATTTCATACCTGATATCAGTATGTAATTCCTCTTGTTTCAGCTACCATTGTGTTTATGGCCCTAACGAAAATAGGAATAAACCACTTATTAGTGAAATAATTAGGAGGTTCCATAAAAAACATGGATGTCAGTGTCATTTCAATGTGATGGTTTTGTTTGGTATTCTAGATGTGGCACATATCATATACAATGATATATATCATGTTGATAAGAATGGTGAGTTTTTCCATGGTGTAAAGGACACAAGCTTGGATCCACGAAGTGGTTTTTCTCCGAATTTATCAGTTGAATGTAAGAAATACATTGAATCTCTTTTGCTTGCTGGTATATCGGTTGACACCATTATGGAAAGGCACTACACAAATCCATAGTTGGTGAGGATTGTCAACAAAAGAGACGAGTGCTTAACTAGGAAAGACATGTTGAATGCATGGAGGAGGGTGAAGAGCATTAGATCCTAAAAGAACCATCAAAACAACACTAGTATCAATTTTTGGCATGTCGATGAAAGGGATACATTTTTTATTTTCAGAGATCAGTTGGTAATGATGTGCCTTTCATTATGGGCCTTCTAACAATGTGGATGCTTGAAATTTTGGTTCTTCATTCCCACAACTCCATCATTGCAATGGATTCCACGTTCTCAACTAATAAATATGGGGTAAGGACATTGTTGTCTCATTTCAATGCACAATTGATATTTGGATATATTTGGTTAAGTTGTTCTCCTACTAACAATAATTTCTTGTACACTTTTGCATTAATACCAATTGGACACGCTTCTTATTTTTTATGAGCAAGAGGTCAAGGTTCCTGTTGCATGGGTAGTTTCTTCCCATAATAAAGTGGATGGCATATATGCATGGCTCGTTGAAGTATACGTGAGGGGGAAAAGGAAAATGATATATTGGCATGTCAATGCATTCATTAGGGATATTGCAGCTTCCGAAATACAAGCTGTGAAGTATAAATCTATTAATAAGGTCTTCTATAAATTTAATGCAAACAATTTACATCCCTAACAATGTTATTTGTGTATCAGGATTGTATTCAGTTGACTTGTCTTGTTATGCATATGGCATGTTCGTAGGGCCTAGTTAAAGAATATTTATAGGTTTTTTTATCTTCATTTTTTTTAATACAACGTTTATAGGATTGGGTTACTTTTGTTGTTTTTCATTACTTATTGTCACTCAAAAAAATTATTTATAGATATACAAAGAATGATGTGGGGTCGGTTATGTTCCAGAGACTATGTGAAATCATGTGTGCCATCATCGACAATGATCACATGACCTTTTTCCTCAACGACGAGTTCATGGATGAGTTCATAGAGGAGACCTCCTTTATGGAGTATTTCATAAAGACGTGGCTGGAAGACAGATGCATTGGTAAGTTCCAACTACATATCTATGTGTAGATTTAATAATTTTTAAGTCATATATAATGGTTTTATTGTTTCTTCATATAGCTATGTGGTCAAATAATTTATGTAACTTCACCCATGTCAATCAGGATATGAATGCGTCCATAGAATCTCACCATTGTCTCTTGAAGACCATATACTTGTGAGATCAAAGAAAGAAATGCACAAGGAGAATGGATTGGTTATTGTACACATTGGTGTTTTGAGCTGAACCCCATTACAAACATAAGAGGAAGTTGCAAGTATTGGGTTTCTTAATAAATTACAAGAAGGAGAAGGAACTATTGACTGACACTGAGAGGACCACAACAATACTGGACAGTGACTGTTGTGAAAACCATATAATATTGGGTCTTACATGATTAGAAGTCAAACATCCAAGGACCGATGGTATTTCATTCAGAGATTCGGCCCAAATTTTATATGTTTGCGACTATCCTTTGGGTACTAAAGGAAACACCTGCAAACATGTTTTGAAGGTTTCGCAACTTGAGAGGACACGTAAGCGTATTGCATCTACTAGGGATCCAAATTTCAGTGGTGAGGGTGTATGTTTTTCGTTTCATTATTTAAACTATTTTGTACTATTGTTATCCTCAGAATAATTCATTTTACATCCTCTAAAATTATTTTTGTCATTGTAGATAAGCACGTTGTCCATGTTGTGGAAGTAGTTGAATGTTTTGCATCTGAAGATGCTCCATCAGAGTAGCACTGCATTTTCATTGAAAGTAAGTAATTTATTATGAATGAATAGTGTTTGATATATCAACGATTTATCAATTACTAAATGAATTTTCTTTTTGGTGATAGTTGAGGGTGATGAAGGAATTCAGTAGGAAACACGATACCTTAGTCCTGAGAAACATATTAGAAACCATGGAAATGCATTACAAGTGCTCAGTTAATCTAAAGAGTTTTTGAAATCATTGTTGGATGTGGTGTTAGACATTGTTGAACAATATTTTTCTTCTGGAGACTATGTGAAATAATTTAAGAAGCTTTAACATGACTCTAGTTCATTTCCATTTGATTTCGTTCCAGATTGTAGTGTAAATGAGACTTCGAGTACCTGTTTGTGGCCATGGTTCAGTGCAAGCAGGAAACCTCTAAAGAGGAAGTAAAAGGAGATTGTGGTTCTAGATTTAAACATTGATGCTCAAGATTACGAGGAGTATACATTTCCTGACACAACTCATGGAAGGGAACTACTCAAGAAAACAAAGGAACGGTCTAGTATAGAAATTAGAGAAAGTTGTGAGGCTATAGTAGAGAGTTTGGGTGAGTATGAATATAATGTGATTACAATACGTATTTGTTGGAATTCAAAACACTTAAATTTGTGTTTCATGATTTTCAAGGACACCCCCCTTGATCAAAATTCAATTTCCGCGTCGTCATCTCTCTTTTGGAACATCAAATGCATCTTGAAGGTATTTGTGTATTTATGGAAAATAATGTTAAGTTTAGGGTTTTTACTATTATGTGGATTACATAATCTTGTTTTAGTATGATTGCGACCAATAATGTTTTTATGATTATTCATTGTGCGTAAGATAAATAATGATAAATTTTGTATTATGTGTGTTATGAGTGGTACACATTAAACTTTTATTGTAATATGTGTATATTTTGTGATCTTGTATCCGATAATGGTGGTATATGTTTTTTTTTTGTTTTTTTGTTTTGTAGCTTATACGATGGAGGGGTGCGCAAAAGTCTTCAAGCAAGTGGTCTAAGGTGTCACCTTCATTTATAGTTGGATAAATATATTATAAATGGCCAAAATGTAACTAAATGCTATCATTCTATCTAGATAGTGTCCTACTGTGTGAAGGTTTTCAAAATGTATATGAGGAAGAATCAGAGTTTTTGATTGAATTTTTGTAATCTTGGACTGTGTGGTACATGTTTTTTTAATATTGTAAGCCAGAAGTGGTGCTTTTGTAATATTGTAGCCTTGAAATATTGTAACATTGTAACATAAGTGGTGCAAATGACCAATTTTGTATCTTTTTCCCTCATGATAATTTCCGCTCTTGACAAAAATAGAGCTGGTGTTTCTCCTCTTCTGATGTCAAATCCACATGAGTTGGATATCCTTCTTCCTCAATCAGAGGATATTTTACTTTTAGCTTCCAAGCTACAAGATGCTCTTTAGAACTCAGTTGTCTTGCAACATCCTCCTATTCATTTATGGGCATGGATAAATCACCCACCTCTTCAAATACATGTCCTATTAACTCATCCTCATTTACCATCACCAATAGCTCCTTTTCTTTTGTCTGAGCTCCAAGAGGAGGTGAAATCCTCATACTATTAAGAATGTTAGTGGATTCTTTTTCAATGACCTCATGTACCTCAAATTTTTCTTCTTTCTTATGTGATTTTCCTTTTCTTTCAGGAGCAACCATTTCTCCGGAGGAAGACTTCCTCATAGAGCTTCTTCTTATAAACTGAATGATGAATTCTTGTCTAGGTGGGTTATCACTATAAAAAAATGTTTACCTTTTCATAGTCAATGGGAGTATATTTTGGTTCCTTCAGTTTGGAGGATGTTATGTCAGAGGTAGGGATTTGTTCCTCTTGAGAGGTTGGAGAGGCCTAAGTTACCTCAAGGGAGGTGGTTACTCTTTCAGTACCTTCAATCCTTTTCCTTTCTGACACCCTACCCTTTGTTGTTTCTTCCTTATTTCCTCTGATGGATCACTTCCCAAGTCCTTTTTATGGGTAAATGGGGTTGGGATTCCCCTTCTGATTACATCAAAAGTCTTCTTAAATTTATGAATAAAATTCATCCATGCTTCCTCCCCATTTTTATTATTTAGAATGATCAGGAGATCATTTCACAAATAGAATTTATATAATCTCCCTAAACCATCATAGTGCAGAATATCATTTATAGAGCTTTCTGTTGACTATTTGTGTGCGCGAAATGGACTTGGTTGGAGCAAGATATCATCTGCAGAAGGTCGGAGTTGAGATGAGGCACTGTACCAGTCAAATAAATAGTAAGGAAGTGACACGTGAAAAAAAAAAATATGGATCATCATGGCAAAAATTATTTTGGAATGTAGCTCTTGGATGCTCAAATAAAAAAATTGGTGGGCCCTACTATTTGCTAGTTATGGGCCCTCAGCTAGGTTCGGCACACTCTTTTACCGGAGGGGTGCCTTGGCCGCTATGTTTGATTATAACATTGCCAAAAGTTCAATATTTATTATGGATGAGTTCATTATAAATTTACATGGAATAGTTTCAACATGGAATTCTAAATATGGAAAGACCTTTCAACATTCTTGGAGGGACCATTATATATTCTACCACCACCCAAATGCATATTACTTGGAATTCAATTAAATCAGCACGGCCTATATTTATCTCGGGATGATACACCGAAGCCACTATGTGGAAAACATTCCACACTACCTTCACCCACTAACCCAATGTGGGCATTCGAACAAAGAAACTCAGGTATGGCCCCTGACATAGGAAGAAAAAGGTAGAATATGTGGCCTTAGCCACATTAAAATTAGCAGATAAATCCTAACTTAAAGGTTATATGATGTGTTATCCTGCGAAATGTGGGATTTTATTCCCCACTAATTGAAAGCGCAACCAAAATTTGCAAGAATTGGTGGGGGCCAAACACGTGACCTCCATCCCACTATCTGACATGCCCATCCATTATGCTAACATAGACCAGTGTGAATTGAATTGATCTCACCTCTATTTAAAGAGATTTGCGCAGTTCAGTGGACAAGGGCAGCTAGAAGGAAAAATTAGACCCTTTTTAGAAATCTCCATTTTTTAAGTCCTTAAGCTCAAAAGAAGGTGTTAGTGTAAACTGAATAAGTGTTCAGAATTTGAATACTCTTCTAGTGATGTAATTTTTTTCAGATTTGCAGATTCTATGACATTATTTTATGTAGTTAAAGTCACTTCTTGTTGAATTTCCAAAGGAGCACTTGTATAAAACCAGTCCTTTTAAAGCCTTTAGAAGTCGAACCAGCCTTCGATAGAACTAGAAAGTTGCTCAGAATTCTGAGATAATCAGTATAGTATCATTAATTTCCCTTTAAGCATTTTTAATTCTTCCATTGTAGGATTTTTTCTAACTCATTTGCATGGAGTATGCTCATGGGAAGACTTGCAAAGCCACGGATGATTATGGAGACATTTTTATGATTGTTGGTAGAGTCTTCATTCTTTTATCAACTCTTATTGTAGGTGATTGTGCTGTAGTAATCATTTTGGAAGGGTTATTTTACTTCTAGTGATTTTATAATATATCAATTCACGTTTTAACGATTTGGAGACATAAGCTTGAATGTCAAATTTTGTTATCAAAATTTGTGTCATTTTTATCATTGATTTGCATCCTGATCTCATATTTAATTTTCTGCATCTTAATCAGCTAATTAATAAAAAATTACACCTTATAAAAATTGGTAACGACACTTTATTATTCATCTAGGTAAACTATATTTTAGTGGAATTAACATATGTTAAGTTTACGGATCAAAGAAAGTGATGCTAACATACTAACTGAACCAAACCATGATTTCTAATTGTGCCAAAATCCCATGAATGCCTTTGGGCCATAGTCTAAATAGAGTCATACAGAAATTTAGGGAGGTTTATCATGTACTCTTGTTTTGTGTTTTCATATTTCAAATGGATTAACATTTTAACAACCTCCTTCCTGAAAATTCCATATTTCCCATCATAGGTGAGATATTTAACTACCTAAAAGGCTACTCTGTCAAAAGTTTTGGGAAGGATTTTTCTCCATACTCCCTTTATTAATTTCTTGGATGTGAAAATATAGTGGCGTTTAGGGTCACCTTCTTGACACAGGCTTTCCACTGGTTCTTTCAAAGAGCCTTTGGCAGAGTTTGGTGTATGGGAAATTGGAATACCCAATATTTGACTAATTATATTAACAGTAAAAGGAGTTGTAGCACCTTTCACTTTAGTTTTAAGTTTTTCCAAATTCATAACAAATTCTCTTACCAGTTGGTCATTATACTTGGAGAATTTATTCAGAAACCCTATCCATTCCGCATTCTCAAAAATGGTCACTACTTCAGCATTTGCAATGAATTGAGTGTCATCTTCTGTATCAGATTTCTTCTTGCTTCCTATGGTTGTAGTGAATTCAAGTTTCCCAATGTCCCACGTTATTAAATGACCTAGCCATGGAACTGTTAGAATTAGCTTTGGAAGTCACCGCACTTTCCCAATTTGGAACTAAATGTTAGGATGAGTAAAATGATGTCATTCCATTTTCCAAGAGTGGTGTAATAATTTATTTTGAGTTACGGTCATGATGGCCTTCCTTGGAAGTGATTTATTACATCACATCGCCCATTGTGCTTTTAATAACTCATAAAGCCAACAATCAAGAATCAAGATTTATTCCATTCAAATAGAGTTTAATGTGTCTTATTTTATTTTAATTTTTTATTGATAAATGATTTTAGTCATAGTTATGATTTAAGGAATTATATATTAGTATAAAAAAAATTCAAGTACATGAAACTTAGGTTCTCAAATTAACAATTATTAAACTAAATTTGACTTAAAAATTCAAATTTAAGTACATGTAACTTAGGTTCTCAAATTCAAGTACAATATGACTTAATAATTATCAATATTATTCCCCAAGTTCCTCCTAAATTTTCTTTAAAAACATTCCATGGTTTCTCCAAAATACATAATTTACCTATCATGTTATCAAATGTTTACCAAATCCTAGACCTATTTATGCTACCTAAAAATAAAACATTTCCCTAGAGAGAACTAACATTTAGCATATTTCATGACTATTTTAGGAACAACTTTTATTGGACTTGAAGTATCATTTCCCTTTTAGACAAATTATGTATTATGTCCAGTGTGTTTATGTAGAATATAGTGTAACACTCACTCAATATGGGTGTATGGTAAGTTCAGTATGATCCAATCATGTTAACCCCTTGTTAGGTCAAGGGAAATAAATGTAAGGTTTAAGATAGAAGAGAAAATATTTGATTCTACCATAGTCACTACAAAATTTCTATACTTGAAGTAATGTAAGTATAATAAAGGATGTATAATGGAGTATCAAGTTAAGTGAATTGGAATTGTAAGAACATGATGATAATATGATGATTTGTAGAGTATTGTATATATAGAGTGATATAGAGTCTCTCTAACATCATTCCATTAACTGTGTTGTCAACAAACCCAAATTGGCAATTCTTGCAAAAGAGAGTGAGATGATCATTGAATGAAGGATATAAAGCATGATTGTAGCATTTAAAGCATTATCTTGGGTCTATATGACAGTGTTGTGGGTTCATGTATGATTTCTAAGCATAGACACCAAGGTATAAGGGAAATTTTTATGTTTAGTTTAATTATCTAACTACCATATCTTGTTATGGTTGTCATAATAGAGTTTTTAGGAAGATGGGTTTTTAGGAAGATGATAATGCATGTGTGCCTACAGTCAAAATCTTGACAATTGTTAGGAAGATGTCAATTAGTCTGATGTCAGTCTATGGTCCAACCCTGTGATATCTAGTACAGAGGATTTTATTTCAAAATTACAAATTAAGACTTAATATTTGAAGTAAGCTTTGGAGATTGGTACATAATAAAGGATAACATCTCTATTCATGACATATTAACTACAGTAGAATATACTTTGAAGCAAATAGACTGTAATCTGTAGCAAGTGGACTATACTTCGAAGACAGTAGACTATATTTTAAATCAAGTAGACTATACACCAAATAAAGGATACTATATGCCAAAGCAAGTAGAGTATACTTAGAAGGAAGATGACTACACTCATTGGGATTTATCATTCATCAAAACAACTATCTATCTATATGATCTCCTGTCTAACTTCTCTTTAGTTTGCATTCTTAAACTATACACACTCATATAAAGTTGTTAATAGTGATTGGAAGGTTGGAAAGATATTAGAGTTAAATTAGAGACAAAAAGAGGAATTTCAAGTGGAAGCTAGTGTAGAGGAATAAATAATATTGTGGAAGGAAAAGACAAGTACTTGTGGAAGTTCACAAAGATTAGATGATCTTAAGCCATGTAAGAATGTGGTGAGAATATGATGACTTGCAAATTATTGTATAGATAGAATATGATGAAGGCCTTTATTTGATCACCATCTCAGAGTTTTGAACACATTGCTTGATGTATTTAGAGAGGTGAAGTTTGAAATCATTGAGAACTTTAGTTAGAAATGTCTAATAGGAAGGAGTCTATAGTTTATGATATTGACATCTACATGTTAAGCCTGCAAAGTACTCAGAATAGGGAAAGTTCAATCATTCTTCAAGTTTTATGGTATAATCATCTCGAGTCCAAGGTTCTCATAATTCTACATTAAAAAAAAAATTCTTTGAAATTGCGTTTAAGAGAATTTATAGTGAATTGATCCTTCTCGGGTTTGTACTGTGATGAACAATGGAATCTACCTAGGGATTATATTTTTATACATCAAATACTCTTCAATTTCCCTGAAATCTTCAAGTTAGGTTGAGGAAGAAGTGTACTAATATATTATGAAGAAAAATTAAAAAAAAATTGGTCCAAATTTTTATTTTTTTTATAGTTCAAGCCCATGTGCTTAAATACAGTCAAGGCTAGTTAGATGAAGGAACTTTGCAAAGGAAGATTACTTTTGGATCTGAGTTAGGAAGAGAAACTTCTCACAACTCTAAAAAATTAAAAATTATTCCTATAAATGGTAGGTTTGGATCTTAACACTACTTTCAAGAAAATTTATAATCCAAACAAGACTGTCTCATACCTAAGTTTGGCCTAATAAGCCTAATGAGGAAAATTAAGGTTGAGGAAGCTAATTGAGGACCTAGGTTCTAAATTTTTACAAACACCTCAGGTATGGTGAAGATAATATATTGAAGTAAATGATTCACTATGGGAAGCTTATTGTGAATTTGATTATGGGTAGTCCAGGGCTACATGGACTGAAGATCACTAAGAAGCAAGAAACAAGCTACTTGGGAATAACTGACTATCCAAATCTATTTTGAAGTAGGATAAGGTGGGTTCTGAAATTTTTGTAAGTGGAAAACAAGGAAGATATTTAGAGAAGAGGAGCACTTGAAGGACAAGAAATAAGAGTTCTTATAAGTTTCCTATAACTAACTAGAGAAACCAAAAGAAAGTTAGAGGAAGGTAAGTATTAATGATTTATTCTTAGAATTTGATTTCTTTGGAGCATGAAAGGACCTAGTATGGATATGATAGAACAAGATTTGTTGATAAATTCTAATTCTTTGCTAGCCTCTATAGTTTTTGGATATGATAGAATAAGATTTGTTGTCTCACTAGTGACGTGTAGAAGATTATTTAAGTTCCAAGTAGGGGTTATTGATAGATAAGTGAAGAAAATATTAAGGAAGGTCTAACCACACAACAAACAGGTATCAAATCATTCAAGGGTTTATAACTTCTTCTATGGTATTTTATTTCTAACAGTCACAGTGAAGAGACTGAGACAAGACATAGATACCTAGGTAAGAGGTCAAAATATCTAAAGGAGTGTGTGAAACTTGAATTCAAGAAGTGTAAGGTGGTGCTTTGACCTTAAACTCTAACTCTATGAGAATTTGAAGGCTCTAAGGCCTACAAACTCCTAGATTTTTCCTAGAATGTAGCAAGTAGACTCCAAAGAAAGTAGCCAACACTCTAAAGTAAGTAGACTATAATCTAAAGTAAGTTGACTATACACCAACTAAAGGAGACTATACACCAAAGCGAGTAGAGTCAAATTATGCTAAAGATAGGTAGTACATCCACATGTTAGAATTAAGTTTGAAGGTTTTGATTGGGGTATTTTTCATTTTATACCAAAACTCATTTTCTTGGGTAGTTTAGAAACCCTCTTGGCTAAGATTGTAAGATGAAGGTAGTTTGGAGACATTACATGTACATTCAATAAGAAAATTAAGACTTGTACTTTAAAGTAAGCTCTGGAAATTGGTACATAACATCTAATAAGCATAATAAAGGATAACTTGAAGGTTTTAAGGATTTAAGACCACTCAAGAAGTCACTCACTCATATATTTCTCATCTAATGGAAATTAATAAAGAATTTACAGAAGTAGTTCAAAAAGAAGGTGAAGGAACAAAAGTTATGATACACACACAAAAATACGAAAAATTCATTAACATCAACACCATGGAAGACTACACTCCGAAGCAAATAGTCTACACTCCGAACAAAGTAGACTACACTTGGAAGCAAGAAGATAATATTGAACATCTTAAAAACCTGACATATATCTGTTCACTACATATTAACTATGGTAGACTATACTCCGAAGAAAGTATCCAAAATTTCGAAGAAAGTACACTATACTCCAAATAAAGTAGACTCTACTTTGAAGCAAGTATCCAACAATGCAAATTAAGTAGACTGTACTCCAAAGCAAGTATCCAACACTCCAAAGTAAGTTGCTTCTATGCATTATCCTGATGCTCAACCACATCCTTCTTAGGTGCTTGAAACTTTGGATCTGAAATGTTGTCCTCCATATATTTTCTCAAGTCAAAAACACTTGTGTGAAGTGACCATGTGCTTTCCAATGAGGCACAAAACCCTTCATTTTTTTCAACATTTTTTTTCCATTTCTCAAATGCTTCGTTGCTCTACAATGATGATGTTTTCCAAGAAGGCATGGGGCAAAGAATAAGTGGCGGTCTAAACCGCATTCCTATCCATTTATTACCTTGTGTTTGACAAATTTGTGGAATCATATTTGTAATTTCCATAGCTCTTCTCATAGACCACCTTATATTTGTGGGTGAAATTACCTCCCTCCTTTTCAAGGGAAGGTTCAATGTATCCCAATTTTTGTTGCATGTTGCCAATGATTTTTCAAACTCTGTTTCAGGAAGGAATTTGCGAACACTTGTAATGCAATCTTTTAGATTAGAAATATGAAAATTATCAATATTGGGCTGATAAGACAAAGCCCTAAATGAAAAACACTTCTCTCCTGGTTTGGTAAATTAAGGCCTCATGCAAAAACATTTTTCCTTCACTTTCGCAAAATACTCATCTTTCCTTCGATCCCATTCTATTTTATTTTGCATTGTAGAAGTGAAGGATCTTAATTGGGACTCCCCCGCAAAGATATTTATTTGAAAATCTGACTTGTGACCTAAAAGGATATCACACAAATGAAATTCACACATGATATTTTGATGTTTAGGGGAGCTTCTTGTTAATTCCTTCAAAAATTCTATGTAATTGTTTATTTCATAAGGCAATTCACATGATATTCTTGATAATTGCCACCTGTAGAACTGTTCCTCCAAGAAAGAATTGTATATTGATGACGGTCTTCTATAGGCAAGTAATTTTTCCCCTACTTCATAGGCAGTCTATAGGTCCTTTATGATATTTTCCTTTTTCTTTTCTATTTCTGTTCTTTCCATCTTTACCTCTTCTAACTAATTTTTTAATGTCTCATTTTGAGAATGCAATTTTTCATAATTATTACAAATTATACCCCATACAAGTTTGACATCCTGTATGTTCAAGGAAGTTTGAGATTCTTTACCAAATTTTACTTTAGTGTTGGAAAGGGTTGTTTCTTCCTTTTCCTTGCATTACATTTAAATTTTTTCAATTTGTAATTGTAAAGAAGATATGAGGATTTCTTTTGATTGTACCTTTATTTTAAGAAACTCTATTTCATTTTGTTGTTGTTTGATGATTTCTTCTTTCTTTAAGAGGAAAATCACATGTTGCAATTGATATTCTTCAACACCTTGACTTGGTGAAGCGGGAGACATAGGTTCTTCTTCTATAAGTATATCCTTTCCTTTTTATGTTTCCCTCGTGTAAGTAGATGACTATGGAAAAGTTTCAATACTCATTTTTTCAGTGATTTCCATTTTTCCTTCAGCTGAGTTTATGCTTCCCAAAATTTCATCTTCCTCCTTGACGTCTTTATCCTCATGAAGAATCAATTTTTGTTTTCTTTTCCCAGTTTTTTTTCCCAATTTCATCAATTGTCTTTTTTATTTTGGAAATTGTTATAGTAGATGCAGTATCAGATATATCCCCTTGTTTAGTACTAGGTGTCATCATTTCTCCTTAAATTTTAGCAAGGGATGGATTTGATTTGGGTGAAATAGATTTAGAAAGACTGTGCCTTTTTTTCTCTTGATGTTTTACCCATATTCTGCAGCAAAGTTCTCCAACCCTTTTTAGCCTTCAACTCTTTGATGGATTGTTGACAAATCAGGTAAATGATACCATGGTGCTTTAATACTCCTTTATTCTCTTTATATCTAGTAGACATATTGAGGTAAATTGACTTGATGCACTAATTTGTGCAAACCCTATTTCAAATGAATAAGGATCTACATTATATCATATGCTAGGACATTGTATTCATCTACACGTGTGAAATAATTCACTATCCAAAAGGCAGCTGTCCCATAGGGTTTAAGAATTGTATCCCTCATAATGCCTTTGATTTTTTTTTCTTTATTAAGTGCCAATTGTAGTTCACACTGTCCTTTGTCATGAAAATTTTGAATTAGGTCTTTGCATGTAGCACTTCTTACAATCTACAACCCTTCACAAGGAATCCCTGAAATCGCACTAATGATCTTACTATTGATAGAAATCTACGTGCCTCTTACCTTTGAAGACCTTCCATTTAAATTTTTGATGAATTCTTCCAATTCCATTTCCTTATAACCTTCGAATTTATTCATGAACTCCAATCATCCTACCTTTTCAAATAGCTCTAATACTTGTTTATCTTTCAATAAAATGGATGCGGCCTCAGGTATTGAATATTTTTTATGTCCCATTCTTCTAAATCAAAGCAAGGGATACACATAGTTATAACGATAGCGAATAGTACAGGGAATTATCCAAAGGAAGGGAAATACATATACTTTAACGTGAGGGCTTCTATTTTGTAAGAAGGTAAAGGAATCCTCTATCTTTCCTTTCGTAATAAGGTAAAGGATACCTAGGGATGGTTTATTACAAACACACATTATGAACCTACTAATTGATGTGTTATAATTTGATGTGTTAGTAAAACTTTATTCAGATATGTCAGCTTATTGAGATGTTCAATATGTCAATTGATTGCAACATTTAATTGTTATGTATAATGTTACACAATTTACTATTTAATAGTCTATTTTATGTCATTACCATTTACATGTTTTGTTGTTTAGGTATAATTTGATGTGTTAATAAAACTTTATTCACTCCTAATTAATTATAAACCCAAATGCTTTATACCCATACATCAAAAGGCAAAAATGTATGGAATTATTCATTAAGATAATCGTTTTATAGGACATATGTGCTTTACTCATCTGGCTTTGGAGTATAGTGTATTGTATTTCATATGTCATGAACATAGATATGTCATGTTATTAATATGTTCAATATGTCAATTGATTGAAAATTTTAATTGTTATGGATAATGCTACATAATTTACTATTTAATAGTGTAGTTTTCATTATTGTTGTTGTTTTGACATATTTTGATGTGTTTGGTACTTGCTTCAGAGTATAGTCTACTTGCATTCGTATGTAAAAGAGTAACTCAACTTTGAGGAAAATGAACCTCTCTTCATGATAAATTTGATCCTCTAATTGGTTGATTTGGAATGATATGAAAGGAGTAATAGCATGATGATGATTCAAACAAAGACAAGGTAATGAATGACACTCCTAACACTTAGGGATTAAATAATTTGTTATCTCCTTTTTGCATGCAAGTATAACCTTGACTGAGACTAATCTATGAATAGGAATTTGTATATAAGATATGAGTGGTATTGATGTTTGTTATGAATTATTTTAGACCTAAAGTTAAATTTTGAGTCTTGGTTGAGTGAATAGGGTGCACCATCTAGTTTACGTTATTACCATTTACATGTTTTGTTGTTGAGATATAATTTGAGAATAATTTTATGTGTTAATACAACTTTGTTCACTCCTCCTAATTGTGTTTATACAATTTACTATTTAGTAATGTCGTTTACGTTATTAAAGTTGTTATTCAAATATAATAGGCATACCATAACCCCCATTCATTTATTATTTAGCGATCATTCATTACTTATTTACACATACTTGTATTGTGTTTGCCTCACATAATTGGGCCTTTGAAATATCATGTGGTAGTGTTGTTTTTTGTTTACACACTATGTGTATACCACAAAAGAGATAAGTTTGAGCCAATTTTAGTTTTTTATATGAGTTGGTAAGTATGTATGAGTGTCATGCTAAGTGAACAAAGGATGTATAACTCATCTTTGGGTCCTTGAGACACGTAAAAAATCCATAACTCTATGTTAGTCCTTAACTCATCCAATTGTCATGTTGACTCATCATCCCTAAAAGTAGAAAGTAAAAGGCAATTAGAAGTTCCGGAGCTATCTTCTGAGGTTATGAAGCTATCTCCATTTCTTCCAGATCTAATTCTATTGGAATTGGAAAAGGTTGAGAACCTTGTGACAAGATTTATCGAAAGTATATGTTACTTGACATATATGGTAGTGCACTAAATTGATATTTTAAGGAAAATTGATCTTTTTAATCACTGTCAGAGTACCTTGTTGTGGGTTACACACTTGTATAAAGGTGTTAACAGTGATTTTAAGGTTGGAAAAATATTAGAATTCAATTAGGAAAAAAATTCATATGATAACCCACATTCATTTATTAATGAAGGATAATTATTTACTGACAACCTAAATTTTGTTTGCCTCACATACCTAGACCTTTGTATTATCATGTGGTTGTGTTGTTTGTCATATATCCATTGTGTGTATATCACAAAAGAGATAATTTTGAACCAATTTTGGTTTTGAATATGAGTTGGTAAGTATGTAGGAGTGTCAAGTTAAGTGAAGAATGCTACACACTTTACTATTTAATAGTGTAGTTTACATTATTGTGGTTATTTAGATGTAATTTGATGTGTTGGCTAGTTGTTTTAGAGTGTTGGCCAATTTCTTCGATGTGTTGTATACTTTCTTAGGAGTGTTGGATACTTCCTTTAGAGTATAATTTTGAAGGTGAAAGAAGGTAAACAATTTTTGAAGTACATTTTTTAACATCACTTTAGGTCTTAAATACCTATATTTTATCTGTCTCACATACATGGACCTTTGTATTATCTGTTGGCAGTGGGTTTTTGGTATACACACTGTGTTTATAAAAAAAAATAGATTATAGGTGGATATTGTTCAATCCAAGATTATAAATCAAAAATTGTTGACATAAAGTGTCTAAAGATTAATACCATCCAATCTTCACCTAAATAATATAGAATCCACTTTAGTTGGTATGTAAAAGCTTCCTCTTTACTATACCTTTAAGATATTGACATACACAAAATTTTCTCACATAACTTTAAAATTAATACATTAGAGAAAACAATTAATTTGTTTCTCTACTCCAATTACGCTATATTGTTGATATAACTAAATCCATTCATCATGTAAGATTATAACATCATGTAAGATTTTATTCATCATTCCACTTTTTTGTAACATCATGTATGATTTTATTCGTCATTACCATTTTATTTTATCTTCTCAGTGGTCTTCCATTAAAACAAAGACATAAATCCATATTTTTTATTAGATAAGGTAAAAAGTAGGGATGGGCTCCCAGAGGCCAAGTACAAAAAGATTACATCGTGACAGTACCAAAGAGAGAAAAAAAGAGGAATATGACCCTAGGAGTTAAACATACTTAACTCCAAAATAGAGAAGGAGGTCCAAGAAACAACAAACAAAAGAGACCTAAACCATTAAACAAAAATAAATAGAGAAAGTTCCTTAAAATTCCATAGATAGCTCAAGAGAAGCTCCTTTAGTTAGCTTTACTGTTGTTGGAGGATTTAACCTCCCTAATCTCATATTTCCTATTGGGTTCAATATTCAAATTCTTCTAGGGGGATCCTCAACATCATCATCCTCAGGGTCCTCCTTAGTCTCATCCTCCTCCTATTCCTCTTCATCAAAACTGGTCTGCCTCCTTTTCTGCTTCCCTTTTTCCACAGCTTTTAGACAAGCACCCAAATCCTGAACCAAAGTGTCTAACTACTTGATATCCCCTCTAATGTTATTATGGGCCAATCATATTTTTTGTGTGGATTTAATGCTATCTATTAGGCCCTTCCTCACCACCGAGTTAGTCTCTTTCAATACCTGAACCATCGTCTCCAAATATTGCAATTTGTTCTTTCACATATCGAGACAATGCTCTCCTTCTAGAGGCACTTTATCCTTACCCTTTGACGGACCGACTTCCTTCTTTTCCATACCTTCCACATTCTTCCCCTCTCCCATCTACTTAGTACCCTGATTACCCTCCCTCATCTTAGAAATACACTCAGCCTAGGTAATATCCTCCTCATCCTTAATAAGGGCATAGGTTTATCCCGGGCCAATTTCCCATTTTGAAATAGGAGAAAAATGAGAACCTCATGGATGGCGGACTCCACCTTACTCCACTGGAAATCCTTCACTGAGGTGGTCAAAGACATAAATAAAAAGAAGGGAATACTAATATTTTTCTTGTGTCTGAACATATTCAAAAAGGACAAGTGGTGAGTATATATCTTATGGTATTTACCTTTCAGGGTAAGATACTTCATAATGTGTAGACATACCTCCCTTCACACCCCAGAAATGAAGGAATGAGAAATGCCATTGGTGAAGTAATGGACGGTTTCCTTTCCCACAAATAAAGTATTGATTTTGTACTCCATGTGATTCCTATCCTTAAATATTTTCAGACCTTCCATGTCTATGTCAGTTATATGGGAAATGGCCTCCTCTGACATCTCAATTTCCATGCCTCAAATCACCACCTTCCCCTCTTTCCCTGCTATCCCGAACTCCATAGTTAGTGAGGGATCATGCCCTTGATGTTTGGTAATAAAGTTCCTAAAACCCCCTATCCTAAATAGGTGCCACATAGACTTATCCTCCATAATACGCCCATGACTAGACGGCTCGAATCTGGCTCTATCTCCACCCATGATGGATGAAATTTTACCCCAATGCTCAGCTCGTTGAAACCTACAAATTTTGATATTATGCTTGCCTTTCCAAGAATAGCTAAAACTGGAATCACTTTTACAATTTTGGAAAGTGAGCCTATTATTCTCCCTCGCGTGGCTTAAGGTGAAGTCCTTATGATTTTTTATGATTAATAATATCATTAATAGGCACAGATATGACATCACCTTTTCTCCACACTTTAAAATCATTACTTTGAACTCCCTCATTTGAAAATATATCTGCACAAGTATTGTCGATGTGAGGGATATGAGTGATGATATAGGAATCAAAGCTTTTAAGATGTTCTTTAATATCATGAGTAATATTACCCAAAGCCCAATTATGGGAACTATTCTTGCTGATGGAATGTAAAATGAGAAGAGAGTCCCCCTCAATAAAAATGTGTTTAATTCATTTTTCCTTAGCAAGACTAGCACCCTAGAGAAGAGCATATGATTCAACCATTGTTACTCTGAGTCCCCAAAGATCCTACATAGGCAAGGATCAAGTCCCCATTATGGTCCCTGATTATGCCCCCTCCACCTACCAGACCAGGGTTACCTTTTGAAGCCCCATCAAAATTAATTTTGACTTTTCCCCTTTCCATTTTAGACCATGTAATGATAGTGGACGGGAATTTTACTTGAGCTGGATTGAAGGTGAATTGTTTGAGAAATTCCTCTTGTTTTATATAACAAGACTTTTTAGTCTTCACCTTAATGAGATTGGAGGAAATCAAACAAGAACTAGCCTTTCTGATGTTAGATTTCTGATTTCTAAAGATGAGAGAATTCCTTTCCTTCCATAAACTCCAGATGAAGTGGGTAAGGGCCAATTTCGAAATAGCCATAAGAAAGGGGTACTTGAAAGGACAATCCCATTGTAACCAATATTCCTCAATGGATTTATGGCATACCCATTGTACTTTGAAAAAATCCAACACTTTGGAAAACACTGCTTGAGCAAAAGGGCAAGAGATGAGTAGGTGGTTGACACTTTCCTCCTCTTATCTACAAAGCACACACCTTTTGGGGAGGAACATCCCATGTTTCCTCAAATTATCCACAATGAGGATTTTTTTTTGAGTGGCTAACTAAAGGAAAATGTTAACTTTAGGTAAAAGGTCCTTTACCCAAAGTTTTCCCCAGTAATCTTTTTGGCTAGAATTCTTGAAATTAAGAGGTATCTAGATTGGACAAAGAAATTTATAGAATCCTCTTCCTTCCATATAATAGAGTCCTCATTTTTTTGGAAGAATGAAATATAAAAGCTCTTTAACTTAGAGTTGAGATTATCAAAAAATTGATTGTCCCCGATGAAATTGGAAGAGGGAAGCACATTCTCCCAATAAAAATGATTATTGGAGAAGTTACAATAGTCTCTAACCCAAACTTTTCCATTGTCTTTATAGAACTGTGCCACATTTCTCCCAGGTTCTTCCTCCACTAACGATTTATCAAAAAGCCAACAATCCTTCCAAAACTTAATTCCATCACTTTTCCCAATATTCCATTTAATGCCCCTAATCAGGATCTCCCTAGAAAAGATAAAATGATTCGAAAATAAGGATCCCCTAGGGATATTTTCCTATAGAAAGAAAGTCTATATTCTTCCAATATTCCTTAAATATTTCCCTTTGATGACATCAATCCAAAGGCCTTCTTCCTTTATCACTCTCCAACCATCTTTAGCCAAAAGTGCTTCATTCAGGATTCTCATATTATTTAATCACATCCCACCACAATCCTTAGGCTTGGTCACTTTTTCCCGAGCCACAAGAGGAAATTTTAACTTCTCCTTAGCGCTAACCCACAAGAACCTTTTTTGAATTTTGTCCAAAGCCTCCAAAATATTGACCGGTAGATGAAAAAGGGACATGACATAGATTAGGACACCTTGAAGAGAGATTTGGAGAAGTTGAATTTTTCCTTCTTGAGATAGGAGAATCCCCTTCCAAGTAGACAACTTATTGGTAACTCTCTCGAGCAGAGTGTTCCAGATTGAATGGTTTGGTTTTTTGTGAATGAGGGCCATTCCAAAGTAGGAATCCAGAAAAGTCTTAATCTTACAACCAAAAATGCGGGCCAGTCTCACTTGGAATTTCTCTTCCACATTAATGAAGAAAATAACACTTTTGAGGAAGTTGACTAGCTAACTAGAGACCTCCTCATACGCATTCAGAACATATTTAAAGATAGATGATTCCTACATAAACTC
Source organism: Taxus chinensis (assembly GCA_019776745.2). NCBI lineage: Eukaryota > Viridiplantae > Streptophyta > Pinopsida > Cupressales > Taxaceae > Taxus > Taxus chinensis. Next base: position 198,151,357 of record CM034153.1, read on the forward strand.
CTTCCCCATCAAGAAATTTTCATTAATAAATTGGTTAAGGAAAGTGGGCTGAATACCATTATAAATTTTGATACCTTTCAAGAGAATAAGGGAAACCTCTTGGTTGCAAAGTCTACTTTAAGTTTCCGCTACAATCATGTAGAGGAAGGGGGAGAGGGGATCTCCCTATCTAAGTCCTCTACCAGCTTGAAAGAAACCTTCCAATTTACCATTTATCATAACAGAGAAACTGGTAGAATAAATGCAGACCATAACCGTGTTCATAAAAAAGGCATCAAAACCCACCTTGGTCAGAATGACTTGGAGAAGGGACCACGAAAATATTTCATATGCTTTATGCATATCCATCTTAACAAACATAACAGATCTTCCCAAAATTTAGACAGAATGAATGGCTTCTTGTATGACCACAATGTTATCCAGAATTTGTCTCCCAGGAACAAAATCCCCTTGATTAGGAGAGATGAAATTGGCCAGAACTTTCCTGAGCCTGAAATCAATAATTTTGGTAATCAATTTGTAGCTAGTGTTACACAAACTAATGGGTCTAAAATCTTTCACGTCCTTGGCCCATATCATCTTGGGAATAAGGACCAGGATGGTGTTGTTAATTTTTTTGAGGATCTGGTCATTACTGGAGAAATTTTGGATCATCTCAATGACATCATTCTTAACCACTTTCCAGAACTGTTGAAAAAAAAGGTCAAGAACCCATCTGTTCCAGGGGATTTATTTGGTTCCATATCAAAAATAATATATACGATTTCTTCCTCACCCAGAATGAGTAGAAGATCTCTATTATCTAGTTGTGAGATGACATTCTAGAAGATTCCTATATCCTTATCCCAATAATTTCTATTTGGATCTAACCCAGGGAGAAAGAGGTCCTTAAAATATTTGATAATAACTTCATTGATTTCTTTTTCATCTTCTATAAGTGTACCATCATTTTTCCCGATTTCCTTGATCTTGAGATAACTAAAAGTAAAATACAATTATAAAGTAACTAAAATTAAAATACAATTATATTAAGAACATGTGAACCCAAAACATAAAGTAAAATATCATCAAATACTATTAATATAATTTACACAACCAATGACTATTGATGTGTTACAAATTATAATAATAAATAGTCTTACAAACATGTGGCTAAGCCACATTTTTAGTTTGTTTTCTCGTTACATAGGGATGCACATCCCAACATACTTTTCAATTGTTCTTTGAATTGTTTGTTTTCTTAGTCACGAATGGTGAACACCCTTTGAAGTGTGGCCAAGGAAGCTTCTTTCATTTGTAACCTTTCTGCACTCATTATTTCTAGGTTTTTATGTTCCTTATGTAGTTGAATCAAATACATATCTATATTAACCTTCATCACGTGCACATCCAAAAGCTTCACCCTTACATTTACTCTTTCTTCTCGTAGTTTTTTGTTCTCTTTTTCATAAAAAACAAATTTCTATTCCAAAACCTTTATATGTTTTTTGTCAACTTCAGCCATCTCCTCATAACTTTTATGTGAGGACTTCTTTATGGCTAACAAATCTGTGAGAAAGTATTATGTTATAGTCTTCACATTTGTGAAATTAATGTATAAAAAATTTCAAAGTAAATAATTTATAGCGTTACTCACCTCTAAAGATATTAGATTGCAATTCATATCTTCTCCTCTTGGATGCAAAAGGGTCACTATCATACTTCTCGTAATTTTCCAATTCATCGTTTATTGTTCTATCTTTCTTCTGGTTACCAGGAATTTTAGACCGAGCCATCATAAGTTTCTATATGTATTGTTTTGTCCAATACTGAAATTATATCTTATCCAAAATGAAGCACTATAATAAGGAAAATTTGACATCATCTTTTAAAATAAATGAGATATACAATCAAAGTTAGCTCATAAACAAAATGTGTTTCTCACGCAAGAACAAACACTTCGACTTTGCAACGAAATTAATGAACTATTAAAAATAAATTTACATTATTATTGTTGTTCAAATATAATTTGATGTGTTGGCTACTTTCTTTGGAGTGTTGGCTACTTTATTCAGAGTACAATCTACTTGCATTCATATGTGAATATAAACAATATTTTTTCTCTGTTATGTGATATACACACAATGTGTATACCATGTACAACACTACCATATGTATAGGCTATGTGATAATAGAATAAACTCATAAGTAAGTAGACTACACTCCTAAGAAAGTTCTCTACACTCCTAATCAAGTTTTCTACACTATGAAGCAAGTAGACTATAGTTGCAGTAAATGAACCAAAGGTATCAAATAATTTAGGTGATAATATGCTAGATACAAAGGGTAGTGATGAGCCACTTGTCTTGGATGATATTACAATATATTTCATGCAGAGGAGTCAAGCCTGGAAAGATGATAAACAATTTGAAGGATAAAAGAAACATATTAACGAAGAACCTTATACTCATAATCAGAAAAGAAGAAGGTTAATAAGCCCACAATTTAATTTTCCCAAAAGCTCTGAAATAAGTTCTCCTCTACTTGCGATTGTGGAAAAAGTCTAGAAACGTAATAGTGAAAAATAAATTTCACCTCAACCACATAGTATTGTACATACAATGAACAAAAACTTATAAGTCAAGGACTTGCTTTTTGGTTAAGGAACTTAGCATAAGACTAAGGATATTCTGGTAGTTAGTCAAAACTAAGCTTTATGGATGGCAGTAAATGGATTCAAATCTCACATGTAATACAAATAAATAACAACGTTAGTTTACTACTATAAATAGAGAAAATAAACGGTTCACATGTTAAGTATTTTAGTAATTCACTTGATGATTGAATAAGGTGGGGAGAAGATGCGATGATTACCTATTGATGTCATTGTGCTACCAAATGGCACATACAAACAAAAAAACATAAAAAAGTGTGACAACTATAATGATAAATAATCCACTATGGTGCAACATGGCACATTCAAACAAAAAAAAACTTTGTGATAACTATAATCATGAATAATCATTCCTTTATGATGCCACATGGCATATTAAAACATAAAAAAAATATGACATCTATAATCATGAATAATCAACACATTATGATTCCACATGGCACATTAAAACAAAAAACATTTGTGAAAAGTAAAAGCATGAATAATGCACCCATTATACAACATGGCACATACAAACAAAAAAACATAAAAAAGTGTGACAACTATAATCATAAATAATCCACTATGGTGCCACATGGCACATTCAAATAAAAAAACCTTTGTAAAAACTATAATCATGAATAATCATTCCTTTTTATGCCACATGCACATTCAAACATAAAACAAATTTGATAGCTATAATCATGAATAATCAACGCATTATGATGCCACATGGCACATTAAAACAAAAAACATTTGTGAAAAGTATAATCATGAATAATGCACCCATTAAACAACATGGCACATTTAAACTAAAAACACTTATGATAACTATAACCATGATTAAATCAAACAAATACACAATTAAAAAACATGTTAATGTCAATTTTATCATATTAAAATAATTAGATTAGTAGTATGAAATCAATTTTCCTCCGTTGTCTAGTACACACAAGGGAGGTAATTCTTTCAAAGTATGTTTTTTGGGTGTTCTTTTATATCAAGTCTAGTGTCACTTTTGTACTTTCTTCCCACCTTGAATTTTTGGCAGGTACCACAACATCTTGGAAAATTTAAATAGTATATGTTACTATAATTCATATAGTCTAATAATAATGCAAAGCCAACACTTCATGTAAAACATTTCCAAACAAGCTATTACTTGAGATGGCTGGCTAAGATGCATTTCAGAAAGTGGCCAAGTGGTAAATCCACCTACAACATCGATCAACATGTCTGCAGAACATGTAGGATAGAGTAGAGGGAAACATTCATCCATGGCACTGAGGATCTCAACAAAAACGCTAATGGACATATATGAAAGAAATAAATTATGATACTCAATTTTTTTATTTTACCTCGTCATCAACAATACCATTCTTTGCATCTATTAGAGAAACAACACTAGGTGCATCCTCCTACAATAATCATTCCAAAAATCATGTAGTGAGTCATACAGTATTGTTACACACATACACAATAATATATAATCATATTTAATTAATTCACAATAACAAATACAATGTTAAATTAGAGTAATTTTACCTCATCTCCAACTATATCATCCTGTACATGAGACGATGAAGCAACGTTCACTTCAATCACCTCGTCGTCCTTCACTCAACAATCCATACCATATAAAAAACATTACTAACATAATAAATAATACCAAAGTCCAACAAAAATACAAATTTTAAACAATCAATGTTAAAATGATTATTAGATAAAGTACACACATGTACCGAAGAAGATATCTAAAGGTTCAATATCCACCTTGGTCATTTTGATCCTCTAAGTGGAGGCCCAGGCTCAGGCGCCTAAAATAAGATTGTGTTAGTTACTTAATATATTAGTTTCAACATAAAAGACAATACAATTATTTATTTTTTAAATGCAGCAGTGGAAAATGAAAATGAAAATCTTGTATTCTTACCTATGACGAAGATGCAATGTCTAGGACATGCAACTTTGCAAAATGTGACCGCAACACTGGCCAAATAACAAAATATCACAAAAAATTATAATTGAGCTTAACATTAACATTTTGGAGAGATATAGTTCTAGCATGTATTTTCCTAAGAGTACACACCATATTAGAGTATATTGACTCCAAGTTTTGAGTATCTTGTGATAACCTTTGCATTATTTCTTTAATGGGCCACATAATTCCTGCCATAAAAAATCTATGTCTACCATTGCACAAATGCTTCAAAAATAGAACATATTAAGCCATTAAATAACTACAAACATAATTGTACATAACACAAAAAGGAAATACAATGTGTACATATATCATAATGCAATGCCATCCATAGTAAGTTCTAAAAACATTGTCACTTCTTCATTTATAGTGTCCCTAGACACTCTGCATACATCCAACCTACCCTTATTAAATTTTACATGCATATATGAAAATTTGACAAAGCAAGATACAAGATCTAGCACTTGAACTCGAAGAATAGAAAGATTAACATTGTTACATTCGTATTCACCATTTATTTGTTTCACAACAAGCATATCATGAGAAAACACACAAATATTCTGAACTTTGTGGCATATCTCTTCCTCAAGACCCAATGTTAACACCTTATACTCAGGTTGGTGGAAGTTCATAGTGGCATTTCCTGCAATGGTACCTCTCTCTACTATTTTTCTGCCATTAGGGTCATATAATATGAATGATGAACATGTCATATTTTCCAAGGTATCAGACACCCCTTAAATTTTCAATCTCCAAATAAAAACCATGTTTACCTTTACAATGGAAAAAAATATATCGTAAGTAACATGTTTTTTCTTTTGAATTTTCAACACTAAAAATTTTAACTTTTCAATACAACTATCTACATTTGAAGACATATACATATCTATATATTTTGATATATATGCATGTTTCTTTTTTGTGTTAGTTGTGGTATACAAACTATTTTTTCTTTGCTTACTATGGTATACACACCATGTTTTGTGTATATATGATGATACAAATAAATATTCACATGCATGCGCATGTAATTTTGTCACCAGGGAGCCGTCTATCCTGAGGACAGTGCCAGCTATCCTGGTGTGAGCATTGCATGCCACCAACTCATGGGAATGTGTGTGTGGTATACACACGTGACATGCGTTAGTTTTTTTGGGTTTTTTAGTATGGTATACAAACTGTGTATACCAAACTCATTGTGTAGGCTACAAAAAAAGCATGGGATTTGAACCCAATACCTGTTGATTATTATCAGAAGGCCCTACTAGTTGTGTTGCGGTGTGATACAGAACACACTGCAAAAGAAAACATATAATTAAATGACTCCCTGACTTCGATTTTGTGTATACCACACTTAGTGTGACCCAAACCTATGGATGTATGAATGCGGGCATGCTTGTGGGCGTGTCATCCTGTCTCTTATGGCTATCATGATGACAAGATCGTATGCCCACATGCATTACCCTGTGCATACATCCATAGGTGTGGGACCCACTAAGTGTGGTATACACAAAGTCGGGGATTAATTTAATTATATGTTTTCTTTTACAGTGTGTTCCATGTCACACTGCAATAAATATGGTAGGGATTTCAATTAATATGTCTTAGGTTCAAATATCACACTTTTTTTGGTCTACATAATGAGTGATGTATAAACAATCTATGTACCACACTAAAAACAAAAAAACTGAGGCATGTCATGTGTGTATACTATTTTCGCCAAATCACTGCACCCTATGAATGGCCAGAATGTGAATAGGATGTTCGGTGTGATTAGGACACATGGGATCACCTCTCAAGCTATGGGACTTGGGCTCAAGGTGAACCTCTGGAGAAGGTCGGATGCCTCTTCCTAAACTAATTGTTGTACTACTCCTAGTGAAATAAAATGTTTATCTAGTCCTATGCTAACATTTTCATGGGTTTTAGAGAAAGAGGTTTGTAGAAATGAAACTATACTAGGGATGGTGATGCACCAAATAAAGGGTGTTGCCAGAATCAGGAAGAATTACTTTGAAAAGGGTGTGTGCACCACAAGTCAACTTCACCTACTGCAACTGAGAGAGGGTACACAATACCACTGACTAGGAAGCATGCATTCCCTTTGTTAAACTTGATCAGACAAACAAGTTATCAGTTTTCCAATGAAGAAGGATGAACTCAAGAAGGATTAATAAGCACCATAACTCAACTGCAAGTAATACCCCACCACTTGATAAACACAAAACTCTAAGAACCTACAATAGAAATGTGAACTTGCACAGTGTACCTGCAAGCATGAGAAAAGGCACAAATAAGTATAGAAGGATGAAAGGACTGAGATTAGTCACAAAACACACACTTTTATTGCTTCGATAACATGCACAATGCATCATACATTTAGAAGAGACAATGGTTTCCATTACAATCTTGAAAAAGAGGCTTGAAAGTTCCCTCAACATGCAAGGACAACTTGCAGATGAGAGAGGACTCTTGAAAAATTACACTTGCCTAAGATGTCTAACTTTCCAACCTATTTGACCTATTGGAACCCTTTGGAATGAGTTTCCAACTTATATTTATAGAATAAAATGTGAGAGAGTAGAGGAAAGGTCATAGTTACATTCCTAAATTGAAGGCACATGATGTATTTATTACATTTGGTTGAACCTCTTGAGAAGGTTCCATCATGTATCATTACTACCCAGTTGACCTAGTTCTGCTTAATTAATTAAAAGAATATTTAAATAAAATATTTAAATAATAATAATAAATGTTATTATTAAAATATTTAAATAAAAATATTAAATTAATTAAAAATAATAATGTGGGATCCTCTCATTGAATAGTTTGCACTGAAGGGGGGAATCATGAGGCAAAAGGCCAAAAAGAGCCCAACTCAGTGGTTGGCTCACCAAGCCAACTCACCAGGTTGGGTCCGAGTTCCTCTGACCTAAGTATTGGCTGAGTCCATCGCCATCCCATCATACTAACCGAGTTCATCATGGGCTTGTTACCATCATTTACTATAACTGAGCTCCCCACGTTGAGCTCACAAAATGAGCTCTCCACCGAACTCTAAACTAAGCTCTAAACCAAGCTCCATCTTCTTGGTTACCAAATCCACAGTGAAAATGCCAAGATCCACACAAACCAGACCCATTGAATTGTCCACTGAGCTCATTTTTTAACTACACCGAGCTCACTTTGAATCAAGCTCACCGTAAACTCCGCATGAGCTAACACAGAATTGATCTATCATCTTTGTCAAGCTGCCCCTATTATCGCCTTGAGCTCACTACTAACTCAACCGTGTTGCTCATCCTGAACTCACCACCGGGTTTCCTTAGGGTTCCATATCTTTCTCACTAACACACTACATAATGACTCACTCACCCTGATGAGCTCCCAGAACTGAGTTGACCGAGCTACTCGGCTCCCTATTGATCTGTGAACTCGACGTTGTGAACTACTTCATATTATCATGGATGACTCTACTTCATTCATGGTAATCCTAATATCATTCTTTATTATGAATCGACTGAGTCTTCTTCATTGGTTCACTTGGTGCATGAGATATTCACCTCACCCTACCTTGAGCTGGTCTTTCTATAACTCGTCGACCCTAGTTCCCTGCCTTGAGCGATCTCTACTGAGTTTCTTGTGATCTACACCGTCAAACCTAATGAGCTCTCCTACTGATAGAGCTTCATTCCCAACGAGCTCTATGCCAATAAAATCTTCTACACTAAGCTCCCCAAAATTTACAAATACACTAGCTTTAAACCATTTCTGAACTCAATCTCTTATAGCCTTATAACAAGTTGACTTCCATGAGCCAACTTTGTGCACCGATTCATTTTTGGCTCATCGAGCTATCTCCAGGCTACTTGAAATGCTCGCCTCTTATTTAAAACCCAACCTCGAGCTGGTCTTAGTTAACACCTCGACTCTTCCATGAATTCCTCCTATATTATTAACATTAGTGTTACATTCGCCCCTTCAAATTCATCTTGCACTTGAGCTCATCTTCTATCACCCGGTCACATGAATTTCCATGTCATGTTCCCACTTCTCTCTTAGTTATGTCAAATCACCTCAACCTTTTGATTTTCCCATTTCTCTGTGACCAATTGACTGAGGAAGTTGAAGGGATACCCTTCCTAGTGATTTTCCATCATCCACAAGCTCTACATTCACTGTCACACTGAGCTCCTAATGTTACGACCGAGACGGGTTGACCTCCTACGATATGAGCTCTCTGCATATGTTAATGAGCTCCTTCATGGAAAATAATTTTTTGACTCAACGAGATCCTCTGTTTGAATGACTGAGCATCGAGCTCAACACCGAGTTCTACGAGCTTGTTCCCATGAACTTGCCATCCTGTTAACCCTAACTCATCCTTTCCCCTGAATGACTCATCCATGTGTATGAAAGTATCTCCATTTCAACTTGGTATGAGTGCAATACCAAAAAAAGCTCACTTAATGTCACCACCCTTCATCATTGCAAATAATGAGTTGAGCTCCCCCTATTGATCATTGCGTGGATCAAGCTACCAATATTCTACAATGTCGAGACCCTTCCATGCATCGGGCCCTGTCAATGACCAAAATCACTTCTCTGACATGATCTTGATTTCACTGAGCTCCTCTGAGATGCCAAACTCACTGCCAAGTGCAGAACCTTAAGCATCATGACCATGTTCCCCAACCGTTTCCATGTGACTCGGTCTCACCATCATCTTACCCCGTTGCGTGGAGGATGACTCATCATTTTGTCTTTAACCACCCAATCACTAAAACGTGTTTTAACTCCTCTGATGACTCAACTAATAACTTATCAATGAACTCAGACCTCTTCTCTACACGGAACTATCATGATAGCTTGTCATTATGAAATCACCGTCAGTTGGAAATTTTTTCATGAGAACCTGTGGATCATCTTGTCATCACAACATGGATTGTTCATTGCCAAATTCTACATTCTTGTCAATTTGGCATCAATTCCCCTATTGGTTGTGACCTTTCTAAATTCTTTGGGTGGGGAATGCACTTGGTTCCACCATGTTTCTCCTCCACTTGGCTATGACTCGAATTTCTCCCGCAATTCCAACTCAGACTTTCCCATAATTCCTAACAAGCTACTTTATCTTGGCCGAATGGCCTTGACTTTCCCATTGGCCGCGAAATTTAAAATCTCCCCTAGTGTGGAAGTTTCACCACTCCACAGAGCCAAATTCGTATGCCTCCTTCACTGATTGACTCAACTCTTCCTCATCATGTGCCAAGTATCGAGCTCTCTTTCATGGTGCCAAACACAAGCTCATTGTTGAGCCATTTCCCTTGCATTGTGTCACTAACAAGATCCTAAAAGTGGCTCAATCTAATCAAACCGAGTTTCTCGACCTATTATCCACTGAGTTTGAGCCACCCAACACCTTGTGGCATGACTCCTGAATTTTCTCAAAACGACTCACTCATCTTTTCACTCGGATATCTTGTTGAGTTTGTGGGCTCAATCCCTCGTACTGAGCCGATTTGTCTTCGTGTCATCATAACCGAGATCTTCCTATTATTACAAGTTAGGTGTTTTCTCTATTAAACGAGTTCTCCTTGTGGCTACTTTTGGAACTACACCTGTGATCTCCCCTTTTCGTTTCTTGAGCTCTACTTGATATTGCCCCCACCATGTTTATCCTCACTCGACTGAGCATCTGTTAAATCTCCATGCATCTGGACTATAATACCCTTTGAGCTGCCCTTCAATGGTCAATTTCAAAACAAGTAGCTCGATTAGTGGTGTAATCAACTAACCAGCTCACCAAGTAACTCACTGAGCCACTCGGTGAGCTATTCCCAGCTTATAACTCCTTGAGCCATCTTTTGCATCTTTTCAACCTTCTATAATAACCTTTGGAATTTTATCAAAACTAGAGGGTAGTGAAAATGGAATAAGACCCTTTTTAAAAATAGTTTATCATTTTTATCATTTTAATAGGAAGTGGGCCCACTAGGGCTGATTTTCCCATTCCAATATCAATTTGAACCTCAAAGACACAGAAAAGAAATAGCAACCCCAGAAGATCCGAAAACCTTCTGGAACAACATACAAGGCTCTCAAAACTTGAAATTATGGGTGTAGTTTTAACCTCATTGTCTATTTTCTACCTAAGAGGGAAACGATTGACATCATATGCCACACGCACATTCCCATGAATGGGTGGCATGTAATCCTAATGCTAGGATAGTTGACTCCATCCTCAGGATAGACAGGTCCCTGACAACAGAATTACATGGGAATGCATGAATATCCATACAGACATGTACATATATATGAATATGCATATGTATAACGCACATATATATGTATATGTATGTGTATGTAGATGTAAGTGTATGAATATGTATGTGTCACAAATGAACCTTACGCTATCATGGCTACATGATCACATGACCTGCATCCATATCACATGATCCCTGAGCATATATGCCATGCATATACAGCATACTTTTCCAAACAATTGCCTGCCAGCGTGGCACGATATCACCTGGAGCAATTTTTTCACTACTAAAATATTACATATTTATACACACACACACACAAAGATATATATATGTATGTATGTATATATATATATATATGTATGTATGTATGTATACATACATATATATATCTCTATATATATATATATATGTATGTATGTATATATATATATATATGTATGTATGTATGTATACATACATATATATATCTCTATATGTATGTATATATGTGTGTGTGTGTGTATTTTATATGTATGTGTATACATACGCATATCCATAAATAAACATATATGTACAAGTATACATATACATATGTATATGTGATGGTCTCACATACATGGACATTTGTATTGTCATATGATATTGTTGTTTTTTATATAGACACACATACGATATAAATGGATGATCTTGTCTTCATTCGCAAATAAATGACTGGATTTTGAATATGGCTAGTGTATATACTCTTGTCTTGGTTGGCTAGCCAATCAATACGATGTCTATATTGTTGACTGTTGTGATTTAAACATGATTATAGCTGTCACAAATTTTTTTTGTTTGAATGTGTCATGTGGCATCACAATGAGAACAATAGGTAATCATTGCATCTTGTGCCCAATTTGTTCAACCATGATGTGACTTTCAAAATACTTAACATGTGAAACTATTTTTTCATCTATTTATTATAAAAAAAATCATTGTTAGCATTTGTATTTCAGTTAAGTTTAGATTCCTTTGAAAATTTTGATATCCTAGTTTTTTACTTGCTTCTATTTTGGATTTACACACTGCAATTTTAGATTTACAAAGTATGATCATACACCAAAAAAAGAAGACATATATAAATATTGAATAACATATTATTATTATCCTTAATTTCTATTTCACCACATTCATTGACTAGCCAACGAAGACATTTGTATAAACATATTTTTTTATCTCTTCTGTGGTATACACACCGTATTGTTATTGATACTATAAAAATGTGTTTTCCTCTAAAAAACTAAAAAAATATATAGAATGGAATAATAATAATAAAATGTCTATCTGTGAACAACTTCAAAATCTGAAAATCGCATAGTGCTTGAATTTTTTTAAGATCTAATGCTTCTCCCCAATTCTGCGCAATGGACCTTCTCACCAATTCTCATTCTCCCATCAAATTTCTGCAAATATGATTACAGATTTATGAGTTTCATCAATACACGAACCTTTTTCCTTCACTTTCACAAAATAATCATCTATCCTTTGATCCCATTCTATTTGATTTTGCATTGTAGAGATGAAGGCTCTTAATTGGTACTCCCCCACAAACATATTTATTTGAAAATCCAACGTGTGACCCAAAAGGAGATTACACAAGTGAAATTCACACATGAGATTTTTATGTTCAGGGGATCTTCTTGTAAATACGTTTAAAAATTCTATGCCATTGTTAATTTCATTCACATGTTATTCTTGATAATCACCACCTCTAGAACTGTTCCTCCAAGAAAACATTGTATACTAACGAAGGTCTTCAGCAAGAAAGAAAATTTTCCCCTACTTCACAGGAAGCCCGTAGATCCTTTTTGATATTTTCCTTTTGCTTTTTTATTTTTATCCTTTCCATCTTCTCCTCTTCCAATTGATTTTTTAATTTCTTGTTTTGAGAATGCAATTTTTCATAATTTTTACAAACTCTAACCCACACAATTCTGATATCCTCTATGTTTAAGCAAGTTTGAACTTCCTTATCAACTTTTACTTTAGCGTTGGAAAGGTTTTTTCTTCCTTTTCCTTGCATTGTATTTGAATTTTTTCAATTTGTAATTGTAAAGAGGAGATTAGGGTTTGTATTGATTGTACCTTATTTTTAGAAACTCTATTTCTTCTTTTTGCTTCTTGATGATTACTTCTTTATTAGAGATGAGAATCACATGTTGCAATTGATCTTCTTTAATACCCTCACCTAGTGAAGTGGGAGATATAGGTTCTTCTTTTATAAGTAAATAATTTCCTTTTTTTAATGGATAGAATGGGTAAACAAAAATGAAAGCACTTTCATTAAATTCCTACCACATTCTCACGTCCTTTCCTCTGGAAAATTTCTCTACCTTGGTATTGGCCTCGGGAATTGGAATGATTTGTTGATCAGATGCTGATTGGGTTGTGTTGATTTAGGTCCAATAGATTCTGAGAGACGTTTTGCCATATTGAGGATGTTATCACATAGATATAGAGGTAAATTTACTTGATGCATTAGTTTTTGTAAACCCTATTTCAAATGAATAAGAATACACATTATATCACCTTCTAGTGAATTGTATTCACCTTCACATGTGAAATACTTCACTATCCAAAAGGTGGTTATCCCATAAGGTTTAAGAATTGTAACCCTCCTAATATCTTTGATGTTTTTTCTTTATTAAGTGACAATTGTGGTTCAGGATCTCCCTCGTCATGAAAAATTTTAATTAGGTATTTGTATCTAGACCTTCCTAAAATCTGTAACCCTTCACAAGGAATCCCTGAAATTGCACTAATGATCTTACTATTGACATTAATCTTTGTGACTCTTACCTTCGAAGAGCTTCCCTTGAAATTTTCAATGAATTCTTCCACTAGTGCTTCCTTATAGCCTTTGAATTTATTCATGAACTCCAACCATCATGCATTTTCAAATAGCTCTGATATTTTTTTATCTCATAATAAAATGGATGCAAAATCTGGTTCTGAATATTTTTATGCCCCATTATTCTAAAGCATTGCAAGGATACATGCAGCTAGAATGATAGTGAACAGTTTAGGGAATAATCCGAAGTAATATTGAATATAGACCATAGCAAGAATATTAAGGGAATAATCTGAATCCTAACTCAAATAAAACTTATGTTGATTGAAAAAATAAATAGAGAGAAACCAAATAATTATTTCCTCTACTCCAATTGAGGTATACTGTTGATACAACTCTCCTGTGGCTATCCTGGTGACAGGATCGCAGGACCCACATCCATATTCATGATGGCCTCGCATATGCCCCATACACATGCATCACACTTTTCCTAAGATTCTCTTGCCAACACACAACACTACCATATGATAAGATAACATGAATGTTTTGGTAGGTGAGACACACACACAATTATATGTATATGTATACTCATACCTACATGTACATATACATGAATATGGATATTCATATGCATGTATAAACATACATATCTAAATAAAAATATATATTTATGTACAGGATCACATGGCCCCCATACTAATGACCATAAGATGCCATACCACATGTCATACATGCATAGCTCTCTGCGGGACCTGCATCCTCTTCCGTGGCGTCCAGTCTATCAACCTAATCACCATTGGAGATGGTTATCCTTTTGATAGGATAACATGACCACCTTTTACTATGCACACGCTTTAGGTGACCATTCCCCATGCATGCATGTGTGAGGTGGGACCCACCCTAGTTGAAGTGGTGCAGGTTTGATTTAATATAATATATGTGTTTGAAAAAGAAGTGTGGCATGCAAAAGGTGTTGGGTGGAGTGATAGGTATGCATGATTTTATATAAGAGGTCATGGGTTCGAATCCCAAAGACCACAAAAATATCTGGGATTCAAACCCATGACCTCCTATATACAAGCATGCATGCCTACCACCCCACCCAACACCTGATGCATATCACACTTATTTTTCAAACACATATATTATGTTGAAACCAAACCTACACCCCCTCAACCAGGGTGGGTCCCACCTCAGGCATGCATGTATGGGGAATGGGCATCTAGAGCACGTGCATGTTATCTTATCACCATGATAGCCACATGCATCATGATTCTCTGAAACAATCATGAAACTCCATTACCGAGGCTGATCTGAAGGTAAATACGACCAGACAAACGATGGGATGAGGAAAGGAGTTTAGAAGTTGGAAACTTTAATGCAAAGCTCTATCAATATCTCATGCCAGTTCCCGAGGCTGAATCTGGGGCACTATATGGAGAAGAGACAATGATTATATGTGATTTTCATTGTGTTTCCACGTGTCACATAAAAATAACAAATAATTGTGGCAGCTATAATCATGTATAATCAACCCATTGTGGTACCACATGGCACATTCAGACAAAAAACATTCATATAAGGTATGTTAGACATATGCATATACATGTATACTTGTACATACGTGTACATATACATGTATATGGATACACATATGCATGCATGAACATAAATATGCAATTACACACACACACACACACACACACACACACACACACACACACACACACACACACCACACACACACACACACACACACACATTTATATACACGTACATGTATACATATGTATAGGTATTTGTATGTATTCGAGTATGTATCACAGTAGTAGATTCCTTGACTACCCAACAAAGTGAAGAGTATAGACATTTTTTTTTCTCTGTTATGCTATATACACACAGTATGTATACCACATACAACACTTCCATATGTTAATACAAGGTATGTGATACATATGCATATACATATGTACATGTATACTTGTACATACGTGTACATATACATGTATATGGATACACATATGCATGCATGAACATACATATGTAATTACACATATATATTTATGCACATGTATATGTATGTACATTTATATGTATATGTATGTATAGGTATGTGTATGTATTTGATTAGGATTCACAACATCATATTCCTTGACTGCATAGAAAAGTTAAGATTATAGATAGTCTTTTTTTTCTATTATGTGGTATACACACAATGTGTATACCACATACCACACTACAATATGATAATACAAGGTATGTGAGACATATGCATATACATGTATACTCGTACATACATGTGTGTGTGTGTGTGTGTGTGTGTGTGTGTGTGTGTGTGTGTGTGTGTGTGTGTGTGTGTGTGTGTTGGATATATGGATATGCATATGCATGCATGGACATGCATATTCAATTACACATATATATTTATGTACACATATATATTTATGTACACATACATGATTGTATATATGCATGCATGGATATGCATATGCATGCACGGACATACATATTCAATTACACATATATATTTATGTACACATACATGATTGTATGTGTATATGTATACGTATGTATAGGGTATGTGTATGTATTCAAGTAGGTGTCACAAAATGTTAGTTGACTACCCAACAAAGAGAAGAGTATAGACATTTTTTCTCCTTGTTATGTGGTATACACACATTATGTATACCACATACAACACTACCATATGATAATACAAGGTATGTGATACATCTACATATACATATGTACATGCATGCTCATACATACGTGTGTGTAAAAAAAGTGTGAAGTGTCAGCTCATCCAATTCCGGTGGCGACAAATTTGCTCCAACCGGTAATGGTCCACGTTGGTAGTCAACTCTTGGGAAAAGTGTGATGGATGTGTATGGGGTATATGTGGGGCCATCATGAACATGAATGTGAGTCATGTAATCCTGTCACTAGAAAGCGGGAAGAGTATAGACTATTTTTTCTATTATGCGGTATACATAGTGTGTATACCACACACAACACTACCATATGATAATACAAGGTATGTGAGACATATGCATATGCATATGTACATGTATACTTGTACATACATGTGTTTATGTTCATGTATATGTATACATATGTATTCAAGTAGGTATCACATCATATTCCTTGACTGCCCAACAAAGTGAAGAGTATAGACAGTGTTGTTTTTCTCTGTTATGTGGTATACACACAGTGTGTAAACCACATACAACATAACCATATGGCATATGATAATACAAGGCATGTGAGACATGTACATATACATATGTATATGCATACTCATGCATACTTGTGTGTATGTGCGTGTATATGTATACATATGTATATTTATATATTCAAGTAGGTATCATAGCACATTCCTTGAATGCCAAGTAAACTGAAGAGTATAGATAGTTTATTTTCTCTATTATGTGGTATACACATATTGTGTATACATTTTGGCCTTCAAATTTTTTTCCATATTTGCATACTTGTAGTGCCCACTTCACTTTGACACCATTTGGATACCTATTTTGATATTGTGATTACATTATAGACATTATTATGTTTTGATTTAGTATGTTGTTAGACATTGATCATGGAATATTGTTGATCTTGATTTGATTATGATGCTTGATGATTATTATAGACACCTTATATGTGGATGATGATATATTATTTGACATGGATGTTTTATGGATGTTGTTCATGCATGTGATTTGGATATTATGAGTTGATCTGTAAAATAGATATTATTTGATGATGATATAGTTGTTGATTAAAAATGTAATTGATGTAGTTGTTACTTCGATGTTGTTGTGATTCATTTATATATTTGGTTTTGTGATTTCATTTATATCATGTTGGATGTTTTGATATGGCCACGAGGCTGAAGGAGGTATATGTATTTTGCAAGTTAAAAATATCACAACAAAACATTGGGGGATCGGAGATCAACCACAATCGAATTTTAGGTGAATTCGACAAGGTCACCATGGTAACTTGTTTTGTGTGTGTGTTGTTTTATTAGGGATTCCCATGGGGGGATCACCTTTACATGTGACCATGGGGTTGTGTATTTTATTAATGTGGTTAATTTTTATTATTGTTGTATGTATTTTATTTGTCATGTGTTTATTTTAATTAATTAAAATTGTGATAGAATTAATGTGAGAATCATTTGATTAAAACTTAAATAAATTAAATTAGGATATGGGAAAGTAATTATAAGAGTTGTTGGTTCTTTGTGTTAATTATGTAAGGGATGTGTAAGTAAGTTTTGGAGTATGAAATACTCCACCTCCATGATAAATTCGAATTTGTCCTTGGGAGCTATTTTTGGAGGCTTGTGGGACAAGTAAAACTTGTCCCATGCCTCTAAATTTAATTTACCAACCATACTTATGGTTGGAGAAGTGATTTGTGACTTTTATAATGAATTTTATTAATCATGTTGCTTGTTTTGGGTTGCACTTTCTTACATTTTATTTATTTTGTTGTCCCTTGAGGTGTGGGATTTTATGGAGTGTGCAAGTAACTTGTCATATTTTCACCCACCTTTTTATTGTGCTTGGGAGAATGAATTTTTTCTTTTGTGTTTGAATTTTAGGATGTGTGATGTGGCATCCGACATGGATCCACATCATTCTCTCTTCTTCCCTCTTCTATATAATTCAAACTCCTTGCTTGTTTTGGGTTGTTGAACCTTTTTGCATTCTTCCTTGGGGGCACATTTTTGTTGTTTGGAGTTCTTGTGGATTGTGGAGGAATTTGGAGATAAATTCATACTTGGCATTGCTATTTTGAACTGTGTTTTTGGCATTTGAGAGCTTGTTGTTGGAAACAAAATCTACCATGGAAAGGTAGACGTTTATTCCTTTTTTATTGTTGCCATTTTCTTGTTGAGTTGTGTGTATAGAGAATGTTTTATTTTATTGGTTGGCTGGTTGGGTAGACTGCCTTAGGGAAGGTGTAGGAAAAGGCTATGGGGAGTCCATGTGGGGGGAATAAGGAATGCCATTGGTATAAGATTTTGTGGAGGGAGTTTCGGTTTGGGATCCACCATGGAAAAAAAATAGCTTGCATTTCTTACTTTGTGGGGGGCATAAGGAGGGATTTGTGGGGGGCATAAGGATATGTGTGGTGAAATTTATTGGCGGTTTGTTCTGGTGGATGCCCAATTCCCAATTGGGAGGCATAACTAGCTTCCCCCATAGACCTTGCTCCTTTGTCTTGCATGATCAAGCTTGATTTTTGATTGGAATGTTTTCAATTGTAGTTGTTAACTATTTTTTGTGTGTTGAGCTATGTTTTCTATTGAAATTTGCATGTTTGAAATAATGTTGTGTGTTGTGGATGTCAGTTATTTCCATGGGTTTAATTTCATCTATTATTGTATTTTGGTTGGGGCTCTGGGGCAAATGATGAAGGAAGGCTTCTCCTTTCATTAGATGTCTTGGTTGGGTGGAGAGCATTGCATTTCCCCCTCTTTCATTGTGACCAACTTAGAGAAAGAGAAAGTGTGCATGTTGTTGTCCTGGAGCAAAGGAAAAATGCAGTTTGACAGTCCCTTGTTAATACGAATTTATTTGTAATCCTTTCCCACTTGTTGTGGATGAAATTGTAACATGTATTTTGTGAAGAAAGATGTATGTAATTTGATTATGATGTTAGATTTTGAAATTGTGAAAGACATGTATATTTTGTATTCTTATTGGAAAGACATAGAACTCTATTAATTACATTCAAGGAATGGAATATGTAAAGATGTATTCTCTTTGGAGTTAATAAAGAATTTAAAGTTCATCTCTCATTTGCATCGTTATGTTAAGTTGAATTATCAAATTGTGATTGGGATAGTTGTTTAATTGTAAAGGAAAGAAATACATATGAAGGAAGTATATTGTTTTGTATCCTTGGAAATATATTAAAATTGGAAATCAGAATTGGTAATTTAGCTTTGAAATGATTTGTTATAAACAACTAAATGTATTGGGTTAGTTTAGAAACTCACTTGAATGATACAAATTAATATACAAATTTAAAAGAAATAGATCTCTATTGTAAAATCAATACTCGCAAATAAATTCAATCAAATTGTACAATTTGGACCTGCACACATTAATCAACTTGGAGATATTAAAATTTAGTAAGTTGTATCATAAATGAACTCAAATTGACAAATAAAACTTAAGAAAACTATTTAGAACATTGCAAAATCGAGCCAATCCTTTCCTCAGTCGTTTTCTGTCAATGGTTGGATAACATTCAAACTTGAAGAAATTGAACAAATTTACTTCCCTAAAACATTAAAAATCCTTCCTAGAGTAATCCTCCATGTTTTTTTGACACGTTGAGTGAAGGATGAGATCCAATTTAATCAAATTCAAAAGCTGGAAATTACTAGTTGGCTTTTTAAAATCCTACAGATCATTTTTATAAAATTTACCCTTTAAACTTCATCAAAAAGCAAAGTTTATGATTTCTTTACAAAGAGGGCATCGAGAGCTTTTCAAAAATTTCTCATCTTCTCAAAACCAAGATTTCTAGCTCAAGTTATGGCACTTTGAAGTTTTTCTGCCTTGGTGGGAAAATTTGGGAAAATTTTCCCTAGTGAGCCCACAGCCCAAAAAATTCCCGTTGTGATCCTTAGAAAATATTTTGAAAATTTTGGCTTAGGAAATTTTTTGAAATTTCCTCCACTAGCCCATAGCCAATCAGAGGCTTCCACATGTCCTCACGGGGTAGCAGCGGAGGTGCGGCATTTTCTTTTGCCCTTCGACCTTTTGAAAATTTTGGAAAAAAAATCCATTTCTCCCTGCTGGCCTACAACCTATCACAGGCTGCCACGTCGAAGTTTTGGGTGCTGGAGGGGTGGGAGGACCCTTTGATTTTTTTTAAAAACTTTTCTCTTTGGAAATTTTTGAGAAATTTCCCCGCGCTCCCACCCTACCTTGGGAAAACTTCCTTTCACAGACACATGGACCCATGCGCGCAATTACCCCTTTTACCCTCCCCTTTGGCAAAATTTGTTGAATCTCCCTGCCACTCCACCTATCTCTCTTCTCCCCATGGTGACTGATGGATCGCCACATGTCCCTAGTGGACCCGCAGTCACATGGGGCCAAATTGGCTTTTATCCCCCCTTTGGTGAAATGTCCAATTAACCCTCGCCGCTCTACCCTTCCCTTTTTCCCCGGTGATGACTCTGACGCTGCCACGTGTCCTTGGAGGACCCATGGAGGTGTGAGCACAAATGGGAAATTTCTCCTGCATAAGGGAAAAATTGCAAACGCCACCCCGCGACCCGCCAACCCAAAATTTTCCTTTCACCCCTGCTTGACATGTGTCCCCTTGGGGAAAATTGGACCCCTAAAGTCTACTTGCTCATAACTTGAGTTCTACAAGGAGTTAGGAGGACTTATTTATATCACTGAAAAGGTGAGAAAATTTCCTATCCAATGGGAATCATTTAGGGAAATTTTGAATACATTTAGTGTGAGAAAAATAAAGTTGAAACTCTGAGCCTTTTAGAGAGTAGGCTTGGGGGTAAATTTCTCCCTGAACCTAACTAAAAATTCTAACCCTAAAATGTGCACCTTGTGAGCTTTGATAATTATTTTAAAGAAAAAGTATATTCTAGTAATTTAGATCTGTTCTGGAACCTAATAGGGTCAACTATTGTCTTGCAACTTGGTTGTGAACACTTCTAATACAAAAATATTATTCCATAATTTTCTAACTAACCCTAGGTTGTTTCTTGTGTCTTAAGTGGATTGTTTTAATGGGCATCACAAGACTTGACTCATCCACTTGAAATCTATTGTAGTATCATCAAAGACAAGTGGCTCATCACTAGCCTTTGTATCTAGCATATTATCACCTAAATTGTTTGATACTTTTGGTTCATTTATTGCAAGTGTAGTCTACATACAACACTACCATATGATAATATGCGATATGTGGGACAAGTACATGTACATATGTATATTTATACTCCTACACACATGTGTGTATGTATGTGCATTTGTATATATATGTATATGTATGTATTCGAGTGAACCTTCTCATAAATTCCCCAAAATCCTATGAATAAAGTTAGAAAGTTCACGGTTTTTGCACCAAATGCATGTTTTGTTCCTTGTTTGATTAGGTATATAGTATGGTGCAGGTAAGATTTGTATTAAATTCTCATTAAATGTTACCGACTTTGAATGTCTTTTCCTTGTCCCATCATTTATTTGCTCGTATCTTTCTTCGGATTGGCCTCAAGAATGGAGTTTTGAGATTGTTTTGAAAAAATGGTGACTAGGTTGACAGACTGGATGCCATAGAGGATTATGCAAGTCACGTAGAGAGTTATGCATGTTTTTCATTCGGTATGTCATCTTATGGTCATCAATATGGGGGCCATGCGCTCCTGTCACCAGGTGATGTAGGAGTATCAATCCTTAGTTTTTTCTTGTTAAGCGTGTTCATGATTCGTATGGATTCTTATATGTCACTTTGATATCACTTATGTATATGTATGTATTTGAGTATGTATCACATCAACAGATTCATTGATTTCCTAGCAAAGTGAAAAGTATAGGTAGTAATTTTTTTCTCTATTATGTGGTATACATATAGTGTGTATACCACGTACCACACTACCATATGGAATATGGAATATGATAATACAAGGCATGTGTATATGTATAAATATGTATTCAAGTATGTATCACAAAAACAGATTCCTTGACTATCTAGTATAGTAAGTTTTTTTTCTGTTATGTGGTATACACACAGTGTTTATACCACATACAACACTACCATATGATAATACAATGTATCTGGGACATATAAATGTACATATATATATGTATACTCATACATATGTGTGTGTATGTGCTTGTATATGTATATGTATGTATTCGAGTATGTATCACACCAAAAGATTCTTTGACTTCCTAGCAAAGTGAAGAGTATAGACAATTTTTATTTCTCAGCTATACAGTATACACGCAGTGTCTATACCACATACAACACTACCATATGATAATACAATGTATTTGGGACATATTCATGTACATATGTTTATGTATACTCATACATATGTGGGTGTATGTACGTGTATATGTATACGTATGTATTCGAGTATGTATCACAGCAACATATTCCTTGACTGCCTAGTATAGTCAATTTTTTTCTGTTATGTGGTATACACATAGTGTGTATACCACATACAACACTACCATATGATAATATAGTGTATTTGGGACATATATATGTACATATGTATATGTATACTCGTACATACGTGTGTGTGTGTGTGTGTGCATGTATATGTATGTGTATGCTTATTTATGATTATAACTGCCACACTTTTTTTTGTATGTGCCATTTGGCAGCAATAATCATCGCATCTTCTCCCCACTTTATTCAACCATCATATGACTACAGAAGAAAAAAAATCTTTGTTATATGATATACACACAGTTTTTATACCACATACAACACTACCATATGTACAGGGTATGTGTTAATAGACTACAATCCGAATTAAGTAGACTAAAATCTGAAGAAATTAGACTACACTCCGAAGTAAGTAGACTACAATTGCAATCAATTAACGAAAAGTATAAAATAATTAAGGTGATAATATGCTAGATACAATAAATTTCATGCAAATGAGTCAAGTCTGTTAAGATGGAAAACAGTTTGAAGGTCAAAAGAAACATATTGATGTAAATCCTAATACTCATAATCAGAAAAGAAGAATGTTAATAAGCCCACAGTTTGATTCTCCCAACATCTCTGAAATAAGTTATCGATATAATTTCGATTGTGGAAATAATTTAAAAACATAATATTGAAAAACAAAATTTCACCTTAGCCACATGGTGGTGTACATACAATGAACGAAAACATGTAAGCATCTTGATAGAACAAAAATAGAAACATGGGTTTTATTTTGGCTTGCTATGGTTGTTTTGATAGAATCTTGAAGCCAATAAGCATGTGAGGGGATGAAATGAAGAATAATTAGGTGTCTTAGGTCCATATCAGGGTCTAGAAAAGCATAATGGGAGTCTATAATTCAAGGAATTGTCTTTTGGTTAAGGAACTTAGCATAAATTCTAAAGTCTAGAGTTTAGTTGGAAACTAATAGAAGGATTATAAATTGTGAAAATGTAACTGAATTATGCATTCCCAATCAATTGGAAATTGAGGAAGGTTTCAGCAAAGGATAAAAAAAACTTTTGTGTAAGCTTTGGTACTTAGCAATATAGTATACATATTTGAGATCTGTTAAATGTTCATAGAAATATGATGCATGCATGTTAGTAAAGCTATAAATGATCTATGGGAGAAATTATTTGCAAGTCCTTTGAATTATTATTGCATTTGTTTTGATGCTTCTTGGATGAACTAAGCATATTGATTAAACAATGAAACTCTGATTTAGTTGTGAGTACAGTGGTATTGGAATTTGTGAAAATACTATTGACAGATTATGGTGAGTGGAAGATTATCCATGCATGATAGGAAGGTGAAAACACAGGCCTAAAACAAACCTCTTTAATGTATTCTCAATTATGCAAACTATGATATAAGATGATTGTGTTACATGAAATGAGTTGACAGAGATCATCTTTTTAAGTGTATGGGATATGCTGCTCATTGTGCTATAGGAAAAGAGTATCAATAGTTACCCTCAGGTCTAAAGAAGAAAAAATGAGATTGTAACTTGTATGTTTGAAAAAAAATTGGGGAGGAAACATTGAAGGTAATTTTTATCTAGACATGGTGATAACTATGTGTGCTAGGGAAGACATAAATCCATGATTGTAAATCTTTTCTTTCCCTCTTGGGTGAAGAATGCTATTGTATTTTTAGTCATGATAGCTTATTCACAAGTTTGAGTTAAGTTTTGTTGAAATATGTGCATGCACATAGACATGGAAGTGAAAAGAAGGAATGGAGGAGACTTTGCATGAGTTGGCATGAACTACTGGTAAGGTTAATTGTTAAACCTCCTCGAAACAGACATCCATAATAAATATTAAAGCTTGAACCTATATTGAGGCTACCCTATTTTATAAGATCATGGTAAGGAATCATGGTAAGAAATCAAACTTAATTTAGAGCTTTTGGGAAGATCAAACTATTTGTATGAATGAATCCTTGAATGCATGTGGTGGGTTTTATGTTTTCTCTAAAAAAAATTTGTAGTTAGGATTCACTGTGGATAGTGCCAAAACCCTAAACTCTACAAATTTATTCATTGTGGACTGGTCCAATGCATTAGAGTTTTAACATTTAGTGCTCACCCCATCTATTTTTTTCTCTATTTGTTGTACATTCCATTTCAGTATAAGGACACAATCCCTTTTTGAAGGAACAAAACAAGGAACAAGGAACCAAACATGTATTTCTCACAAAAACCATGAACTCTGCAAGTTTATTTGCAGAAGCTAGATGGGAAACGACATGTATTTATATAAAATTTATGCATAAATATGAATTTTTTAAAACTAGAATGACAAAAAAAATCTATTTTTGTAAACCCTAACCCAAAAAAGATATGTGAAAATTTAAATAACATCCATAGTAATGCAAGAACTGCAAAAAACAATTACCTGATATACACTTGAATGTAGCCAAGAGTAGAAAGGGGGTATATTTCTACCCAAATGGATTGCTTCCAGGCTCCTGCAAGAGGGATGAGCTTTATCCAAAGAGAGAGAGAACAATAATTACAAAAACAAAAAAATGATAATATAGGAGAACAATAATTACAAATGTAGGGAGAGGTCGAAATTAATTTCTGAGTTGACACTAGAAAGGTGGTGGTGTCCTTTACCCATATAGTTCTTAGAAAAATGTGGGAAGTGCCAGCTTATTGAAACCTGCGACACCAAATTTTATCCTGTCAGTACGGCTCCACGTTGGCAGGTGATTCTTGGGAAAAGCATGATGCATGTGGATGGGGCATATGGGGGGCCATCACGAATATGGGTTTGGGCCATGCGATCTTGTCGCCAGGATAACCACATGCCTTTGAATGACATGTTTCATGTTTGTTATTTTCTTCCACTTGTTTTGTGACAACTTGTACATTGTCTTGGTTATCACCCCAACCATGACTTATAACTTTGTGTTTGTCTTTCAACGCACCTCATGCTAGGACTTATGAGCTCCTCAACTAGGTTTTGGTACCTCTTATGTGGTTCCTCATGTATGCTTCGTTGAGGTTTGATCCTTTTTAGAAAAATTACCTCGGGTTTGGTTTGGAGGTTGGTGTTTGAAAACACATCTTTATCTAGATCAGACCAAAACTCGGTTGGCATCCCTTTTGTAAGTCTTTAGCTATGTCACCATTCATCTCACTTCAAAGTTTCTACCATGTTGATATTTCCATTACAGTCCAACTTTCTCTTCACTCAAACCACATTTGTTATTATTTCTTCCTATGTTTTGTTGGTTGTTTGTATGCCATACCACTCCACTTCTACTAAGAGTTTAAATTTGACATTGTGATTGAATGACAAGTAGTTTCACGAATAGCCACAATAATCATGAATTCATTTTTTGTTACTTAGTGTTGGAAGGAAGAGTAGTAGTGTCTATGATAAATGGACCATTGATCTTAAATTCTTTCATATGTCTATTGTATATGTTCTTGACACATTTTCGATTTTCTATTTTCTCATCTAAGAAATCCATAATTATAGCCACACATTAAATGCTACAAATAAAAGCAATGTGGATAAAAAATTCTATAACTCTTTCTTTTGGATCTTCTTATTATTTTGATCACATCAAAAACCATTTGATGGTGGTATTTTAATGTAAAAAAAATCGAGTGGGAAGCAGGATAACAAAGCCATGTCTTTTAAGTAAGAAACATTAAAATAATTATACCAGCGTTAGGTCATATTTTTAAACCTTTACGATAACATTGCTAGAAGAAACAAAGTTGACAAAACTGTGGTGGTCGTGAAAACCTTGCATGATATATATACACATGATAATGCTTCAAATTTAATGTGTTATGAACCTAAAATTTTGACAAGGCAGTGTCAATGATAAATCCATAAGGTTAATTCTTGCAGTTGATACCTAGTTTTTTTGTTCAAGTGTAGATAATGGCTTGAGATAATGGTACATAAAGATGGATAAAAACCACCTAACTGACCATGTCTTGTGTTTATCGAATTTGACTACTATATTTGTTGAACCTAGTATGCCAAGCCCCCTCCATATGTTTATATCTCTAAAGTGTCCCTTGACACACACAAACAAATCCCCCTAATTTTTTTTTGTTCTAACCACCCATAAAACACAAGGGTTGATATTGTAAAAAATAAATATTTGCATTGATAGTATTGATTGACTAAGCCTTGGTTTTGATTTATATCCAAAGTACATTTCTTCATTGATCTATACACCGCATCTTGTTTCTCCTTCAAATGATTTACAAAAATGGCATGAAGCTTGTATGTGCACGTGCTTAGAAAATAGATTTTCACAAAGGTTCTCCCCAACATTTTACCTATCCATGGAGTTCTCCTCCCTCAATCCCCTTCTTCATCGCCAAGTGCTCCTCCTACAATGTTTCACTTCGTCAAGTTTAATATCCTCAATGCATCCCCTTCAACGTCTTCATTTCACTGCTCACATGGAATTGCTAAAATCATGAGAAATTTTTAAACAACCATCAAACTAAACCCCTTGGTGCCATAGTTATGGATCTTAAGTGGGTGGTTTACCAACGATTGTGTAGATACTCATTATATCTTACTTTGAAGAGGAAGAAAAATATGTGTCAAGATGCAAAAAATCATTGTCCACGGCAACATGCAAGTTAGATGGACTTAGATCACCACTTGGATAATACCCCATCACATCAAACTTCTCCTATACTTTGTCTCACCATTAGATAAAAATATCCTATTAAGAAACATTGTGTAAATTGGAATGCATTGAACAACCATATGGTTTACCAACTGCAGTGGTTCCTCAAAGCATCTTTAGAAAAACTACCTCATGTTCAATTTGGAGGTTGGTGTTTGACAACACATCTTGATTTGGATCATACCAAAACTCAGTTCACATCCCTTATGTGATTCATCAGCTATGTCACCATTCATCTCACTTCAAAGCTTCTACAATGTTGATATTTCCATCGCAGTCCAACTTTGTCTCTTCACTCAAACCACTTTTTATATTATTTCTTCCTCTATTTTGTTGGTTGTTTATATGCCATACCACTCTACCTCTACCAAGAGGTTAAATTTGACATCGTGTTTGACAAACAGCTAGTTTCATGAATAGCCACAATAATCATGAGTTCATTTTAATAGTAATTTAATGTTGGAAGAAATAGTAGTAGTGTTCATGATCAATGGACCATTGATCAAAAGGTCTTCCATATGTCCTTCATTGTATATATTCTCAACAAATTTTCCATTTTCCATTTTCTCGTGTAAGCAATCCCTAATTGCAGCCACACATTAAATGTTAGAAAAAAAGCAATGTGGAATCAAAGAATCCTATAACTCTTTCTTGTGGATCCTCTTATACTTCTGATCACATCAAAAACAATTTGATGGTGGTGGTTTACTGTAAAACAAATCGAATGGGATGTAGGAAAACAAACCCATGTCTTTAAAATAAGAAACATTAAAATAATTAGACTAGTGTTAGGTCACATGTCTAAACCTTTATGATAACATTGTTAGTAGTAGTGAAGTCGATGAAATAGTGGTGGTTGTGAAATCCTTGCATGATATAGATACACATGACAATGCTTCAATGCTTCAAATTTAATGTGTTATGAACCTGAAATGTTGACAAGGCAGTGTCAAGTATAAATTCACAAGAATAATTCTTGCAGTTAATATCTAGTTTTTGTTGGGCAAGTGTATAGAATGGCTTGAGATAATGGTCTATAAATATGGAGAAAACCCACCTAACTGACTATGTCTTGTGGTTATCACATTCAACTATTAAATCGACTCAACCTAGTTTGTGAATACCCCTCCACATGTCCCTATCTCTAAAGTATCCCTCGACATACTTATAAAAAAATCCCTCTAAATTTTTTTTGTTGTAATTACCTATTGTATGGGAAACCTTACTCTCACGCGAGTGAAATCTGATACTGGAAGCCACCAACAACTTCGAATGATGGAGGGCTTAGGACCTCAGATGCGGATATGGATCTACGGGTGCAGAGAAGATAGATATGTGATAAAAGAAGATAGATCTGCAAAATAGAAACATATGTGATTAGATAACAATATGTGGGGGTTTCCCGAACAATACCAGTTCCAAGAGGATGTTAACTCCCTTGGAGGATGTCAACCCCCATGTCTAGAAAGATAACGATAAATGATGAACAGTAAATATCATGTAGAAATAATGAAATACAAAATGAAAAATAACTTAAATAACGAGGGGACTTAGCTTGTGCTTTGATATGGAGACGAAATGGGCATCAGGATGGAAAGATGATGAACTATGGCAAAGATTTTTCCCACACTCCTCACCTCTAACTTCTAACAATGGAAATTTTTTTCCTTAACCTCAAACTTGCAGAACTTAATCAAGCTCTTTCTTCTCCTCTCTTAAAAACTTCAATACGTAGAGATTTCATATTGATTATTTTAAAAACTTCAAGCTTCAAAATAAGAAGATATTTCATTTTGGTTCTGGTCCCCTATTTATAACTTGGAGGTGAGGTTAGATTTGGGTTAACGAGTAACCGAGGTTTGATAAATTAACCCAGGTTAAGAGACATGATGTGATCACGTGGGGACCATGGTTTGAATTTATTAGGTGGAATGGGGAACATGATTTGAATGGGTAGGTGAGATAATAGATTCCATTTTTGAAATTAAGAGTGGAGTTTTGTATGGGTATATTATTACCCATGAATTGAATAATTTTGAGATATGTGAGATAATGCCAAATTCTAATTATCAAATGGGTCCACATGGAGCCCATTTGATAATTAATTAATTAAGGGTGAGTAAATAGATGGAATTTACTCAAATTTAAGAAAAATAAAAGTGAGGGGGAAAGTTGCATGAAGGAGAAAAAATGCAAGATGAACGAGAGGAGTTTACCAAAAAATTGGTGTCTACATTTTCCCTTTTTTTGTTGAGTGGTTTGCGATAACAAGCCACAAGACAAAAATAAAAAGGGTTGAACGAAATATGTGTCTGTAAAAGGGATGGATGAAGACATGACCAAAGGCAAGATGCCCCAGGCAAAAAAAGGATCACAATAACAATGAAAAATATGACAGTGACTCCAATATCACATCGGTACAGGAAAATTGCGGTCTCAACGGAGACAGGCGACAATGTTCTACAGACAAGTGAGTGGGTGAAGACCATTACAGTATGGATGTAAACCGCGATGACCAATGGGTCATAGGAAAACATCAAAATATGTGCAACTAAATGTGAAAGTTATGTGAAATCCTTCGTATGCAAGGAATCGAGTGAAAAATCATACATCTAAAAAAAGGTACAAGGATGAAATGAATGATGCCCCAGCACATGGCATGAGACATGCAAAAAGTGAGTTATATGCGTCGACAAGTACAAGGATGAACAGGTGCTCCAACATAGGACACGAAAATGACATAATTGAAAATGGATGTTGAAATAAATTATCCTAGGGGGAACAAGTATGGCCACGAATGTGGATATGAAGAATAGATCGGATAAAATTCCCCAAGAGGGTGTTAAATAGGATGTTGAAAACACATTTCTTAAGAAAGTTGTTTAGTTGAAGGTAGATGAATAATGGGGTGAAAAAAAAGGAAAGAAGCCCCCGCTTCTTTGACAAATAGGAAAAGGAGTCAAGATATTTTTGCGACAAAACAAAAGTAGAACAAACATTCATGGAAGAGAACAAGATCAGATAGGTGATGGTCATTTTGGTATCCTCTAAGAAAAAAATGTACAAAGGAAGATGGGAAGAGATTCTTAGAAATGGATATGATGATGCCCCTGTGAGAGGACTGATGAAGATAAAATATGTGACAGGGTTATCAAAAAGATAAGAGGTCAATGCTGCAGAGAGAAGAATGAGAACGGTAATGAAATGGATCGATGGTGGTACATAAATGGAGAAACATCTGATTTGATTTTGAATGCTAGGTGTGATGGATGTGGTGAAGGATGTAATGAGAAAGAGAAAAGGGAATGGAAATGATGAGCAGTTGATTATGAGAAGATCAAGAAAGGTTGAAGGTGAAGGCAGAAGCGGTACAGATTAGAGGGACGAAGATAGAGGAGAAAAGAAGGAATGATGGGGGAGGAAAAAGATAATAAAGAAGGATTATAGAGGAAGGGGAAAATGATGAAGGAAAAACAAGGAGAAGATAAAAAAATGACAAAGCATAAGGTGAAATTATGAAAAAGGGAGAGAGTTATTTAAAATGGAAGGCATGAAGGAGGGTGAAGCAGAGGAAGGTAGAAAATTAATGGAAAATGAAAGAGATGATAGAGAAAAGAAAATTGGAGGAACCTAATAATGGTGAATAAATCCAAGGTAAATAATATGGAACTGACCACATGGAAATGCATGTGGATGGTGGGATGGTAAAAAAATATGGGACAACGTTGAAGAGTCAGGTTATCGACGGGGAAGTAAGAAGGAAATGTGAGATAAAATGGGGAAGAAGATGATACACATGAAGTGAAATAAGATGAAAATTAGAAAGGAGGAAAGGAAAACATAGAAAATTATGCAGATAGAAGGGAACCAAGACTGGAGATATTCGATAAATAGTGAGAAACATAAGGACCGTAAAGAGAAGCTGGAGGGGAGGAATGACACAGATTGGAAAAGATGTGGAGATGCGTGAGATGAGGATAAGTTTATGATGAGAAAATAGAGAGAGGGTGTATGATGAAGATAGTAAATAAATTAGCAAGGAAGAATGGAAGATGGAGAGGTGACAAAGAAAAAGAGAGGAAGGGATAGGAGAGGAAATGCCAGCAAATGGATGTTAGGAGAAATGCACCGATAATAATCAATAGGGAAGGATGGTACAAAAGGTGAGAAGAGGGATAACGTAAATGATGAATGGAAATGGGAATGCCAATGAAGGGATGTTATGAGAAGTCCCCCGATAATGATTAGAGGACATAGAGGAAGAAAGGAATGAAGATAGAATGGAGGAGGTGAAAGAGAAGGATCCAGGCCATGCAGAATGGAGATGAGTGATTTTTAGGAGAAGTCCACCAATAATTATTAGCATGGAAATGAAAGATGATGATGAAATATTGTTAGGATATGAATAATGACAGTGACGGGTAAGTATGGGGGTAGATTTTTGGGATAACTCTAGAATATGGAGTGGAAAGAATAAATAAAGGAGGGATAACGATGTGTGCAATAATAAAGGAGAGGAGAGAAAATTGGATGAGAATGAATGAGAGAAAGATGAAGATCCAATACACGAAATGAATGGGGAAGCAATGGTTAAGTAAGATTACCAAGCAAGGGATGATGGAGATGAACACGGGGCAAGTAGGAAGTGGTGTTTACGAGAATGGAAGAGGAGGTGAGAGGATGTGATGATGGGGAAAGATGAGAAAATGTAGATGGTGAGAATGTGGAGTGGTGGGCGCATGTAGGATGACAGATCATCCTTAAGAGATATTCTTAAGTAAGATCGCCATGCCATAGGAGGATTTAAGTAAGATCACCAAACTAATAGTGACAATATGGAAGGAGAAAGACAAATTTGTATTGGATACATGTGTAGAATGGTTAGTTGAAGTGGATGAGTACAATGAGAGGCAGGAGACAGAAGATGAGGAAGATATGATGGGAGGTGGAAGGTTCAGATGGAAAACCATTCTTAAGAGGGACTCTTAACTATGATTTTTCTGTGATGGGGATGCTTAAGTAGGATTGCCAATCCGAAGAAGAAGAGAATGATGAAAATAATGAGCAGTGTATACCAAAATGGAACAAGAGATGAAAGGAGGTGATATCAAGGTGATAACAAGGAAACAAAGGAGTGTGACATGAGTGGATGGAGGAACATATGCAGTGTAGATGGAAAGTGTAAGGGAAATCCTTAATTGGGATGCCCACGTGGTGGGAGTGATGATGTAAGAGTTTCAAGTGAAAAAGGAGGAGAGGAAAGACATTTGTGGTGGTGATTATCGTCTACTAAAAGAGGAAATGGTGGAGAAGCTTTTACAGGGAGGATCCAAGGAAGAAGATATACCTTAACTAAGATTCTTTGGTTGTATGGATGATTAAGTAAGATTTTCAAACTGAAAGTGGAAGAGTGAAAAGGAAACTCAAGAGGAAAGGAAAATAGGATATCTGGCTTAGTTAAAGGGGACAGAAAGGTGATAAGGATGATGTGGAGATAAATGATGATGAGTGGAAATGGGGAATGAAGAGAAATGGATCAAAGACATTGTTGAACATGTTGGGGGATAAGAAGCTGTAGGATAATGAACTTTCCTTGAGAAGGATCCTCAAGTAGGATTCACAAACTACAAAACTATGATCAAGTAGAATTCACAAACTGAAAAGTGTATTTGTAAGTGCATTCATGGATATTATGGATAGATATAGAATTCATAGTGTGAAATTTGATGTGATTTTGATAAAAGATGATCTTGATGAAATGAATGAAACATAATCATAGCAAGGGCATACATGGAAACTATGTTTCGAACTAGATTGGAGATAAACAAGAAAGGTTACCACTCAAGGCATTGCACTTGTAGCCAATAGCAGGTGTTAACACATAACCAATGATAGTTAGTTATACCAAAAGACCGTGAGGGAAATATGGATGAAATATGCTTGTAATCCTAATGTTGACATGACAAAGGGATTGGAGATGTAACTTGTATGCGGGAAGATGGATCTCCATAGATGGTTGTTCCTAGAACTATGCCCCAACTCTGGGAAAGGGGAAGAACAATAATAGAAGAAAATTGATCTATGCGGGAAGCTTTCTAAGAATGTTGATAAAAGGAAGGTTGATCAATGTGGGAAACCTTCCAAATTCCATAATAACAGAGTATCCATCCTTCGAGGGTATGGTCTACTTTATACATAATATGGATGGAAAGAATAATATATATGATAGCCTTCCTTTGAGGGATCGGTCTATTTCTTTTGATTTTTCTTTGTATGTTTTTCTTTTTTCTCTTTCTCTTATTTTTTACATGAACAACTGTCCTTCGAGGGATCATTCTATTTTTTATAACTTTTCTTTTTCCTTTTGCATACATGAATTTTAGCTTCACATGGGGGAGAGCTGGGAATAGCTAAGTAGACCACTTAGGAGGGGATAATGAATGTACAAGAGACAGCCCTGTGGACCTTTTGCATGACTGCAATAGGAGAATGAGAGGGTGATGGATGTAATGGTTATGGGGTCATATCAAAGCAGTGAAGGTAGACCACATAATTCATATCATTACAATGAAAAATGGAAGGGGCTAAGGATGGAGGAATGATCTAAGGATATAACTAAGTGCTCACTTATATATATGCTAACAATAGACTAGTTGTAAGTGTAATTAATTAAGAGGTTACTTCTTTGGTTTACCACCAAGAGAGGGAAGACATTAATTTGTAACAAGATGATATGATATGAGATGATAGACAAGACAAGCGAGAAATAAAACTATGTCCTTAAGGAAGCAAAAATATGACCACGACGGTGGATTTGGATGAAAATAAATATGCCCCAAGAGAGACAAATGTGGACTTGATGAAATAGATGGTGCCCCAAAAAAGACACAAATATGGCCACAACGGTGGACTTCGGTGAGAAAAATAACAATAATGGTCCCTCACAGAAGGATAAAAATGGCCACAATGGTGGACTTAGAATGAGATGAGGATTGGGACAGAATTAGTTTAGATTGGATGAATGTGAAGAAGGTAAACAAAAAATGTCAATGAATAAATTCCCCTAGTGACAAGGGAGTTGTACAGATGATATACTCAAGGGTGAGGGAAGGTTGCTCCTTAAATGAATTAAATGTGAAGGTGTTAAAGGATGTCAAAAGAGTTTAGATGAGATTTTTTTAAATTTGGATGGGATAAATGGTCGGAGATCACAAGTGTGCTTAGAAAGATAAGCGGTATTGATGGACAATGGAGGACCTTCCTTAGGAGGAATGTCGTGTGCAGGAGGGATGTTAAGGGATGATGTGGATGAAGGAATCATGGGAAACTCAATGGATGGGATACGAATTGGATTAAATGTAGATGGAGAAGGATATTTCCCCTGAATGAGGAAATCATCTTTCTTAATAAGGTTGTGGATGATTGTCTGAAATTCCTTACAATGTTCGATGTCATGGCCTGGGGTATGATGATAAGCGCAACTACAATTAGGATTGAACCATGATGGCTTTGGACCATAGGGATTAAAGGATTTAATGGGAGGAAGTGTGATGGATAGATATTCAAAATAAATGTCGAAACATGTCTATGTAAGGACCCAATCGAAGTGTCATGAGGAAGATAACTCTTATGATGTTTTGGCTTGAACTTAGGTATTGATATAGATTGGATGGGTGAATTAGATAAATCAAATTTGGTTGGAGGATTGGATTGTTTTGATTGGGATTTAGGTGAGGATGTACATTGGATGGGTAAATTATGTGTTTTTGAAGAAAAATCAAATTTGGTTGAAGGATTGTATTGTTTGGATGTGGATTGATCATTGTGAGATGTCGTAGATGGAATGACTGATCCTAAAATAGATGTGGTGGCATTGGATAGTTGAAAAGAGGGAAAATATGAATGTTTTTGAGGATGTCACAGGGGATTGTCAGGGATGTTTTCCACGAGCCTTAGACTTTAATCGAGAAGATTTACTCTTAGCAAGGATGATAATAATCTAAATCAGAGGATCTGACAATGGTGGTGTGGTTATTAATGGAGAAAATGTCTAAAACAAGATGAGGATGTTAATGGAGAAATAGGTGTTTATATGATGATTAATGAGGTCTATGTGAGATGTGGATTGTTTAGGTTTTGGCATGGAAAGAATTGATTTTGTAGAATGCAAACCATCTTTATTTGATTTAGGTGGAGGTGTTGGTTTCAGTATATGTTTCAAAGGGTATCTTTGATAGGGTTGTAGATCGAGAGGATTTGGTCGTTGGGATAGAAGGATTAAGTAAAGAGTATTGGGATAGACCAGGTGATGTGGCCATGGGCAAGGATATAGGTAAAGATGTCAAGGTAGAGATAGGTGGATTTGTTGATATGATAGATATAGGGGTAGGTGGGATAGATAGGGATATGGGCATATTTGGGATATTTGGAGACGTGGGTGATGTGATAACCGATGGAGTAGACATTATGGGTAATGCAACAAATGCATGAGTATTTTTCAGGTGTAGAAGTAGGTGGGACTAGTTGTTTCATAAATGTTTCAAGGGGTAATAATGATATGTTTGCTAATGGGATTGATGTCAGAGGTGGGGTTGTAAAGGTACATGTAGTAGAAATGAGTTTAGTTGGGATGATTGTGAGTAATGTAGGTGTAGTAATAGGTGTATTTGATGAAGATGTGGGTGAAGAAATAGGTGTGAGAGATGTAGGAATATGTGTGGATATCGGTGGGTTTGAAATAGGTGCTAAGGATGAATCTAATGTGGTAGATTGGGGTATGATCGAAGTGGATAAAGTAGATGTTATAGTCAAATTTGATGTAGATGTGGTAAAGGTAGAAGAAGGTGTAGGTTCAGGACAAGTAGCAAAAGTTTACATAGGTGTGATAGTTGTGGATATGACAGGTTCCGCATAAGGAGTGGGCATAATGTCTAAGGTAGGAACATGCAAAGTTGGTGATAAGATGAGATCTTGATTGACAATGTCAATCATATAAGCATTTGATAGTTGAGATGTAAAGGGCATGGCTTGATTTGTTGGTGGTTGATTAGTTTGAGTAGTGGAGCTATCGATTTCGATATCCCCTTGATTTAAGAGTTGTTGGACACGATCTTTGAAGGAAAAACATTTCTCAATGTTGTGACCTTTGAATTGATGATATTTACAATAGCGGACTTCATGACACCAAATAGGCTTGGCTTGCGATTTGTCCATGGGTCATATGGGAGGAAGTCGGATGGAGTTTACAGTCATCAACTTGTCAAATACGAAGCTATAGGATTCTCCCAAGGGGGTATAGTTTATTATTGGTTGAGGGGCTCATTGTTGAGGCCATGTGTTTGTTGTTGCGAACGAGGGATTATTGTCTATGACATTGGTCGCACCCTTAAATTTGTCTTTATGTGTGAATGGTTTAGTAGATTTTATTTTAGGTTTGGTGGATATGAGTTTAAGATGACCTTGTTCAATGGCATAGGTTTTTAGTTTGCAAGCCATTGTGAAAGCTTCATCAAAGGTTAGGAATGACTGGACTTGTAAAGTAGATGATATATGTTTTGCACATGAACATGAGAAGAGTTCGATGAGTTCAGTTTGTGGAA
This sequence comes from Taxus chinensis, assembly GCA_019776745.2. Classification (NCBI taxonomy): domain Eukaryota; kingdom Viridiplantae; phylum Streptophyta; class Pinopsida; order Cupressales; family Taxaceae; genus Taxus; species Taxus chinensis. The sequence goes on from CM034153.1 coordinate 198,188,543, forward strand.
GAGTGAAGATAATTGGTTCACAACACCACACCATCGTGCGACAAAGTCTGAAATGGACTCATCATAAAACTGTCAGATGGTGTATAGGTCAGCAATAGTAGTTTTGTGTGCAATGTTAATTGAAAAGTGTTCTAAGAACAACTGTGTAAGTTGGGTGAAAGAGAATATGGAATATTTGCGGGATACTATTGTACCAATCTAACGTGGGACCGGAAAAAGACATGGGGAAAGTGCGAAGAAGTAGATGGTGATCATGTGCAATAAGACAACATGCATTTTTCAATGCACGGAGATGTTTTTGGGGATCTTCCTTGCTATTGAACTTAGTAAACATGGGAAGTTTCCAATGAGGAGGGTAGGGTTTGATTGGAACCGATGGATGAATTGGTTCATTACACATTTGTTCATAGGATAATGTATCCTTGGGTGCTAAGGTAGTAGTTTCTAAATTAGACAATCGATTCATTAAAGCGTGAATAAGATCATTTGATGTGATGTTAGGTTGAGATTGGATTGGTTATGTGGTTTTAAAAGTAGTTTTATGAACGTTAATTTGTTGATAAGGTTATGGATATGTAAGTGTTTGGTGAATCATTTGATAAGGTGGTTGATAAACTTGCAGGTGTGCAGGTGTGTGGGGAATTATTTGGTAAGGATTAACATGTGTCATGGGTTGAGATTGTTACATAGGCTGACTTTGAATAATAGGGACATGATGTGTTCATTGAAGTTGGGTAGGTTGTTGTGGTAAATGATAAGTAGGGATATGTGTGTTAAGAGGTTGAGACGATTGGAGCATACGATGGGTAGGAATATAAGTGTGAAGAGGTTGAGATGGTTGGATAGGCATATTAGTAGCAGATGAAATAGAATTTTCAAAATGGGATGTGGGTGGAAGGCAATCCACCAATTTAGGAGATTGGGAGGATTGAGAGATTATGGGGGGTTTTGAAATACTAAATCATATATGGGGTTAGGAGGAGGCCCGAAGTGTCTCTAGAGGAGTGGGAGATGGTGATGCAGTTGATTTAGGAAGATTGGCTTGGTAAGGGTTATGAGTATTATTTTTAAGATAGGGACAATCTTGGATGACATGGTTTTCATGAAGTGAGGCCATGGAGACTGGAGGTTGGGTGACTGACGACGTGGTTTTGAGTTTAGAATCTTGTGGGAAAATATCATTAGGGGGAGTGATGTCATTGAGTGGAGGACATTGTTATTTTGTTTCAATATGAGAGAGAGTGATAATAGGTGTGAAATAGAGAAACATTTGTTTATGTATTTTGTTGACAAACAAATCAAGCAACATATTTTTTTATCATCATGTTTAATTACGAGATGTGAAAAGAAAAATGGATAACAAGGTGCCTAAGGAATGATCATTTAAGGTTGGTTTCAGGTAGTTTTGGCTAGGGAAATGTTTGAAATGATTGGGTGTTCAAATCCCAATCAGTGAACCAGGTGAAAGGAATGTTTTGATGTGTTGATTTTGTTTGTGAAGTTTTAGGCTATGTGTGATAAGTGAAATGCAGAAGGTTAGACCCCTTATTTAGGCCATATGAGCAGGCGAGATGCAAAAAAGAAAGATTCTTTTTAAGCCAAAATGAAGTGTGACGTTTGATGCAGGACAATCACTCAGAAAAGGGAAATTACAATGCAAAAAGAGAAAATAGGGAAAAATGAGTAAAACCTAGAGAGCACTTTTCCCCGTTATTTGATTGTGTGTGATAATGGCATATTTGAAAGCAACAGTCAGTGGCCAGGAATGTCTGGGTACCCTAAAATTACACCATGTACAATTATGGAAGGGGTAGGTGAAAAGTATTTGTCAATGTGTTTATGTTTCAATGGTTGTCTTTGACAACGTAATTAGTTTGTGTTCACAAGATTTTGTAGACTGTTACCCTGCAAAAAAGAAAAGAAATGTAATTAGCTGATGTGATTAAAAAATGATATAAGTGTCGTAAATATTTTGTGTACAAAAAGTATTTTTATAAAAATAAAAATAAATTAAATTAATCTAATGGATTAATAAAAGTTGGAATTCGACGTTCACATTTAATTAGAGTAGAATAACTTATCGACTATAAAATAAACTATGAAATAAACAATTAAATAAGTGATGAAATAGATTATGGAATATAAATTTATGAGAATATGTGAAAAAAATTATTAATAATGGGGTGATGTGAAATTATGAACTACGTTATGATAAGATAAAACAAATATATCAGTGTGTGTGTTTCATTTATTGGTTTACACGAACTATATACAAGAATAACCATATAAAATGACTGCATGTGGATTGTAAGAGGTAACGATGAAAAGTGGGTGGGGAGAGTGGACTTTTAGGACAGGAATAGTGACTTTGAGAGGAAAAGAAAAAAAGTGAATGAAAAATGTAAACTTTTACAACTGATATGACAAAAATGGGGCTTATTTGAATTAAAAAGAGAAATGTGAAGGTGACTAAGGTAGAAGACTTTATGGAAGATGACAAACCAACAAATATGAGATTGTAACCTATATATGATGACAATGTCGCAAGTGGTTGACAGTGTAACGTGTTGATGGATACGTGCATGATGATATCAAAGGAAGAAAAGTGTATGCAATCTTAGGAAACGATAAAAAATGATATTACCGCCAAGGTTAGTTAAACCCAGGTTGATGCAAATCCCATCTTCTAGATTCTTGTCATTATCACTGATGAACAGAGGAATTATTGGCATGCATGTCAATATAACGATTGACCATCTGAATTGCTAAAAATACTAACCCTATAGTCAATACAGAATAAAAATATGGTCTGTGGCAGAGGAAATGCGAATAGTGTAATGGTGACTTTTCTAGGGGCTATGTGGGATCTAAACGATGCTATAAAAAAAAGTGCATCCTTCTATCGAATGAGATTCACATTGACCCTAAGCATGGGAGGTGCAGAGAGGAGGATTGGGTGTGTCTGCGGAGTTGAGGAGAGAGATTGAAGAGCAGAGAGTTATGGCGGCTCAGGTGCGAGGACATGAGGGAGAGTAGTGGGTTCAGATTGAGAGTCGAAGCTGTCTCTTTAGTTCAGTGGATATTCATAAAATGAGCTGTGGATTTTATGAGAACAATTTGAGGGGAAGGTGGGAGCTTGGGTAAGAAAGGGAGTTACCTCGAGAGTTGCATGGGAAAAGGATTGATTCGGTTGGGTTGAATGGCCAAGTGGTCGAGGAAAGGAGAAGGAACTTGGTGGAGATGGGGATGAGTTGAGTGGAAGAGAGATGGAGCAGCGGAGAGGTAAGATGGAAGCTGGGGACGTGGGAGTTGGGAATAAGTAGGAAGAAATAATGATGGATGTGGGACTGTGGGTGAGTCGAATGACTCGGTGAGGTGGTGGTTTTGGCGGGAGTGTAGAGATTACAGCTTCGAGACTAAGGATTTGGGAGTTTAGTGAAGGAACAGAGGTCTCAGCAGGTGAAGGAGCTGGATATGCAGATGGGGCTAACAAGAGGGACTCAAGACGAGGTGAGGAAGGGAGGAGGTGTGGTGGAGTTGGAGTGGAATGGTGAGCAGAGGGGTGTTGAGGATAGAGCTCGGTGTGTGGGGATGGTAGCTTAATGGAGTGGAAAGGAGATGGGAGCTTGTAGGAGTCAATGTGTACATGGTGAACCGAGGGGAGTCGGAACGGAGAGAGATGGTGGAAGGATGTGGCTAAAGGAAGATGTGTGTTGTGAGGGAATGGCAATGAATCAGTTGAGGTGCCAACTCAGGGGGAAGTGGAGTAAGTCAGATGGGAGTTGGGTAGAGAGTTAAATGGGGTGATAAGTAGGGGGATGGGTAATTTAGGATAGTTAGGATTTAAAAAGAGAAATTTTATATTTCTTTTTATTATAACTTAATTCAATGTTATTTCATAAAAAAAATTGTGTGCTTTTATACGACATGAAATAAAATCTAGGAACGTAATAATATGGAACCAGAAAACAAAGTAAAACCGAAACACAAAACCCCTTACCTCGTGACAAAAAAATACTACCAAATGTAAGTAACACGCCAAACAGACAAAGATAATATTAAATCCTTGCAAGAAAGTGAGCAGGAAAATGAAACATTCACAAAATATATATCATGTGACGACAACTAGGAGAATAATAAATTGCACAATAAAACTTGAAAACAATAAATAGCCAAGCGATAAGGTTAATTTCTGGATTCATTTCCCATACATGTAGAATTCAATAGAAAATAAGAAGACCACGTACCTTTGAGGTGACCTAAACGATGGATCGTGCTAAAATGAGATCAACGAATATTAAGACCATGCAAACAAGCAAATTAGACAAGACGAGTAAAATAACACACAAAACGACTAGATTTGGGATCCGGTCCCACCGGGCATGCCAAAATGTTGTACAGGAAACCTCGTTCTCATGCGGGTGAAATCCAATACTGGAAGCCACCAGAAACTTCAAATGATGGAGGGCTTAGGACCTCATATGTGGACATGGATCTACGTGCGCAAAGAAAATGGATATGTGACAAAAGAATATAGATCTATTTTCAAAACTGAAATAGATGTGATTAGATAACAATATGTGGGGGTTTCCTGGATAATGCCAGTTCCAAGAGGCTATGAACTCCCTTGGAGGATATCAACCCCCGTGTCTAGAAAGATAGCAATAAATGATGAACAGTAGATATCATGTAGAAATAATGAAATACAAAATGACAAGTAACTGAAATGACGAGGGGACTTAGCTTGTGCTCTGATATGGAGATGAAATGGGCATCAAGATGGCAAGATGACGAACAATGGCAAATATTTCTCCCACACTCCTCGCTTCTAACTTCTAACAATGGAAAAGGTTTTGCCTTGACCTCAAACTTGCATAACTTAATTAAGTACTTTCTTCTTCTCTCCTAAAAACTTCAATACTTCAAGCTTAAAAAATAAGCAAATATTTCATATTGATTCTTCCTCCTCCTTTTGGTTCTAATCCCCTATTTATAACTTGGAGGTGATGTTAGATTGGGGTTAACGAGTAACCGGGGTTTAATAAATTAGCCCGCGTTAAGAGACATGATGTGATGACGCAAAGCCCATGGTTTGAATTTATTAGGTGGAGTGGGGAACATGATTTGAATGGGTAGGTGAGATAATAGATTCCATTTTTGAAATTAAGAGTGGAGTGTCGAATGGGTATATTATTACCCATGAATTGAATAAATTTGAGATATGTGAGATAATGCCAAATTCTAATTATCAAATGGGTCCACATGGAGCCCATTTGATAATTAATTAATTAAGGGTGAGTAAATAGATGGAATTTACTCAAGTTTAAGAAAAAGAAAAGCGGGGGGGAAAGTTGCATGAAGGAGAATGAATGCGGGATGAACGAGAGGAGTTACACCAAAATCTGGTGTCTACATTACCCATAAAACACAAGGGTTGATATTGCAAAAATAACTATTTACATTGACAGTATTGATTGACTAGACTTTTCTTTTTTAGGTATCTCCAAAGTACGTTGCCTCCTCGATCTATACATTGCACACCCTTTCTCCTTCAAATGATTAACAAAAATGGCATGAAATTTGTATGTGCACATCCTTAGAAAATAGACTTTTGCAATGGTTCTCCCCAATATTTTCCCCATCCCTAGACTTCACCTCCCTTGATCCCCTTCTTCCTCACCACTCCTACAATTGTTTACTCCGTTAAGTTCAACTTCCTCAACACATCTCCTTCTCCTTTACAATGTTCACGCGCAATTGCTAACTTTATTTTTAAGTATAATATCTTCGACCTAATCAAACTACATAACACTTGTTATTTAAAGAACTAAAACACATGGTTTAGGTAGAATATGTTCCATTTAACGTATTAGCCCAATCAAATGTGGCTAATACGTTGAATGGAACATTTATTGATTATGTAGTCAAATGCGTGTTATTGCGTTGAGAGAAGCCCATAAAGTTCTCGTGGGAAATGCATTTATTTAAACTAATACACACGGCAGCACGTTGGATGGAAATTTTCCAATATTTATTTGTCAATTAAGAGAGCACGCAGCTTGTTTACAAAGTCTCTAGTCACTAGAAGAGTTTGACCGTTTCTTCGATTTTACAAAAATTAATAATAAGAAAAATATTCGTATTCACATATTATTATTATTATTATTTGTTAAAAAGTGGTTATAGCCTTAATATTCAAATGCCAACTCATTAAATCTGTAACAACCGGGTTAAACATAGAGGAGCCATTTAAGCCTTACTACGGAATAGAATGATGGCATTTATTATGAATAAATGGATTTATGTTATATATGCAAATAAATATATGTAAGAAAGTTTAGACAATATATATGAGTAAATTATAATTAAACTTTTATAACAAGTAATAGTTGTATCTTGTTTTTGTGAGTGATTGGAAGATAGTCGTCAAAATATAATAATATACATGATAGTTTTTTAATATTAAAGTAAAGAGAATATATTAAACTCATAATGATCATGGCACAATATCCAATCCACACATTTGATGTTATGTACATGTACATATCATGCAATTCATGTTCCAAGTATTGTTAGGAGGTAAAATATCCTTTGATGACTATGTTCATTAGCGCTGCATTAGTAGATTTTGATGATTTTGTCATTCTATTTTCATGATTTTTGACATTAATTTAAAGCCTATATAAGCAAGTTAAATGCACTCATTCACTTACCTAACATTTACATGGAAATAACATAACACTCTCAAGTTCAAATCACTTAAAAGACACTCAAATATTTCTTCAGTAGTATCATGCATTAGAAGTAGCCCCTACATAGGTTTGAAGCACTCCAAACTAGGTTCTAGAGTCAAGCTTCCCAAACTAAAGAACACCAAATCCAGTTAAGCACAAGCAAGAAAGCCACTACAAAAAATTATCAAGTGAACAAGTTACCAAACATAGTTGCATCCATAAATATATCATATATGTAGGTCGAGAACTATGTGTGGTTTAAGGCCTCTTCAGACTAGTCCCAATGTAGGTGGTGTATGGATTGCACTTCAAACCAAACAATAACATTTTTACAAGGGTTTAACGCATGGTTAAGGTTTGGGGTCATTTTAGGTTATTACAAAGGGTTTCATAAATTTGTGAGACCTAAGATTTCAAAAAGAAGCACATTCTTGTACAAAATCACCAAACAAGTATGGAATCATCAAATTGTTTTGTTCGTAAGTAATAGTTTTGTCTCAGCTCTATGTGCACTTCTAAAAATAAAGACAATGTATCTACAAGACATTTATGAGCAATTCATCATTTTTTCACTCCTATATAAGGTTCTAGACTACTGAAATAGCTAAAGTATATCCATCTTCTTTTGTTTTGTTTCATTTAGCACTTTTTCGATTGATCTATCTTATACATTACTATATAGGTATATTCTTATCTATGTGTTAATGTTGAGTAAATTAATATAAATATATCTACTAATTTTCTAACCTTGATATGGAATTTAAATAAATATAGAATTCTTACCTTTATAACATTCCATTAACACTTATTATAATGATTTATTTTCCAAGTTAAATCATTTCATGAATCTACTTATTGATCAAATCCTTAACCTATTCATTCTAGGACACCCTATCTTAAATCAAGATTTGTATTGCAAACTCCAGGGGTATCACTCCATCCATATAAATATTTTCTCCTATGCCCCTTTTCTATAGTAATCATATACCAATTGACCATATATGACTCCTTAATACACCTAGAAAGCATATGCATCCTATGACTTTCTCTCCTCTCCCTGATAAAGATATCCCTTCTATTTATAATAATATCCTTAATGATGAGAAATATTTGAATTTTTAACTTGGATCCGCTTACAAATCACAATGCCCTTACTCCTCAGAAAGAATATAATGAAATTAATCAAGATAGTGCACTTAAATGTTGACTATGATCAAGTTCGACTCTTATCTTACTTCCGCTAGGATCTTCAAACCTAACTATATAACCTTGATATGATTCTCATTATCTTCTTACCTATAAGGTTTCCCATGATGTTCATTCTCAAAAATCCAATGAAGAGTCTCTTTTTAGGGTACTTATTCCTACATTTATTATTGTCACATCTATTGTGCCTATATCTATGGGGTATCCATTATCCCCCTTAAAAACATTCCAATGTATATTCACATGTCTACTACTACTCCTACATCTCTTGTGCACAACCATGAGACTTTACACTCTTCTTGTTTAATACAAATCTCTTGAGTGTATTATACATAATTTGTAAAATAACTATTTACAATTTTATATAAATGTGTGTCTAGATCTTCTAATATTATGGATTCTACAAAATTACTTCATAATCCAGTTACACATGTGAAGTAGCATATTATCCTTTACCTATATAGGGTTTTTTTCTCATATTCTTTTTATCTATGAGGGAAAAAGTTTTCCTAAGCAATATCTTCTCTCCTTTCATTGTGCTTGCTTATACTATGCCTATAATCATGCACTTCTAACTAATTTTTTTCCTAGAATCATAAAGGTTGTGATTTACAATGGTTCTATGATCTAAATATTCACTATGTAAGAGATTTCAATCATTTTCCTAATCGATTTCTTGTACACTTCTCTATCAATATTGGTAAAAACATTCTAATGCTCAAATGGATAAAATGTATCAAGGATCTAATGAACTAATAAATGACCATGTCTTATATTATAAGACCATGCTTGCTAAGATTAACAATATCCTTGTAGACAATTATCTTCAAGATCTATTTACTTAGATTCTCTTATCTCATTTGTAGGAATTTGTTATGCTTGATATTTTATGATCCTTTGATGAGCTATGTCACACTTTAAAATAAGGGAGGCCAAGCTCACATTAAATAAGATTATGTATAGGTCTCCCACTCCTAATACATCTACATCTGAATTTCAAGGAAAATATAACTATACAGGTAAACCATTAGATAAAAATCCCTAAGCTAAAGTGACTATAAAATTCATATCTCAACTTACAAATATTCATCTATAAGCTTCTCCTTGAAGGAAATTTACACAGTTTCATTCCTCACCACATGTGATCTTGTAAAAAAAAATGAGTGTAACTTTTTATATCTCCCCTCCCCTATTGGATTTGATACAAACAAGACTCATGGTAGAAATTTTGACTCAAATGCTTATTTTTATTTCCATTTATGTATTGGGTACTCTACTAACAAATGTTTCAAGCTTCACAATGTCATCCAAGATCTAATTTATAAAAATTCTATATATTTGTATTCCCATCCTTAGAAATATAAGCCTCCTATTAATGGAAATGATGATCTTAAGATATTTTCATTACCCACTTCCTAATCATCACACTTCTCAATATAAGATAAATTATAAGGTGCATCACACATATAGGACAAAACCTCTTATTTCTATATATGATCATCTTCTTGATTATCTCATTAGTACAATTACTTCATTCAAGCCTATTATTGCATTTGATGATGTCACTTTACTTTATGATGATGTTATTTCTCTTATGCTTTATGTTTGTGCTTTTTTTATCACGATCTTATTTATAGTGTCTTTGTTGATAACTTTGCTAGACATAGCAGTTGCACTTTCACATTTCTTCCTATTAGGGATACACTACAAAACATACACAATTCAATATTGTAAATACTTCCATTAGACAAATCACTCTTCCTCTCACTATGGGATCCACTATTATAGTTACACCCTTCTTAGTTAATAATACCATACAAAAATATTCTAAGTGTTTCCCACAACATCAAATCAAAGTGATACATTCTACTCACATTGTGCACAATATAGATTTAAGGTCCAAGCTTCTTACACCTACGTAGTTCTCTCCTCACCCTTTTGATAGTATCATAGGGTAGCCATTTTTTACAAATTAAAATATTCTTAAAATACAGTAAATAAAATATTTTAATAAGCACAAAAATATTCAAATATTATCAAAATACAAAATCAGTACATGAATATGACTTTCTTTGCTAGTTATTTTTTGTAATTATGTTGTTTTTCACATGGCAGGATAAATAAAATATTCTAAATATTCTTAACAAATAATTATTCATTAGGTATTTGAGAATGATGCAAGATGCATAGGACCCTGCATGTTGATAGGCATTGGCTTAGTCCCTTTCCCAATGGCCTTCCATATCATGCAGTATGTTCTTCCCTATCATGTGTTATTGTTTTATTTACTTCATGTTATTATTTCCCGTATTAATTATTCATATATTATATATTGTGACACATACTATTTATTTATACCATTATTACTATCACATATGGATTAAACATGAATATTATATATTGTTTTATGTGCCTTTAGGATATTGTTTATTCTACATGTACTTAATTTCTTTTATATGTATGTGGCTTTTGTCCTTATTTATATGTGTGTAATAGTTATATGTCCCTTGTTTGTGTTAGAGTAGGTATTTACCTTAGCTCATGTTAACCTAGGTACTTTATTTACGTTCTATTTTATTTATCCTCACCCACTTATGTGTGGATATTTATTTTATCTTATTTAGATATTAGGAAGATATTATCTAGTTGTTATGACTAGTTTTTTCCTAAATCTATGGTCTTGACTAGTTCTCTAATGACTAGTTCTTTCCTTGATTTATGGATTGATCTGCAACCTTGACTAGTTATTGGATTAATCTTTCTTTCCTATATAAACAAGGCCCATTCTCATTGTACTCATATGAGAGTTCCATAATAATATATGATATTATTGTTCTTTGTTTGTAAATTCTTTTGTAAAGTGTCCTGGTGAATTTCTTTCAGCTTATCAAGTGTAGTGTGCTATGATCATCTAAGATCTTCATGGCTTGGAACAATCTTCTTATCGTTCCTTTCATGGTTTCAGAGTGATAGATGATGTAGAAATCCATCTATAAGTTTTTTTTGCAAGCAAGGGTTTGTTGTTTTCATGTATTCAAAATTTTCTCACTTTTCTTCAGCATGCATTTTTATACAAAATGGAGTGCACCATTGGATCTAGAAGGTGTCAAAACCATATAATCGACTGTAAACTTGACCTTGTTTTGAGACATTCAAATTTGGACATTTAAAGGGTTTCTTGGCACATTTTTCAAAAAATCCGTACAATTATATACAAACAATTTTTTTTTGATACAAACATTATACATTCTATATATGCTCATACAAGTGAATAAAAAATTTGTAAAGGAAAATATATATATGTTCCAAAAGATCAATCTCACATTCTACGACAATAATATTTGAAAAAACCTCTTTGCTTTGACAAGAATGCTCAACAACATGATATTTTCTATGAGCTACTTGATAATTAATTGATTACTTTTTTATCTACTCATTATTACTCCCAGTATCGGCTTGATAAAATAAAATGTCAACCAAATTACAATAATCATGGAATTAATAGACATCGTGAAAAAATATATATATGTTTTGTAATGGATAATACAAATTAATAATAATATTTTTATTTTATTCAACACACGATAATGATCATATATAGTCATCGCAAGTTCCTCGATATAAGTGGGTTTTCAAAGTTGGTACATTTATGTCCAAGGATCATAATGCAATGATTTACCCTAATAAACATTCAGGTTATGGGCGCAATCTTTTATCCTTTGGTCACAAGTTATGTAATCCTAGTGGATAATACATCCTTTTACCCTCTGGAAATTTGGGATGTCCACATGTATACCTATTTTAAAAAAATCAGCATTAAAATATTATTTTTTAATAGCAAAAAACTTTCATAGAGCTCATAACTTTTTGATATGTAGCCCAGATTAAGGTAATTTTTGTTTATTTAAATTGTGTAGATTTTTTTCGATATCTCACCACATTGGTGGACATTTTTAATACACATATATTTTGAATGTAAAAAGTTTACTTTTACTCAGTTATTAATATTTACATGCACTCAATTATAAAGTTTTCAAAACTTTGGGTGGGTGTTGTAATCACTGTGATGGATGCAATTTTGGTTGATCCACCAATCATAAAATCTTTAGGTGTTTGCATTCTTGTAATCATACCATGGATTTCTGAGAATGATATGCTTTTTCTCCAAAGTTCATGTGGAAATTCAGGAGGATATGGTCAAAATTTTTGGGATAAAATAGATCACTTAAAAAATCAAAAAGGATCTTCTTCATAACCTAATTTGTAAGAAGGATACACTAATACACTCCATACAAACAGATACTTTTTCCTCCCTTACAAACATCAACCATCATATTTGATGGGATAGTCATATCCATGCTCCAAGTCCACTTGCCTTCATGTGACCAGTGATCTTATCCGTCAATTTTTGAGCATGCTCCTACTCTTATGCTCCTAAGGCTATTAGGCTTGTTTATTTGTCAATGTATTCTTCCACACATCCATGTGCCTATTTCAGTGAACACATTTGTGTATCCTATTTCTTCTCACATGGCATGGCTCTTTTTGAGGAATCATTACCAATGCATTCAGATTCTACACATGGGTCATCCATTCAATGGGGTTTCACTGAATCACTATAGTATTATATAGACATATCATATAGGTATTGTTTTCCTCTATTCCACATGTTTAATTGGAATCATTTTTTTCCAAGGCATTGGTTTTCGAGAAGGTCCTTTATTGGGATCACACATAGACATAACTCCTATTTTTGTTCACTTGACTCTTTATGTGGATCATGAGATGCACATGATTTAACAATGTTTAACCTTCACCTAGGCTTGAGAAAACCTGAGATTTTAGTTGTTCATACATTGATCAAACTTGGACACATAATTCTGATGTTTCTTTGCACATATATTCCCCATTGTGCATTTTGGTCACCAAGTTATATGCAGGCATATTTTTCATCCATCCGTGTTTAATTTTGGTGTGGATATCTGATCACTCTATGATCAATGGACATAGGCTATTCCATTGAGATGGACCTCTAGCAGACATGGAATCACTCTCACCATTCAACCTCTTGCTCCACTTTTCTACACCTTCTACATTGTAAATGCTCCTTGTTTTGCAGAATTTTTTCATGGATTTAGCACTGGTGTAGTATATCTCTCTTGTTTGTTGAGAGATTTTTGTAGGCTGTATTTTTCCAATCCACTTTTTGAGATATTGATAGTTTATCTCTTGTTGGGGAGCTATTATGGTGAAATCCTAGTGTTATCCTTTTGTTAGTGACTCGAGTAGTTTGTTTTGAAAACCTCATAAACATTCAAATAGTCAGCATCATATCCATCACATTACAAATATATGGGAGGGGTGTGGTGTTTGATCCTGGTTCTTCAGGTTTTTTGTGTACTTGCCTTGGTTACCTTTGATTTTTATTGGATCATGGACACTTGTTATTTCTTTGGACTCTTGTGTTCTTGAATTATTTGCCTTGGTTTATTGTTCTTAGATCATGAAAATACACCTATTTTGTCAAGCCAGTTTGATCGAATAATGTTTTGGTCTTTTTTTTACACTTTTCGACATCACACCCATTAAAGATAATATTCTTGTATGGAGGTATGATTGGTGAAGCCCAGTGTCAATTGTTTTTTTGAGTTTTTGTACCGAATCGAGTATCTGAACTAATGACCACAATGCACATGAAATCTTCATTCAACAATGTATACATTTTTTGAGATTGAGCTTCTTGGGATGCCCTTGCAAACGGGGCCTTTTTGCTCTCTCTACTTTGTTATTACTGATTTTTGGGGTACCTTGCAGGTATCCCCTTTTTTTCCCAGTTTATTGTATATGAGTAACCTCATCAAACCTAATTTCTCGAGACTCATATTATGGATATGCCACTTTTTATTTTAGGCCCCTAACTTCAACTTGAGGGGGTCGTTTAGAGTGGGGTCCTTTTACATTAGCTTATGCTTCACCTAGGTATTTTATTTACCTTCTATTTTTATTTATCCTCACCCACTTATGTGTGGATATTTTATTTTATCTTATTTAGATATTAGGAAGATATTAACTATGTGTCTTATGACTAGTGTCTATCCTAAATCTATGGTCTTGACTAGTTATTTGATTTTACTAGTTCTTTCTTAATACTTTATGGTCATCTGACTATTTTCAATAATTGATTTATTTGAATTATTTCCTTGATTTATGGCTTGATCTATAACCTTGAGTGGTTCTTAGATTGATCTTCCTTTCCTATATAAGCAAGTCTCATTCTCATATGAGATTTCCATAATAATATATGATATTATTGTTCTTTGTTTACAAAATTCTTTTGTAAAGTTATTCTGGTGAATTTCTTTCAGATTATCAAATATGGTGTGCTATGATCATATGAGATCTTCACATCTTGGAATGATCTTCTTATCTTTCCTTTCAATTTGTGGCCTTGATTTCCTTGCTTATGTGGACATGTGATCCTTGTTTGTGTGTGCAACACTATCATGTACCCTATATGTAGTCTTTGACCTTTTTCATGACTATTTATGTAATATTGATTTTTTACTTATATACTTACGTGATTATATGCTTATATGCTTTATTTTTATCTCTTCATGTCATGGTTTATACTATTTACTTTTTTTTAGAAGGATAGGATCTCTATGATGGTGACCTATAGATACCTTCTATGTGATGTAATGGTGATTATATGTTGCTTATGACATGGAGATTATTCACTTATTTTGATCCTAACGATCTTTAGAATATCTCACTCACCTATAAAGAGGGAAATTTTAATGGGATTTTCACATAAACATCTATTTAATTCAAGCACACAAATAAATTACAAGATACATAACATAATGGAACAAGGTATAAGAACATTAACATACATAAATCAGCGATATAATATTTATCTTGAAAAAATAATTCAAGGATGGAACAATCAAATGTTACTACATCCTAAATGGATGGTTTCATTTTGGGTAGCATTTGACACTTAATTTCAATTTCTTAGGGCATACAAAATTTCACAGGTTTCTAATACAAGTTATAGAATAGATGCACAACTTTAATACATAATTTCTTATATTTCAATATAGAATGTGAGGTCGCGATTAAAATTTAAAAATTTATATTAAGTAACACATCTTCTATATAAAAATTGGAATGCCATAAACTCATAGTGGGGGCATGACAATATACATTCCAATTCAAATTTTTATGGGGTATCACATTTTGAAATCTAGATACATTTGCAGCAGTGTCGTTCTTTGGGTTGAGGGCTCCATTCCTCTTGAGTAACTAAGGAAACCAAATCCCTCTTTGTTGTAGGGACACCCAATTCCATCTTGGATTCATATTATGATTTGAAAATTGGGTAATTATCACCCACAATCCTCCAATAGCTCAGTACATATCCCTCTCTCTAAGAGCTTCATCAAGGATCTCCTCCTTCAGTAAGGAAAACATGTGTAATCCTTCCATGTTTTGTTAAATTTCATTTTACAAGATTTTGATTTAAAATTTAAAATTTCAAGTTCAATTTAAGATTTGAGTTAAATTTCAATGTATTTTATGGACATTGACTATATTTTTTTTATAGTTTCACTTTGGAGATCATGTTAACACTCAAGAGAATCAAGCACCTCGAGAAAAGAAAAAATGTTTCTACACACTGACATGTATTTTCCTTTAAGTAAGTAACTTTCATTGCCTATCTTAAAGGGAGGAAATGTATACAACTAAATTTGACAATTAATCACTTAACAATGTCAGAATTGTCTTAATACCTAAATCATTACTTGTGTGCACATTCCAACCTCAATTTTTATATCCTAGCATATCCTTAGCCTAATTACAATAATTTATATCCTCATTTCACTACTCATTTGCACACAAAAATGCTGACATAATTCCACATCAATATATTTCTCCCAGTTGTCATGCCTAGAAATTTGTAGTAAATCACTCTTTCCCAAATTAAAATACCAAAGAGGGATTAAACCACTAAAAGGTTTGGTCCAAAACTAGTGGTTTCATCCCAAGCCACCCAGATTTTGTTTTCTCAATTTGATATCTTTTTTGGTTCAATAATTTTCCTATAGGTTGGCCTTAATGTGAAATTAGACCTTGAAAATCATATATAGGTAATTTAAATGCATCATTCACTTACCCAACATTTACCTCGAAATCACGTAGTGCTCTCAAGTTCAAATCACTCAAAAGGCTCTCAAAGATTCATACACTTACCTAAAGTAGAAAAAAACATTAGGAGTAGCCCCTACACAATTCTAAAGCACCCAAAACTTGGTTCTAGTGTTAATATTACCAATACAAAGACCACCAAATAAAATTCAAGCACAAACAAGCCACTACAAAACATCATCGAGTGAACAAGTTGCCAATGATAGTTTCAACCATATATATCACATATATAGGTAGATAAATAAATATATTTTGAGGCCCCTTAAGAGTAGTGACAATGTAGGAAGCGTACAGAATGCACATCAACCTAGGAACTGACCACTTTTATAAAGGTTTTACCCATGGTTAGCGTTTAAGGTCATTTCATGTTACTATAATCAATATCAAAAATATGAAGCATATAATCAATATCAACACTATGCAAGAGATATTTGTGGGTGAAGATGCCCAACTATTCAATATATTCAGATAAATACCCTTAAGGTAAGGAAACACTATACAGTGCTCCTTAAGAAAGGAGTAACTCAAAGATATCCCAATATGGGAACTCTAGTTTGAGGGGGATACCTCCAATATACCTCTACCAAGTAGAAGACTCCAGACATGCATGCCATATCTCATAATGAAACTCATCTCCTTTATATAGGCATACATTACTCTTAATAGATGGGTAACACCTAATCTCAATTGAGGCTGACTTATTACCAAATATAACTAATTCCTATGTGACCCTATATATTATAAACATATAACTAACTAATGGGGACGTGTGTCACATGTCATCATATCCATCAAACCATATACACTATAATATCATATCCCAAGGTACATAACATGTCATCCCTCCTTTACATGTTTCATCCTCGAAACATGAGAAGAATCCATATATTGAGTGTGCTTCTAATCATTGCACACTTTTCATCATGCTCGGTCATCCAACCACCCATATGATATCTTAGAGGGTGATATATCTCAAACCTAGTTTCATAATCCAATGCTCTAATATGATTCCATCCACGTCCATATTTGTTCCTTCTTGGCATCCATTCATAGCCATAGTAATTATTTGTGTGATCTCATGTCATATAATTCTTACTCTATTAATTCCTTGTGTATCCATAGAGATTGTTCCTCCAATTCCATGTATATCCATATAGGTTATTTCCCTCATGTGCCCTAACATACCTCCACGATTATTATCTCTCATGATAATGTGGGTTTCTATATGTTGCAACTTTATTATCCTCAACCTTATCATTCATTTTCCTCATCTTTATTTTCCTTTTCCCCATTGTTATTTTCTATTTATTTTTATCTTGAGTAGATGAATAATTATTTTCTTTTTTTCATTCATTTTCTACATGTTCTTCTATTGAATCATTCTTACTCCCTTCTTCACCATCTTCAAAATCATTCTCATGCTCTATCTTGACATGTCTTTGTTTTTCATTAAGTGTAATATCTTGTAAAGTGATCTTCTTATTCATGTACCAAATATTCACAAATTTCTTTTGCACATTAATATTAATTGTCCCCAATGTCTCTAACCAAGGATACCCACAAAAAACATCCATACCATCCATATCTAAAGCATAAAAATCTGAATGCAAAATATATTTATCCATAAAGATCTTTAAATCTTCAAAGAATTGAATTTGCTTACCATCTAATTGAGCTTCCTTCATATTCTTTACCTAAACTTGTATAAGTTAAGCTACATCCTTATTTGTGAAGTTATATTTGTTAGTATGGTTTATGGAAACAATTACCTTTTTTTTGTTGAATGCACAATTTAAATTGAAATATTGAACCTTCATTTGTTGGAGATGCATTATTTGAACTCTTATCTTGATTTTTTGTCTCTAATTTTGAATCATGTGTAGCCTATTCATCATCAAAAATTTCTTATTCATCATCTTATTTTTCATCCTTATAAAAAACATCCTCATCAGTAACATCCTCTTCTTCTTCATCTTTTTTGGCCCATTGATCTAACAAAACCTGTTCCAGTTCCTTCTCAAGATCAATCTAGACATTCTCCATCTCTAACTTAGATACCACTAATTCTATGTAGTTACCACTAATCCAAAATTTGAAGTTGAAAATTAAATCGTGACCTTCTCCCTAAAAAATAATTTTCCTTAAATTTAATCCACCATTCTCTAGCATCAATCGCACCATCTCACAAAATGTTTCCATTTTCATGATCTACAAAAACTAGGGTTTCAATAATCAAAACCTTTTGATAAATTTTTGTTCTTACCTTTTCAACTAGATATCAGAATCAAATAAGAAAATATATGAAAAAAAACCCTAATTTTTTATTTTTGGATATATTTCTGAAAATGTAAACAAATCAAAAAAATTCCAAATATTGTGGCTTGTGGAGAAGATTAGTGAAAACCCATAGAACTGAAATAACTCTCTCAAAACAAATCCAAAATTTTCTAAAAATTTTATGGTTTCACTATTAAAAAAATCACCTCACCACACAAAAAAAAACTGAAAAACTCTCCATAGTACGGAAGATATAGATGAAGTATTAAAAATAGGGTTTCAACACTAAAATTGGCATATCTTTCTCCAAAAAACTCCAAAAAATGTGAAAATTTGTGGGTAGATTCCTTGAATTATTTGTATACACGTCACATAAAAAATTAATCAAAAATTAGTTTTTTATCTCAAGATATATTTGAATCACTGAAATCAAGGTTTCATCCCACAAATTGCCCAGATCAATGCTCTGATACCACTTAATAAGATCTTTACATATGTAATTCAAAAATATGAAATTTATAATCAATATCAACACCATGCAAGAGATATTTGTGGGCCAAGATGCTCGAATATTCAATATATTCAAATAAATTCCATTAAGGTAGGGAAACACCATATAATGCTCCTTAAGGAAGGAGTAACTCTAAGATTTCCCAATACAAGAACTCCACTTCAAGGGGGGATACCTTCAATATACCTCTACTAAGTAAATGACTTTGTGCATACATGAAATATCTCATAATGATACTCATATCCTTTCTATAGGCATACATACCTTTTAATAGATGGGTAACACCTAATCCCAATGTAGGTCGACTTATTACCCAATATAACTAATTACTAACCATGTATATTATAAACATATAACAAGATAAGGGGGATGTGTGCCACATGTCAGCATATCCATCAACCCATATACACTATAATATCATATATCAAGGTACATAAACACCAAAGCCAATTAAAGAATAAGTAAGTCACTAAAAATCATTATTGAGTGAACATTTGCCAAGGATAGTTTCACCCGTATAGATATCACATATCTAGGTTGATAAATACACCCATTTTTTAGGCCTCTGAAGAGTAGTGACAATGTAGGTAGTGTACAAACTACACTTCAATCTAGGAATTGCTAGTTTTTACAAAGGTTTTATCCGTGGTTATGGTTTGGGGTCATTTCATGTTATTATAAAGGGTTTTGGACATTTATGAGATGTAAGATTTTACAAAGAAGCATATTACAGTTGATTGCACAGATAAATAAGTTACAGAATGCTATCATATTCATATATAGATCTACCAAACATGTGTGGAACTTCTAACTGATTGGGTCACTAAGCATTGGTTTTTTTCCAGTTTAGTGTACACTTCCAGAAATAGAGACAAAGCATATGTACGACATTTCCAACTAATTCATTATTTTGTTACTCCTATATCAACTTTCAAACGAGGGAAATGGAAAAGTGTATCTATCTTCTTGTGTCTTATTTCAATGCCATAATAAAATGTGTAATTTGAAAAGTTTAAACTTTGAAAAAGAAAAAAAGAAAAAATGCACCTAGAAATATGTATAACATGAGGTCACTTGTTTATCTTGCAAGAGAGCATCATGTAGTGAACATGCCCCAAAAGATGTAACTATTAAAACTAAAGAGTGATGACCATGTTTGCATAGTGGAGAAGATTATAGAATACAATTGAGGATGGAGTGTGATGACCTTGTCTTTAGGGTGGGGAAACTCATTGGTGTTAAAATAACCCAAATGTAATTAAGAATGTAATTTGAACTTATTAACTTATTTACTAAAGAAATGAACAAGGATTTTTATGATTATGACCAATCATGGGGTCCTGTTACTAAATCGCTAAGGTAAAAGCCCATTTAATAGAGAATAAAAATAGTTTTAAACTACTAAAAAATATTTATCTAATATGATACATTTATGGGGTCGTAAAAACCACTTGTCAAGGGGAAGTATGGATATTCCTCTTTAGACAAAAAACTAAACACAGGGAATACTTAGCACTACTAAACTTAAAGTGTAATATGATATATGAATATGGATTAATTATAGGTCAAATGTGATCAATTTTCCCTTGATATGAATACAATCTTTAAATATTATGTATAATATATTTGAATCAGAACATAATTTCTTGAAATAATGAATATATTTGTTTATACCCTAATTATATTTATGTAAAACGTAATTATTTTAGTGAGATGAATACACTAAAGGATATAAGGGTTAGAAATAAATGATTATTCTGATTAATTAACTTCCAACATTAATCACCACTATCAAAATAATGCATCAATAATTTAAATTGATATGCTAAATAAGATATATAAAATTGAAACACTAAGGAATGAATGCACATAATTGATTACAAATGATTTTGGGAGGTTCTGGAAAGATGTACTGAGGAAAAATGAATAGTTGATCTTGATGATGCTTTTTTTTAAAGACTTTGACTAGAAATTGACCTAGGGTAGGATCGTACAACTCTTCCAAGACTATTTGTAGGTCTTGATCCTTCCATATGGTCTTGGACTTGTTTGATTTCTAGATTTGTAAATTTCTGACACTTTCAGTTGCCTAGAAATATCTATAGTCAAACACTAGTTTGCAATCATGTTGTGAAGCTCTATGCACATCTTGAATTAGATTTTAAACACTATTCATGGATGGTAAGTCCTGCAAAACAAACATTAGCTAGTTTTTTGGCACCCTTGTGCACCGCCAACATTAGTACTACTCCTAAGAGGCCTCAAACTACATGTCATTATCCACCTATAATGTGAAATCAGAATGAATGCAATTAGATTTGGAAACTCTATTTAACAATGTTTTATTTGAGTTGGTTCTTGCTAAAATACTTGGGGAAGGGATGCTTGGAAGTTTTTGGATGAGAGAAAATAATTTATTGACCCGATAAGAAGATTCACACCTATATAGATTACTTCCCTAATTATTGTAGATGTGTTATATTGAGATATTTAGGAGTCATTTGGTTCCTTTTATAAGTATTGGAAGTGAGTTTATCAATGTAGTTCCATTGGATTTCTAGGTTAGAAAATGAGGTAGTGTTTACTTGTTTATATAGGGTTATGTAGAAAATTTATCTAAGAAAGGTTGAGCTAGAGGGATTCTAAGACCTAAAAAATAATATGAATTTTAAATCTTAGTTGTAGAACATATCGGTCTTGGATCATACAAGTTGAATAGGACCGGAAATAATACCCTGACCAAACTGTATGGGCTTGACTAGGGATAAAAAACATACAATATGAATTTTGTAAATTATTACTTGATGTTTTTATTTGGAATTTATGCATTGTGTTCTTATAATTTTATGACATGTTAGTGTCTGAGGATAAAAAATCTAAACAAGAGACCTAGGAATGTGCTAAGTGAGAATGGGAAGGTTTTATTTATCTTAGTAAGAGTACATTATAAACACTTGTTGGGGTTAATCACACCAGTTATACAGACACATATTCATATCTAAGCATACAAGTAATAAATACTGAAATAAACCAGAAGAAACAATACACAAGATATAACATGGTTCGCCCAGTGTTTATTATGTCTACCAAGAAACAACTAATATATTATTCCAGAGGATATACAATTAAAGATCCGTAATCTTCCACACCTTACATGGTGTAAAATACTTGTCCTCTTACAATCTTATTTGATCTCTCTCTCTCTCTCTCCAATAATTCTTTCTTACAATTCATTTAATCTTAATTCTCACCTCTAACCCTAGTTTTCTAGCTTATATAAGCATATACAAACTTAGTGAACTTTAGCTATGTAATTACAACCCTTAGATCACCTTTTAATCAAAGGTTATATCTAATACCACATTCTAAATAAAAATATTTCACGCATAGCTAATTGATGTTGGTTACCCCAACTGATGTCAGTTGGTCTACTAGGTGACCGAAAATGGTTACCGATTGATGACGGTTACTGTGTAAACCTATAAGTTGTAAATAATCTATTTTTGAAGAAATTCAGCTCCACATCGCAATAATCTCCCACTTAGAGATACATTTTTGGTATATAACGTACAACTCCATCCTTGGATTCTCTTTCTTGGCTTTGTTTCTCCCTCTTCAAGTCTCAAACTCGAAGACCAATAGAAGTGGAGTGTAGCTCCAACTTCTCCTTTGCCAATGACTTCATTAGCATATCCGTAGGGATCTCCTTTGTATGAATTTTCTCCAATTTCAGCTTCCCATCCTCCAACACCTGTCGTATGAAGTGATATCTCAACTAAACGTGTTTCATTCTTGAATGAAATGTTGAGTTCTTTGCTAGATGAATCACACTTTGACTATCACTATACAATCTAGAATCCTCTTGCTCCTTTCCCAACTCTTCCATGAACCTACTCATCCAGAGCATCTCTTTACTAGCCTCTATAGTAGACATGGTCACAACCTTATGAAATCTTGAAATCTAGCTAATTTTCGTCCCACCTACTGTGAATACATATCTATTGGTACTAATCCTACAATCCAAATCACCAGCCATATCCGAATCAACATATCCATATGAATAAATATTTAACCCTCCATAACATAACTACATGTTGGATGTCCCTCTTAAATACTTGAGAATCCATTGGACTACTTTCCAATGCTCTTTACTTGGATTGGCCATAAATTTGCTCGCAACTCCCGCTACCTATGCAATGTCTAGTCTAGTAAAAACCATAACATACATAATACTTCCAAATGCTGAAGCATATGAAACTCATGTCATATACTCAACCTACTCATGTGATGTAGGACACTAATATTTGCTCAATTTGAAGTTTCCAGCCATAGGTATACTTACATGTTTTTAATTCTACATATT
The DNA here is from genome assembly GCA_019776745.2 of Taxus chinensis. Lineage (NCBI taxonomy): Eukaryota > Viridiplantae > Streptophyta > Pinopsida > Cupressales > Taxaceae > Taxus > Taxus chinensis. The sequence goes on from CM034153.1 coordinate 198,211,842, forward strand.
AAACCTTTCCAACACCTTATTGATATAGTGCTCATGAGACAAGTACAACTTCCTTTTATTCCAATCTCTAAGAATTTGCATGTCAATAATTTTATTTGTAGCTCCCAAATCCTTCATTGTAAATGCATGAGCTAAATATTATTTAATCTCACCAATGTCCTACACACTAGATCCTATAATAAGCATATCATCCACATACAGTAACAAAATAATAAAGCTTCCATTTTCAAGCTTGTTGAAATAAACACAATGGCCAGATTCACATCTCATATAACCATGCTCGTGCATGAAACTATCAAACCTCATATACCATTTCATTAGAGCTTGCTTGATCCCATGCAAGCTCTTTTCCAACCTGCACACAAGCTTCTCCTCACCCTTGACTTCATAACCAAATGAATGCTACATATAAATCTCTTCCTCCAAATCACCATGAAGAAAATCTATCTTGACATCAAGTTTCTCTAAAAGTAAATATTCTACTGCAACTAAACTCAATGCAGTACGTATGGAAGTCATTTTTACTACAATAGAAAATATCTCACCAAAATCAATACCTGATTTCTGTGTAAATCCCTTTACTACAAGCCTTGCCTTGTATATTTTCCATGCATCCTCTTCTTCCTTGATCATGTAAAACCATTTGTTCTGCAATTTTATTTTACCTGCTAGAAAATTAACCAAATTCCATGTCTAGTTTTGTGTTAAGGAGCCCGTCTCCTCATCCATGTCATGCTCCCACTACATGTGGGTCTCATCCTACATTGCTTCTTCATAAATATTTGGTTTACCACTATCAATCAATAATAAATAATATAAGGAATGTGAAAATATTTTTGGTGGTTTACTTACTCTTTGTGACCTTCTCACAGAGATTTGGGGTGTCAAAGGCTTAATCTTCTCATTCTGTAAATTTGTATCAATCTCAGATAGTGACAGATGTCAGCCACCTTTAGCCGATGTTGGTTCTACTAACTGACACTGGTCTCCTACTGTAAACATTAGTTTGGCTAACTGACATTGGTCTGGTTCTTTTTTAACTGACATCAGTTCAGGTGATTGACGCCAGTCTGGTGTCAAATGGCACCGGTTACTGTGTAGACATGTAGGTGTCGCTTTTAAATCCATGAATGCATTTTCATCCAAAAAAATTTCAACTGGTTCATCTTTAGGTACCAAAACTTGATCCATGTACATTGTCTTTTCATTCCATTCAATGTCAGGACTCCTAACAATCTCAGAATCTTCTAAATTCTATAACCAATGAAAGTACATATTTTGGATTTAACATCCAAATTCTTTCTATTTTCTTTGTCAACATATACAAAAGCTTCTGAACCAAATACTATAAGAAAAGAAAGATCTACCTCTTTTCCAGTCTAAGCTTCTTTTGGTATTCCACCATCTAGTGCACTTGAAGGCCCACAATTTATCAAATAAACTGATGTATCTACTTCTTCTGCCCAAAACTGTAAAGGTAATCCAACATGTATAGTCATGCTTCTTACATGTTCCATTATTGTCCTATTCATTCTTTCAGCAACACCATTATCCTGTGGTGTTCTAGAAACTGGTTTTTCTCTATGTATTCCATTCACTGAACAATAATCATTGAAAACCTTTCAGTAATACTCACCACCATTATCAGATCTAAGGCGTTTTAACTTTGAATTTGATTCATTTTCCACAAGGTATTTCCATCTTTTAAAAGTATCAAAAACACCATATTTATGTTTAATACAATAAACACATACCTTTCTTATGGCATAATCAATGAAAGTCACATAATATTGGGATCCTCCACGAGAAGTTACCTGGGCTAGTCCCCACACATCTGAGTGTACAACCTCCAATGGTTTCTCCTTCTTTTTTGACCCAACTTTGAGAAATATCACTCTCTTTTTCTTTCAAAATATACAATGTTCATAGAAATCAAGATCTACATCTTTTAAATATGATAACTTACCCTTAACCTTTAATATATGCATTCCTTTTTTACTTATATGTCCTATCCGATTATGCCACATGTGTGCATCTAAATCTAAAGTAGATAACACAGAAAAGGAATCAGTAATACATGTAGACAAATACAATGTTCCTACATTCTTGCCTCTTGTTATAAAGAGAATTCCCTTGCTAACCTTCCAAGAGTTGACTGTGAATGTAACTGTGCAACAAGATTCACCTAGTTGTCCTACAGAAATAAGATTTATCCTGAGGCTTGGCAAATGCCTCACATATTTAAATATCCATATATTTCCATTTTGTAATTTTAGATGAGCTTATCCTTTACAATTAATATCGCATGGTTCATCATCTCCTAAATAAACATGCCCAAAATTACCTTGGACATAATTTCCGAAATAATCCTTATTAGGGGTAGCATGGAAAGAAGCTCTTGAATCTAAAACCCATAATTCAATTTTATTATCCAAGGAGAGAATAAGGGCATCTTGCATTACCTAAAAAGATGCAACATTTTCCTCTTTACCTTTCTTTGGTACATTCTCTTTTTTTTCCTTGAACCAACAATCTTTCTTTGCATGTCCTTTCTTTCCACAATTCCAGCATGTTATTCCTTTACCTCTAGATTTAGATCAAGTCCATTCTTAGACTTTGATTTCCCATTATTCTTGCTCTTGTATCTCTCCTTCTAGCATCCCTTGATTTCTACATTCAAAGCATTTCCAAATGATAATTATCCTATACTTTTCCTGCGTATTTCTTCATTTAGTATTATACTAACCACATCATCAAAATTTAAAATATTAGAAAAAGACACTGTATTACTAACAACCATTACCAATTTATCCCAACTATCTAGAAAAGAGTATATAAATAAAAGTGCTTTCAATTCATCATAAAATGGAATATTCACCAATTTTAATTGATTTACAATACAATAGAAATCATTCAAATGACTTGATGTAGATTCACATTCTTACATCTTAGAATTAAATAATTTCTTCATCAAATAAACTTTATTTGAACCACTAGGTTTTTCATATAAATTAGTTAAAAATTTCATCAACTCTACCGTGGTTGTTACTTCCTTAATATTTAAAGCCACAGATCCTGGTAGGCTCAATATTATAGATCTCAAATCCTTTCTGTTAAGAATCTTCCATTATTCATTAGTCATATTTGTAGGTCTTTCCTTCTCATCCAATGGTAAGTATAAATCGTTCTGATATAGATAATATTCCACATGCATCTTACATAATTGATAATTATGGACGCTAAATTTCTCAACGCTGTATTTTCCATCTTCTTCCATAGTTATAGCTCCCACTTAATTAGAAATACCTCTGTGAGTAAATATGTCAACAAAAAAAATATCTGATACCATTTGTTGGGGTTAATCACACCAATGGTACATACACATATTCAAATCTAAGCATACAAGTAATAAATACGAAAATAAACCAAAAGAAACAATACACAAGATATAATGTGGTTCACCCAGTGTGGGCTAAGTCCACCAAGAAAAAACCAATATATTATTCCAGAGGATATACAATTACAAATATGCAATCTTCCAAACCTCACACAGTGTACAATATTATTCCTCTTATAAGCTTCTCTGAGCTCTCTCTCTCCAATAATTCTTTTTTACAATTCATTCAATCTTAATTATCACCTCTAAAAGCATATACAAACTTAGGGCACTTTATCTATGCAATTTTAACCCCTAGATCATCTTTTAATAAAATTTTAGATATAATCTCGCGTTCTAAATAAATACATTTCACACATAGGTAACTGATACCAGCTACCCCAACCAATGTTGGTTTGTCCAAAATGATGTTGGTTGGTCTGCTAGGTGACCAACATCGGTCATCTAACTGACGCCGATTACTGTGTAAACCTGCATGTTGCAAATAAGTTATTTGTGAAGCAATTCAGCTCCACATCTCAACAACACTAGCAGTGTTAAAGACTGAATTTCCAAATTTGAGTGTCTATAATATTTTCTCAAAACATGTGAAATCTATAAATAATAATGGAAGTTGTGTCCAATATTTTATCTACCCTTGAATTTGAATATGGTTTATTTAAAATCATGAAAAATGCTTCTCAATCCCAAATTAGAACCCATTTAAACCATCTTGAAATTTATTGTAATATGCCAAAGAGTAGTGCGGTTTGATTTTTATTATATGAATATATATGATAAGCCAACTATGAGCTCTGTTTTGAGAGGAGTGAAGGATATTGCATATCATTCACCTCAAAATAAAGATTTAAATGCACCATGTGTGAAATTTATATTAATTTAAAGTAAGATACAACCATGTAAAACATATATAGACACTTGGAAGGATATGTTAGTATAGAAATATATAATCTACTTGAAATCACATGTGAATTATGTAGCATAAGAGATAAGAAGAAACTGAACTTTATAAGCATATATAATTTCATCATCTAATAAATCAACTAGAGATATATGTTAAGAAAAACAAGTTATAGAAATGAAGCATGCGGTAATAGGTGGTTAAACAGATGTTTGATATGTAATTAGAAAATGATAGTAATTTGTGTCATATAAATCATGGCCTATAATATGGTCAAGAAAAAGCATATAATTGGTGATATTGTTAAAAAATGTAATCATGTTCAAGAACAAAGCATCATAGTGATTAAAATATAAGAATAAATAATGATCAAGTAATAAAAAAGGAAAGCATGAAATGATAACTAACACAATAACTAAGAAGAGGATATTTTGACATAGCTAACATGTGACATGATACAAATGTGTGTGAAAAAAATTAAACACACACAAGAATAGAGAAATCATATGTAATATTCATTAGGAAGTATTTAAGAACACATAAATATAAACATATATATCATGTATAGGCACACCCATAATATATAAAGTCTTATCCCATGTGTGATAAAATGAAGGCAACAAATAATCAACGTATATATGAATATATGTATCATGTATGTATTGCATATAAATCGATATATTGCAAAAAAATGTTCATAAAATGGATACCTGAATCACCATGTAACTTGATCTATAATGTTGACTAGAATATATGTACTAACCAAGAAAATTGTGCATATGTTTTTGTTTTGTATTTTTAAATATTTTACTAAAAAAAAAGAGTCAATCAAGAAAATACTAAGAGGAAATAAAGAAAACAAAGGATAAGTAGTGATCAAACAAACAAAGGACATGAGGAAATCAAACAAAAATGGAAAGATGCTAGAAGAATCATTAGTATGAAAATAAATGTTCCAATTTTAAGATAGAAAATTAAGGAATAAATATGTCAACTCAAAAGAGGGAAACCAAACAAAAAAGTAAACTAACAACTATGTACACTAAACTATGTATTTAAGATAACAAGGGAGGAATTAAACCATGATAAATTATAAAATTTATGTAGTTGCATGATATTCATGGGGTTATTAAAAATATTTCCTTCTACTATAGCTAGAAAATAGGCCTATATACAAGTTTCTCTAAGATAACAAACAAATAGCCAATTAGGTTTGATTTCCACCTTGCCTTCTTTGTCAACATTTTTTCCTTTTGATTTTATTTTAATATTGTATATGCTAGTTTGTTATTTGAGACTTAATAAACATTTATTGTGATATAATTGGTCATACTTGGATAATTTACATATAACTAAATCCTCAGAACATTTTCCTCCCATAAGTTTACCCTTTCACTTCCTTGATTAGCCCTATATACTAGTAAATTTTACTTAGGATCATCTCTATCTATACATGAAAATATTGAGATTATTAGACAAACATTATCCATATTATTGATAAATACTTTCACCCTATGAATAATAATGATAATCCTAGAGAGTTTAGACTAGTACAAGTTTCCTATCATACTAACATCTTGATTAATGATCTTCCATTAATTAATCACCCCTTCTACCTAGACTAATTAATTATTATTAATTAATTAAATTTTCCTTCCATTTAACCAATAAATAAATATTTAATTGATTTAATCCCCTTCTAATAGCCTCAATCATACTAATATTCCTATAATTAGCTTCTTTAAGCTTACATCTACCTATTAGTTAATCACCTTTGATTAAATAAAACACCCCCCAACTCCCATAACTTGATAAGCATAAATTAAACCCTTATAAAGTAAGGTTACCTTTTATAAAGCAACCTTATCCATTCTTAATCATGTTTTATTTAACCCACATGCAAAGGGATGAAGTGTTTCCTTTATCCATTGAGATATATAAGGATTCCTCCTTCTACCTTTATACCTACACCTAAAATCTTTGAGAAAGCAAATGAAAAGCATATAACAAAATAGACTAAGAGCTTGCCTTTTGTTTTTTTGAGAGTTCATCATATTTAAGAGTTAAGCTTATTTCCTCAGTACTTAGGTCATATGGGAGGTGTCAAAAGGGTATTTTAGCCCAACTTTGATAATCCCTCATTCCTAGGTTCTTGGAACACCAATAGAATAACCATTTTTGATAGTCATGGAACCTACCTAGGTCTATTTCATTTATTTGTTGTTAGAGATGTTTTAACATTGTTAGTTTCAAATTTTTATTGATGAATGTTTAGAATATAACCCTTGTTTAATTATTAGCATGATGGTGCTAAGTATTTTGTTTAACTCTTGCTAATTAAGGCTATTTAGGTGTTAGTATTTTATTCATATTAGCACTAGTTTAAAAACAACACATGCACACATTTGGCATGCCCAGTGGAATGTTGTACAGGTATGGTGTAGTAATTAATCTCCAAGTGGGAGATTATTGAGTTATGGAGCTCAATTAATTTAGTTTAGCATGTAATGGAAACTTTCTATAAAATACAATAATAGGCATCAGTTAAGGGGTAACCGGCATCGGTCACCTAGGATCGGTAGCAGTCAGGTATGACTAGCATCGGTTAAGAAAGGAAGAAACTGACAATGGTTAGGGCTAAACTAGCATCAGTTACCTATGAAAGGATGTTTTAATTAACTCTTATGAGTTAAATCTATTTTTAGCATTAAATTATTTCTATTGATTGTAATTACATGGCTAAGTGCCCTAAGTTTATGAATGACTATATAATAATAAAAGCTAGGGTTTAGAAGTAAGAAAAAAATATTATTAACAAGAATTAGAAATAACTTGCAAAAAGTTGGAGAGAGAGAGAATTCTTGGTGATGAAGCAAAAATATTGAGGGAAAGAAAGTACTCTACATCTGAGAGGTGTGAAAGATTGTAAATATTCATTGTATATCTTGTCAAATATTTGGATAATAGATTAGCTTGTTTATTGGTGGACATAGCCCACACTGGGTGAACCACATTAAATATGGTGTTGATTTGTGTCTCTTGTTTTTATATATTTCTTCTGGTAGAATATCTACTTTTATTTTCATTTATGCTTATATCTTATATATTGTCTGTACAACTAGTTTTATAACCCCAAAAAACCCTAAACCTTGAGCCCTAAACCCTAAACTATTAATCCTAAACCATGAGCCCTAAACCCTAAACCCTAAACTCTAAACCCCTAGCCCTAAACCCTACTAACCCTAAACCAATAGCCATAAACCCTAAACCATAAAACCTAAACCCTAAACAATAAACGGTAAACCATGAACACCAAAAACAAAATCAATACCTCCTTAATATGTTCAGGCTTTTGGTTGGAGGTGTCGTAGCTGACCCTTGGGTCCTTGAATATTATCCTCATACCCTAAAGTGAGCATGACTGGTGTTCCGATTTTCCTTTTTCTTGGTGATTAACATCCTCTAGCAGTGGTCAGTATGACCATCTATTCCTACTCGTAATTCTGGATTACATATTTTAGAATGGGGATCTTATACACGCTTCTGTGAATGGTGTCATCCTTATCTCCTTCCTACTCATTTTTAGTGTATTTACCATCAAATCTAGGCTCTTCAATTGAAATAAAAAATCTTTTAATGATACTTTTTTCTAGAGCCCTTGGATTAGTTCCAAGGGAACTATTGTGAGTAGTAGGATGATTTTGTTACAGGGTTGATGAAATAGTGAAATTTTTAATTTCCACAGGCTCTTCTTCCTCAAGGAATTCATCTAAATTAGATAAGAAATCAAGATCATATTATTCCTCCTTTGTCAAAGTATCACCATCTTGTATGATGGATTTTGATTCTAAAATTTTTCCATCATGTGTGGTTTCATTTTGTAATATGAATCCCATTGGCCTAAACACTTCCAAGGGCTCTGCTTTGTGGGAGGACAAACAGAGGCAATGTCTACAACTTCTTGAATGCTCAGCTCATGATACGAACCACCTGAGTTTGTATCAATTCTCACCATATGATCCTATTATTTTGGATTTGGAGTCATTACTTATTGGTGTGAGGGTATAACTATTTTAAAAAATGGGAAAAGTAGAATGGATGGCTTGTAGATGAATAAGGGGACTCAACATTTGGAGTATTATGGTATGGTGAAGCCATAGGTGGGATGGGACATGAATAAAGAGTTGGTGATTGAATCTCCAATTGAAAAGGTTGTCTTTTTCTTTTCTCATATATTTCAATACCCTCGATCCACTACAGGAGTAGAGGTAATGCTTCTTCTAAGACACTAATATTTTCTTATGAGCTATAATGTCTAAGAGAAGGGCCAACCCATAGACACAATGTTCTGTATCCCATTATGAAAGCCTCCATTTATTGCATAGCCCAAGATTGAACCATGCCTACCTCTATTTGTTATATATTCTTAAGTAGACCAACCTCTTCTAATTGTTTGTAGTAATAAAACATGTGCCAGTTTACTTGATTGGTTTCATAGTCAAACTGATTTTGAATTTTCTCATATAGGTCTTCATAGCAGCTTTGAAATTAGTTATGATGCTGGTTTGGGGAAGACTCGCCACTTATTAAATACTTAGGATACCTCTAAAAATCTGTATCCCATAGTGGTAATGAAGTCATATTTACACAAATCCATAGAATGAAGAAAAATGGAAGATGTGGAAAGAAAGATGAGTGGAGATGGATGAGAGGGAGATCTGTAACCTTCTGTAATGATTTTTTTTAGACCATGTGGAATCATTGAATGTGCTCTATAACTATCTCCATAAAATCTTGAGCTCTACTATGAACAAACCGAATTGATGCAATGATAAAATTCTACTCCGAGTTATCCCACCGGGCATGCTAGGAAAACTATTAATGGCTATCCTTTTGGGATGAACCATCATAGTCATAGGAAACCTTAGGTTAGTGGGACGTGTGCCCTAAGATGACCTACAGATTTTAAAGAATCTATCTCTTCTCTTTGTATGAGGTGAGGTTCAAATAAAATGAAATAAACTTTTAAACTTAATAGGGGAGATGCACTGAAAAGTGAAAGAGTAACTCGTAATGCAAATGTCTTGAATAGAGAAAATGTGGGAAATGAAAAGGGTGGAAAATATGCACCACAAAAAAATGTGATCCACATAGAACACTACTCTAAACTATCCAAGCACAACTTCTGAAGATAACAATAGTAAAAAAATGTGCACAAGTTATCTACGTCGAAAAAAAGGCTATCAAAGATAATATAGATTACGTAAAGGATGGACGAATTACATCACAGGGAATATTTTATTACTCCAAACAACATGCATAATATTACAATAGATAAGAGGAAAAATGGAATTATAAATCTCATATGAAGGCTAAATCTCCAACCCCCTTCCTTTTACAGAAGAAGCACTAAGACAGAAGAAGAAACTAACTCTAGAAGTGTCTCTCTTTTTTGAAGCCTTCGATTTCAATATATAGGAGAAGGATGTGAGAGACCCTTCTCGAAATCTCTTAAAAATGAATTTTTAAATTATGATAAACGGTACAAAGTGACAGAAATAGATTTTTTGAGATCTTTGTCACTCTTTCCCATTATCTCTTCTTTAAAGAGTGAGATCCATGCCTATTTATTACATCTCTTATGCTATTTTGTAACCAAATCCCTCAGAGTGGACTTATTCTTCCAAATTATAATTGTTAGTGCAAAATCACAGCACCCCTGGAAGCACATCAGGCTTCTAGGTTGATGTTCAGGCATCCAGTGTGATTGCACAACATGGAAACCTCTCTCCAAGTGTGGGACTTGTAAAACTGAGAGAGTAATCTCCAGAGAAGGCTGGTTCCTGCTCCTAAACTACCTGCCACAAGCTATTCCAGTGCAGGCAAGCTAATCTAATCCTAATCTAACCATGTCAAGGAGACAGAGAGAGAGAGAGAAAGAAAAAAAACAGAAAAGCCTACACTAAAACGGTGATACACCAAAGAAGGAGAATGTTGGACATCTATCAAAACTGCCATGGGACAAAGAGAGGTGAGCAATGGGAAGGATGGACAGATGCATCACAGGCCCAAGGATAGATTTCACACAGAAAATGTCCCAAAACTCCATGAACACAGCTCCAAACCTACAATGAACATTCAAACATGCATAGATACCTGCAATGAAGAGAGGCAAGAAGAGGACAAGAAAAAACGAGGAAGGATGGACAGATGCATCACAAAACACGTTTTGTTGCTCCAGAAGTTTGCACAGAACATCATTCCATTAGTAAAAGGTCAAAAACGCCATTACAGAGCAAGGGAGGAGGTTCGAACTCCATTTTCAACCCTAGAGAAGAAAAGAAGGGAGGGCCGAGTAGAAAGAATGAACAACCCCTTTTTAAAATGAGCCAAATCTGGCTTTTACATTGCATGGGTCGAGCCCAGGGGACAGAAACGTGGGAAAACGTGTAAGCCCATTCCTCATTGAATACCAATGCATTAAAATGGCATAGGATACCTTACCAACCCATACCCTGCCATATTTGACCGATTTTGGAGGAGAATGCGACCCATTTGTATTAATTTGGCCACTAAAATGTCAATTCTGTCCGTGCAGAAGAAGAATGCAATCCATTAGCATTAAAACGGGTTGTTGAAAAAGTCACTTCTGGCCATTACCACACGTCAGAGCCGTTTCTTGATTTTCTCTCTTTAGACTGCACCAAAACTTGAGATTGATCCCAGAATCATGTAGAGCATCTCAACAGCTTTCCGTTGATATAAAGAACGTGGAAATCTGAGCTCTGGATCAAAAGATATGGTGATCTGAAGATTTAGGGCACAGAACAGATCAAAACGAATTTTAAAATGTTTTCCCGCTCTTCGCCATCTAGACGACACGTGGCACGTGCTGATTGGATGAGCACCTCTGTCTTTCACGGGCTTTCCTTTTGAAATTGCTTGTGGGCCCCTTAAACTTGGACACGTGGCACTGTTTCATTGGTTCGGTTCAGCGCTCGATAACTTGTCCCTTTGACCTTTTGACTTTTCTCTTGTGAGGACACGTGGCACCTTCTGATTGGTCCTCGGCTGATTCGGCTCCTTCGTGTACTTCGCCTCCATTTGTCCCGGATGTCCCATTTGATTTGGGGGCCCTTTGTACTCATTTCGGCCGGTTCGGGAATTTCGCGTCCATTTGTCCCAGATGTCCCTTTTGACTTTGGACCCTCTGGACTCATTTCGGCCAATTCAGCCGGTTCGGGCATTTTTGGCCCGCTTGTCCCACTTTGCTTTGGACTGACTTGACTCTTTTCGGCCGGTTCGGCCAGTTCGCGCCTTTTTGTCCCAATTGTCCCATTTGCGTCCCTCTCAGCAGTTAGCCAATTTTTTTTCGGTCGAACCGGCATTTCGCGCTCGCCGTGTATTTTTGTCCCAGATGTCCCTGTTGCTTTGCAGGCTGTTTGTGCTTACTTCGGCCGAGCCGGCCGGTTCGGGCATTTTTGTCCCAAATGTCCCGACTCCCCCTAGGACTAGGACTTATTCATTTTTACGATTTTTTCCTGGATCAACCTACTTGCCTTCTGCAACCTCTTTTTTCATTTTCTCAGAGCTTGCTCTTTTCCTCTCAGACAGGGAACTTAGAAAATATTTGAGGGGACTCTAGCAACATGATTTTTGGCCCCAAATCAATCAATTTTCTTGGGACTTGAATATTCTGATGCATGTTATCAAAATTACCCAGGGGGGTGAAATTTTGATAACAGTTACATAAAAAATGGATTATATGATGATGTAGAGGAATTATCGAGTAAATATTACTAATGAAATAGAGGCACCTAAAATAGATTTACTCGAAATATTTTTCTGATGGGATCAACTATGTAGAAATTTTACACAATGGTCGATGGCATGAGGAAAGAATTGGCTGTGAAAATGGGGTAATTATGAACAAGATTAGTTGGGCAGAAAGTTTTCATAGGGGCCAATGGCATTCGTAAAGAATAATTGAAGTTCATAAAAGATTGACTATGTAGAAAATTTTCGTACATGGGTGGAATGCGTATAAAAAGTGGGAAAAATAAGAAAAGAGTGAATTTTCCCTAATCGAGAGTAGATTAAGATTCACGTTGGGTTAACCAGAGTGTATGATGGATTGAAGAAAGGTTCCTAATTGGGTTATAAAATGTAGGGATCTGATCTAAGATTGGTCACACTATGCAGATATTAAGGTGCTTAGGGAGCATAGTTTCATAATTATAGAGGATAGTGACCCTAAACTTATGATAGCTACAGGTTTCCAAGGCCTACAACTAAGATAAAGATAAATATTCTACTAGGATTCAGAAATAAGATTAACCAAGGGGTGTAACACATTAAGACAGTGCAATAAATCAAAAGTAAACATACATCTACTCTAATATATGAAAATGAATTACCAACATACAAATATAAGATGAAAGACTAAAAAGAGTTAGAGATAATTATATGTAGCATGTGTGTGACTGATGAAGCATAATCCTCCCCATAAACAACAACAATAGAGGGAATCACTATTGGTGGAGAAGGGGAAAGTTCAATAAGAAGATCCCAATTCCTAACTCACTATGATGATCCAAAGGAAAAAGACTTAAGCTCCAAGATTATAAGACAAGTAAAGTGTAAAATAGTGAAAAATAGAGCAATTGTTTTGTTTATGCCAATGTTGATAAGTGGTAAGTTGGTGAAAATAACAAGGAAATACAAGAGTATATATACTTGACCGCATCACCCATGGGTGATGACCTCGACTATGGAAAAACTAAAATAGACACCATCATCAACGGGTGATGAAGTCAGCCTTGGGGGAAACCCTAAGGTCAAAATGGTGTAAAACATGAGGAGTGGAGGCCAAAATATAAATGGAGGTAAATGAAGAAGGTCCATGGTGACTGATAACAAGGATAATGGTGTGTAATAGTTAGAAATAAGTAGACATACTAGGACAACTGGACATAATGGGTGTAATATTTGAACAAAGGGAAGAAACAAGGAAAGGGTAGTGTGAATAAGGCTAAATAACATCTCTCAAATGTTGTGGTCTAGCCCAGAAGACCAAGTGTGATCACACCCCAATCTTGATAGACCCCTTAAGGCAGCCACTCATGGGAAAATGTATCAACATCTCCTACATAGGAGAAACAATTAGCAAGTGTAAAAAATGAGGTGTACACAATTAATGTGTTAGATCAAATCGTAAACAGTGAGATGTACACACTTAATGTGTTAGATCTTCCATCCATACCAGTTTTACTTGTGATGATACTTTATGGGACCATTATTGGTAAGGTAGAACACGAAATGTTGATATAAAGATCTCCATAGTACTATATGTGTTAGATAAGGTTTTCAACTCTCTTGTATGTTGTACTCATTGGTATTTATGTTGATGAGTTAAAGAAAATAATTTCATATACATTTAGTATAATAGATGGTTGATTACTCTTTGAAGTCTCTATTATAACCCTCTTATTTACATATGGCATTATTATGATATCTCACTTTATGAGAGGTATCTAGACACAACTTGATACTCGAGCATCCTTTTGTGATAGTCTTGGGCTTCAATTTAGTTAGGGTAAAACTAAAGTCATGGCTTTCAACAGTTATATCATAAAAGCAAGTGAGGTGTTTCTTACTTATAGAGTCGATATAGTCTCTTTATATATATCATGACAATCCTGGTCTTTATACCATGCTTTAGCTTGACTCCATGTATATATTCCATATTGAACAAAGGATTTGTAGTTCTCGCGACCCTCAAAATGCATCATTTGTAGCTCTAGTTTTAGGTCATTCAAAGGAAGATCCATCTCTTTCATTCATTGGTCACACCTATGCTCTTGTATGGTTGTGAGGTATGGGGATAGTGCCTTCAAGTTAAAGATCACTAACAAATTATAAAGAGTGATGGTCACAATGTTATCCAAACATATTTATGTGAAGATATCAATCCCTTACACCATCATCCTTGTAGAATTTGGCACAGTGACACTCATTTCTTTAGTGATGTTTCAAGTGGTGACTATAATTCAGAGACTAAGATAATTAGGTAACTCCCAGAGTGGTCGCCTTAGGTATTATACATTTTTTTTCAAATCATTTAAGGAACGTGTAAAACATGTAGTTGATTCGTGTTGGTTTGTGAGAGACTCTTCATTGCTTCACCTAATTAATCTTGATATTGAAAGGTTACCCTTACATAAATTTCCCATAGTTGCTCTTCATCTCTATAAAAAAAAGATAAACAATGACATTCATACTGACATTTACGAAGCATATCTCAAGTCTACATGGACTCAACCTAAAGAGCCACGATTTTCCTGAAAAAATCAACACTACTTAGACATATCTTCATTTCAACAACTTCTCAAACATAAATATCTAAGAGGGGGCTTGCACCGGGTTAATTGCATCCTACTTCCAACCATCTAACATCACTAGCAGGAAGAGGCCCCATGGCCATCCTCCAAATTTACGTGTTAAGCCAACGAAGCATTGTAGACTCAATGACTCATACGGCCCCATATATACTACACTGTTTTTTGGTCACTTTGAGTATTAGAAGTGTCTCTCCAAACTAACAAGGTTCAACTCACAACACAAGATCCCTCACTTTGTGAGCTTATTTATGATATCTCTATTAGGTTATATACTCTTCTTGTTCTTTCTCTTATTTAGTTTATATTTATATTATTTTGGATGTGTTACGACATTCCGGTTTCTTCTTTTCATTGTAACATTTATAATTCCATGAACCATTCTTGACCAATAGTGAATATTAATATATAACTTAAATTAAATTGTAATAGACGAATGTGATGTCTCACCGTTAGAATCTTATAAAATATGATTGTACATATCTTTGATAGACATCAAAAGCGAATACTCGGCGTGTTGCACTTGAAGCGCAACTCCTCATTATTATTTAAACCACGCTCGATCAACGTGCACTAAAACTTAACTGAAAACAAGAGCAGACAAAGCTGACTTATTTTCTTGTAATAATATTCTAGTCCATGCTTTCAATGATTCTACTATATTTTTTATATTTAAGGCATACGTCGGCGATTTTGTATATTCGAACGTGCACTTTATATTCCAACGTGCATAGAGAGACGGTGCACGTAATAAGTAGGAAATTGGAATTCTTTGACATTTTGCTCTCTCATTAATTACGACATTCAATAAAATATGATTGTCAATTATGCACTCTATTAACATGTCTTTGCTTAGCTGTGTTTTTGGGCCCCTTTAATAATGTATTTATTGCAACGTTGATTATTTATTTGAGACTATAGCATTGGCACCGTTGTGACGAGTGTTCATCACATGATAAATATATATCTTGTAAAACTCGTTTATGTATTACGATGTACTTATGGTTAGAGGTCTTTGTTATGAGATGCCTTAGAATATGTAGCTCTCACAATACTTAATGGAATATTGTGCATAGAATGCACAACACAAACTTAAATATAAGTTATGGGACTCTAAACTCAACAATCTTTATTCAATCATAGAAAGTAATATATCACAACACAATAGTTATCTTGTATATGGGATGCTCAATAAATTAGTAGGATCTTATGATATTTCTTTGCTAATTTGTAATATTTGTGTGTATAACACTATAACACAAACACACTGAATTGACTAGTCCAAGTAATAATGTCAATTGTGTAGGGTCATCCATAACAAAACAATGGTGGCATGCTTATGTAATGCAAGAGTCACCTACTTGTACAATATTTCCTCAAATGTACAAGTGACCCATATGACACAACCATTAATCCCAATCCTCGATGCAAAATATGGCCCGAACACAACTCAACAGAAATTGAGTCAACTCAACGGCTATAATTAATATATAAGGTATACTCCATGTTGGCTCAAATCACAATGTCATACTTGAAATTCTGTAAGCTACATGCCATTGCACATAAGATTGTGTTATAAGACGCTTCCAGTAAATCCTAGTGCATTATCTCAATATAGCCCTAATGCCTCTAAAATGCCAACGATCACTCTGCATTATCAAATAGAACAAACACTCTTAATGTGAGCTTTTAGAAAAGCTTTATATGTTATTGTGGACAAAAATGTGACTTTGTTGCACACCATACTAAAGTGACCTTCCTCTATACTATTTGATGGAACCTCGCACTATTGATCCAATGCTCTTTTTGATCTATAAAACTCAATTACAAACTCTAGAAGATATTGTGATCCTCGATGGTGTTTTCTAGAAATGTCGTAGCTACTCAAGATGAGAATACCTTTGCATTTCAAAAGATAATGTGGAATAATACAAATACTTTTGCGCAATTGAAATTATGCGTAAAAGACAACATAGATCATTATTACTTCAAATGTATAATGGGTAAGAGAGCTTCCCTGTTGGGTTCTCAAATATAAGGATCAAGTTGTGTAACTATTGATGCATAATTCTCCCTAGAGACACCAACATCGAGAGAGAATCAATATTGGTGGAGAAGAGGAAAGTTCAACAAGTAGGTCTTTAGTTCTAACTCATGATGGTCACCCAAATGAAAAGGAGGTAAGCTCCAAGAATCCAAATTTAGCTAATAAGGTGTGAAATTGTGTGAGCAAGAGTAATTATGTGAGTGTAATCAAGTGATTGCAAAATAATTATATTTGTGATGGTTTTACAAATGAAATATGAAGCATATATACCCGATGCCATCACCCGTGGGCGATGACATAAACTATAAACTATAAACTATCGCCCATAGGAAATGATGTTATCCTTAGGGGAAACCCTAAGGTTAAAAGGCGTAAAACATGAGGAATGGAGCCCAAAAGACAAATGAAAGTGAATGACGAATGTCCAGGGTGACCGGAAGAAGGGATAATAACATACAATAAGAAGAAGTAGGTAGACATAATGGGACAAATAAACATAATGATTGCAATGAATGAACAAAGGGAAGAAATTAGGAAAGTATATGATAACTAAGGGTAATAAAACATCTCTCAACTATTGTTTAACACACATGACCAAGTCCGATCCCACCGTAATTCCAGAAAGCCCCTTAAGGTACCTGTTCAAAAGGAGAATGTATCAACCCCTACAGAAAATAAATGGTTAGTAAACGTAAAAAATATGGTGTATATATAGGCCCAAACCAAAGATCAACGCTTTTCACAATAGTGAAACATGAGATAGTCTTAAGAAAAAAATCTATGCAAAGCAAAATTAAAAGGAAATGATAAAAGTAAAATTGAAATGAAACTAATGTAAAGAAATAAGGAACTCCTGCAAATGAAATATACCTAACTCATATTTATTTTTACAATGTTGCTTGGTTTTCTCATGGCAAGTGCAATTACTACTTGAAACACTGAATAAGAAAGATTGAAAAGAAACACTAGAAGATAATCCATAAATAAGACATAAATCACCTTGATAGGAGGCCATGCGAGGGATAACTAAGAGGAAAATAACAATGTGGAAGAGAGAAAAAAACTAATGGGTAGATGATATAAGGATGATCAAGTGTGGAAAAAGGCACTAACTAGGATGTGATTTCATGGAGTTAGTAGACCTTAAGGGATAGAAAGATAAATTACCAAAGTATCCAAGGTAGGAAGAAATTTTTGTATAAATCAAAGTGGGAAGGATAAATCCAAATTGAAAGGATACCCAAACATAATGAAATTAGAGTAAAATAGTAGGTTGATGAAGTAGTTGGTTTCAAGAATATTGTTAAAGATAAGGTATTATTATTTGAAGATCTCTTGGAGTTGAATTTTTTATTTAAAGGGAGGGTTGGCATTGTGAGGTACCTCAAAATATTGTGTGGTGAAAGAAGTGGTATTGTGAGATGCCCCAAAAGAAGTTTCAAACATGTTGGTAGTGTGGTTAAAGATATGCATTCTTTCCAAGCTATGTTGGTAATGAAGAACCTCTAAATGATGTGATTCAGAATGAGATAAGATGTATTCTTCATTAATGATAGTTAATTAGAGTGAGTTATTAAATAATCATAAGTAGGCTGGTTAGAGTCAAAGGTATCGTCACGTGCCCTAAAATCCATTTTTATAAAAGAGCACAAATATGACGGGTTTGTGAAGAGGTGTGTGCTATTGAGATCATCATTCTTAAGGGGGTCACTATTTCCCTAATAACCCAATGGCTATTTTGGAAACTTTCAGTTCCATTCTGGCTTTGGCATCAAATTTTTAGGTTGCGCGTGCTACTAGTTTTCTCCTTGGTGTAATTTATATGGTTGCAGTTGTTTACACGTTCTCCTATGCACCCTCCTTACTTCTTCCTATTCTTTCAATTTCCTTTGTGCATGATTAGCGTGATCACATTCCTTCATTGCATAGTTGCAAGTTTTCCCCTTTCCCTTTCGTGCACACTCCTTACACATTCACTTCTTCTATTCCGACTGCTGCTCATCTTCTTGCACACATCTGTGGGTTTTCCCTACATCTTTGCAAGTCCATGACATGTCTTTCTTCTCCAACTCCCATGCACTCCCTTGTGCACACTCTAGTAATTTCACACTTCCTTGCCTCACAGACTCCTTATATTCCTTTTTACATGTTCTATGCACCACCTTCTCCTAAGCTCCCACGCTTTCCCTTGGTATAAATTTGGGTCTCCCTTGCATATTTGAATATCTATAGAGATATGTGTCCCCTTCCCTTACCATCGCAAAACCTCTCGCACACACTGAAGGAATTATTCTATTTACTTACATATTTTACAAAATTTCTCCTCTTCCTCCTGCTTTGGTGCATGTACCCAAGGTTATAACCTCCGTGCCAATCTAAGGCTATCATGTGTCCAACTCTGAGGTCTTGGCAAAAAAATGCATTTCAAGAAAACAAATGGGAAAGTTCGAGCTGCGATCGAATCCTTGTAATGAATGGATGTGCGACATGTGGCAAAGACTTGGTGATTTCTGTCAAAATGAAAACTCAAGTAGCCAATTAGTTAGTGCCATGTGTTTGGTGTGTTTCTCTTGTAATGTGGATATTTGTTGTCATGTAAATGTGCAACAAGGAAATTAACAATTTCCTTGCATGACAACTATACCCTTGTGTTAATTTTTTCAAGTCCTATCATTCCAAGACACCCCAGGACTGTCTAGCTAGTCCAAGTGACCCCTTGACTAATGTTATCTCATCCCACTAGGTGATTTAGGAAATTCCATTCATTCCTCCTAAGTGATTTTAGAAGTTCATTTGCAAGCTACAGCCAGTTGTGGGAAGGGCTATCACTGGCCTTCCTAGGGCTGGAGCAACCCCATGGAGCTGAGAAGAAGAGACTAGGTGGATGTGGAGGTGATTAAAATGTCTTGAGACATCATGGGAATGATTTAGGAAGATTTTGGAAGGGCTCGGGAAGTTGGGCCAGTTTTGCCAAAATTAGGGTTCACAGGCCTAGTCAGTACATATGCCAAAACAACCATTGAGCTTCGGAAGGTGATTCCGGGAGATCTGTATGGAGTTGAGAGAAAAATGAAATATTTCTAGAAATATAATTACAATACCTACAAGATGGTAAAATCATTTTTTTCACAAAAAATGGGGCATTAGGTATGCAAGTAGGGTTTCTCAGGCACAAGTGGAGTACCAAATACAAAATCCATTTTTTCATGGATCAAATGAAATAATAAATTCATGAGACCCCCACCATTGGATTCAAAAGGCCATTTCCAGTCACTATCATATAACATGTTTCCAAAAAATTCCATCGGGAGCTCAAGTTATCATCGTCACAAGTTGTCCTCTTGGGTTGAGTTCGGGAGTTAGCCAAATTTTGGGAGGACACGTGTCAACTCCAGGATTCAAGTGGGATTTTGTGTCCCTGATGTCCCTAAGGGTCAAGGAAATCAACCTTGGAAAAATATTCCCAACCCCCATGTGGCATCTGGAACCCCATGCGACCATCAAGATTGCCAATTCAGCCCCTAGGTGCAATTTAGAGCTCAAATCCCCTATCGTCATATCTTCGCCACGTGTCAGCTCCAGGACTACCATGGAATTTTATGTCCCTCATGTACCTCATAGGTTAGGGAAATAAAACCTTGAAAAATGTTCCCAACCCTCTGGGAGATATTTTTGGTCACCCATGCGACCCTCTTCCAGCCCCTTAATGCTTTAAAGCTGATTTTGGAGCACTCACTCCCTACTGTCAGATTGATGCCACGTGTCATCTTCTTTCTTACCATGGAAATTGATGTCCCTCACATCCCTTTGAGGTGAGGGAAATCAGGGAAAATAAAATTCACCCAGTCCTCTCTGTGCCTAATTTTAAATTTTTAAATATCTACTTGTTTCCCGCTTCTAACTTCTAACACTCATGTGCATAGCCATATCCCCATACTTCCTCTCCAACTCCGTGCCATCACTCTACCATTTTTGAACCTTGAACCAGACCTGTCATAGCAATAATCTCCTTCAATACATGAAATCATACAGATATCAAAAGGAAATTTGATAAAACAAGGAAGAAGAAACGAAGAACAATGAAGAAAAACAATGAAAATCTTCATTTCCATAAAAAAACAATTCATACAAATCTTGCAAACCAGTGCATGAAGCAACAAACCATTTTTTTTTTAACTCTATCCAAGACCATCAAAAACATAATTTCAAACTCTTCTCTCATGCAACATATCATTCACAATGAAGAAATTCCCCTTCCAGCTCCACGAAGAACAAAGCTCAAATTCCTGTCAAACCGGCAACCGGATCAAAGAGAAATTTCACCAGTGAGACAAGAAGTAAAAACCTATCACAATGGAATTGATTTCATTGTGAATGGAGAAAAAATCCAAACCTGAAAATCTCAAGCTCCATTAATGGCCATCATGACACAGTAGTGGAAAAAATCAGCGAGCTACCTCTCCACCTCTCAGGGTTCTAGTGGGCGAAATCACGTGAAAATTGGAGGGAATGATCGTTGAAAAATCTAGTTTCGCGTGAAATATTTTTTGCACCATGAAGTCCTTATTTTTTAAGGATATGGAGGGCTGTGTTTTTATCAGCATTCTTCCATCTTCAAAGAAATCTTCAAATTCCTGAAGATCTGACGGGTGAAATCATCCGAAATTCAAAGGGAAGGGTCTCCAAAAAATATAGTTTCTCTCAAACTAGTTTTTGCACGATGAAGTTGCCAATTTATCGAGATATGAAGGACTGATTTTTTATCAGTATTCTTCCCTAGTAGCTCCATACCCAAAGCTCTTACAAGTCATAAATTTTCATTTTGCATTTATGAGCTTTCTAGAAAGTGAATCATGATGAAAATTGGAGCACGAGTTCATGACAAAGAGTCAAATCCAAAAAAGTTGTTCCCGTTGCAAACAGAGGTCATTTTCAGCACTTACTAAAAATAACATATGTTATATTTCCTCGCATGATATAAATTATGGGTCTCAATGAATTTCAAGTTCTATCACTCAGGACAATAAAAAATGGGGTAAAATGAAAAGTAAGACAACACACCACTTCTTCCCAAAATAACAGGTCCCTAAATAACAACCTGTTAAAAATAGAAATGTGCTATAAATAACAATGTATCAGGAAAAGAGGAGGTTGGAATAGTGTATATGGTTTAGAAGGTGAAACTGGAGCAAGACAGGTGATATGTCTAAGAATAACAGAGCACAGGCTGATATTATAAAAATAGAAAGTTTTGATTTCAGAGTGCAAAGTTGCATATGAATTTATTTTCACTCACTTTACTACTTTTTGGACTCCCTTTTGGTTAATGAGATGGTTTCATGAGTTGAAAAGGAGGAATGAAAACTTCACAGAGGTCCTGGAAGCATCATCTTAAGTGCAATGGTTTATAGAAGCAAAACAAGGCATCGCAAGGCACATCATGTGAATTCATCTTCATCACTGAGGGAACCGAGTGATCCACAATGAATTGGTTAGAACGATTTCAACAAGTCAAAGGGTTAATCAACCAAGTTTCAAGGAGGGTCATTGTGGGCATTGTATATGTTCATCTCAAGCTTGTAATTGTAAATATCATAACAATGTTTCTAAACACTCATTATATGGTCCAAGATTTCCATCCATCATAGAGTTTACGGTCATCACTAGATTGGGAAAAATGATTCAAAGTTATTCAAGTGAGAAATTATCATCAGTATAAAAGATCACCAGTTGCATAAATCCCCGCTTAAAGTTCATGGCTGCATCAAGGCATTCAAAGCATTTCGTCATGAGGAGTGTTTTCCCCTCCATCCCTTCCCTCTCCCTCTCTTTCCCTCTCTACTTTCTTTCTCCATTCTAATTCTTTGTTATGTGTCATCATTGTCTTTCATCCTATTCACTTAAGTAACCTATTTTAAATTTGTAAAAAGTATTTTCTCAAAATTATAAGAGAAATAATTAATTCATGGAAAATGAAAGGTCATGAGTGGAATATGGAAATGAAGAGTCATGTGAGAGAGGTGAAAGGACAATTCATATTGCTATAAATTGTAATGAACTCTTCATTATAGGGGGTTCTAATTCTGAAATTATTCTAGTTGGTTGTATTCTTATAAGTTCATGAGAGAGAATTTTCTCACTTGTAAGTGAAAAGAGTTAACCACTTTTCCCCTATTCTCAATTTCTTCCATTCTCATACTATGTACAATTTCTGCTTGAGCATCAATACAAGAAGGGGTTTTAAGCCTTTTTTGACTAAGGGATTTACTGATACTTTGTGTTCATTAAATTATAATTGGTCTTGTTGTTTGTAGTATTGTTTCTTCCTAATTTTAGTGTATGTGATGAAATTTCTGACTAGTGTGTCCAGGAATTTGATTTTATACCTGCAATACTAGTTCTCCTACCTATTTTCTCACTCCCCTTTCCCACTCTTTAGACAAAGTCTTCCCTAGCAAGATATTTCTAGCTCTGCTTTAGGGTCACTGGAGTGCCCCAGTTGGATCCCTGGCCACAATGCCACTAGGAAAATCAAACTTTACTCATGTATGCATATACAATAACTGCATCGGTTAAGTAGAGGGACTTAGATCTCCATAGTGTTGGCAATAAATTCACAAGCTTTTCCACCTAATTTTTTTTTCTCACCAACAATATCCAAATCGCTATAACTTCTTTCACAAAGCTCCAAATCATGTGTGGTTGGTCTTTTTGGAAAGATGTTGATGTGGGCTACACTCTAGGCTATCAAAAATCAGATTTTGGTGGGATTTGGTATGTGAACATGGGAAAACGTGATTCATACCATTAATGCATAGTTCTAGTTGACTCAATAAACAAAAATTCATGGGATTTGGCCTCTTTCCTTCTTCCACAAGCAAAATAACATGGAGAGGTGGATTTGACAGAGTTCCATGATGATTTGTAGGAATTTATTACATGCAGTTGGTGTCTGTGAGTTGTAATATGAGTTTTATATCTCTTTTCCCTCCTCTTCTCTCCTATTCTTCTATATATTGTAGAATAATGCTCATTTGTAAATATTAGACCCTCTTGGAATGAAAGAACATTATTCAAAGTATTGTATTTATATGTTTTGAACTGCAGAACTTAGATTTCAGCCACTGCGTGTTGATTCTTGCCTCCTTCTTCCACTGCAATGGACTATGCATTCACTTGAAGCAATAGAAATTATGTATTGTATCTATTCTCTGCCCTTTCCTATGTTTATTACATCTATTTTCCTTTCTTTTACATTATTTTTTATGTTGTGCATGTTTTATATCTCTTGCAGGGTTTCTTTTCCATTGTGATCCATCGAAATGAGAGCTTGAATGTTGTTCTAGATTGTCGCATGCATGTCTTGCCTTCATTTTCTCATTTTCCCTCATTTTCACTCACTTGAGAGTGTCCTTCCCCTTCTTTCTGGTTCTATCACCTCCCCTTAGTTTAGGATTTCAATTTTATACAATTCCCTCTCTCCCTGGTTCCTTAGAATGATAGACTAGAGTTAGGTAATTGTGTTTCCTTTCTTAGGAGTAGTTTTGGAAGTAGGAATAAACATAAGAACTTGACCTTCTCTGGAGGTATTTCTCAAGTGTAAGTACCACAACTTGGAGACAATCCCATGTTACCTCAAAGCCATAAATCTATCTGATTTAAGTGCAAGTAAAATTTTGAGCTCGAACAATTTTGGCACACCTGATGGGATAACTTGGTAAAGATTAAATTTCATCTTTTCCTAGTCATGGCATGTGAATTGTGATTTGCAACGTTTGAAGGATTTTTCTAACACATCTAACAAGTCCAATCTTCATATCTACTAGTTTCAATAGTTACTACACACTATCTCATGAGAAATATATAAACAACACAATTGTGTGCGTGAGTCATGCACAATATAAGGTGAAGTAGGCACGTGTGCAAGAGAAGGAACTTAACAACATTTCATTAATTTTAATGTGTTCTTGGTGAAATAAAGTCTTTGGATTTCATTCTAAGCACATCTGGAGACTCCACTAATTCAAACAAACCCATTATCTCATTTGTAGACCTTTCTCTTCATCCTTTCATCCATTTCTTCCTTTGCTTTTACCCTTTCATTCACTTTCATGTTTCCACTTCATTCATGGAGTTCTAATTTTTTTTGCATTTCAGTTCTTCATCCCTCCATTTTTAGCAGTGGGATGATATCCCCAAAATAGTTATGATATATTTTCCTCTTTTCCAATGAGATGGAGATCAATATCGTATTATGCATATCTAAGATATAACCAACCACTATTCCATTCACTATGCTAAAGAGTAAAGTGTTTTCCTCATGATTCTTGCTCCATCATTCAGAGGTAGAGAAATTTATTGGTACAATAGTTTGGCTCCATAATCCATTTCCACTTGGGATCAATTGGGAGAATACTTCTACAATCGATTCAAGGAAAATGCAGATGTTATCTTCCTCATGGAGCATCTCAACACAATGTAACGTACTTCAATGTTGTACATCTCATATGTCAACATCAGGTTCAGAAGGACTTCACATATAATTCCTCAAGAATTCAAACCCTCACAAGGTATGACATTCTTATATTATTTAAGGTCCTTGGATGTTGATTTGGCTGTATTGATCCAAGCTCTAGGAGAAAAAAATATTCCTCAGGAATTTTATATTTCCATACTATCTGAGAAGAGTCTCATTTAGACTGGAAAAAGGAAATCCACCCCCTTATACCCATCCTTCCATATTCTTACAAATCCCCTCTTTCAAACAATGTAAATAATCAATAGTCCCTCACCTATGTATCATATCCAACCATTCTTATCATGTATGATGATTGCAAAAACATTAAAGAATGGTATGATTCTGATTAGGAGGGTGAAATTATGAAAAGTGAACAAAGGAAGGAATCTACTTCAAAGAGAAGAAAATCAGACCAAGGAAATGTAGTTTTATAAGAGGAAAAGTTGTTTATAGAAGCAAAACAAAGTCCATTTCAGATTGAAAATAACCTCCACCTTTAGGAAATTTTGTGCGATGATCCCATTTTTTGGATTTGAAGTTCAAAGAAATGGGAAAAATATGAGGATCAAGCCTTGTCCTATAAAATATTTGGCTAATCAAGATCCAAAATTAGAGTTGTCACCATTCATGCTCAGTTTAGAGCATGAGGATGAGCTTCAATATACAAAAGGTCAGCTTCCATACCTACCAAATCCAAATATAAAAAAACTAAAGGAGGTTTTATTTTTGTTTTTTGATGATAATTTGTAGAATGGGGTAGACAATTTGTTTCAAAATAGTTTTCCACTCTCTTTAAGGACCACGTTCCTTTCCAAATCAGTTACATGGTCTTAATTTGTGAGGAAAGGTAGCTACTTCTACTATTTTGTATTAATATTTATTTAATCTTCCTTTCCCTATGGTTATAATAAGGTAGCGTAGGTTTGTTTATTGTGAAATAAGTACCTACACACACTCTCCATGTTTCCTATGGGAGCATGTATGATTTTCAAATTTTGTACATAGGTTATATCACCTCTTATTGCTTGGCGTAATCCTCTTGGATAATTTTTCCTTTCTCTCGTACGCTCTTACACATGATCTTCTTTTTTTTATGGGATGGAAGTTCCTATTCTTACAATCATGAAGGTTTCAATGGAGGAGGTTATGTTTCTGCTACCTCACAAACACACAATAGTTCTAGTGTACATCCCCTCAACGGTGGTGGAAAATCTATTGTAAAATAGTCTTCCACTCTCATAAAAATTCAAATAAGAATATTTTCAATTGGGAACAATCAGGATAATATAGAGTCTAGGTAGTTCTTCATTTGGCTTTAGGGGTGAACTCTTCAAGTTACAAATAAAAATTTCATGATTTTAGATTGACTCCATGCCCAATGGATAATTCAAGGCCACTAATCTTCCTCATCTAGCAGGTAGATGTCCCCGAAAGTTGCTAAAATATTGCCCAAAATAACCCCTTGGATACTTTGGAAAATTATAGTTCCATTTTGGCTCTAACATCAGGTTTTTAGGTTGCACGCATTGTTGGTTTTCTCCTTTGTGTAATTTTCATGGTTATAGTTATCCGTGTGCACTCCCACATGCTATCCATGCTTCTTCCTTTTTTTTCTCTTTCCTTCACACATGCTTCATGCATTCACATTCCTTCATTTCATATCTGTAAGTTTTCCCCATTTCCCTTTCGTGTGTACTCCTTGCACATTCACTTATTCTATCTTAGTTACTGGTCATCTTCTCACATGGATCTGAAGGTTTTTCTTGCATTTTTGCAAGTCCCCAAAATGTATTTCTTCCTCAAGTCCCATGCACTCCCTTGCATGTAATCTTGTTATTTAGTGTTTCCTTTCAACACGTACTCTCCCTCTTCCTTTTGGCATGCTCCACATGCTACTTTCTCCCAAGCTCCCACTCTTTCTCTTGGTAGACTTTTGGGTTTCCCTTGCACATTTACATATCTATACAGATATGTGCCCATTTTCCTTACCACTTTGCACCATCTCACATGATCTAGAAAACTTATTATGTTTCATTGCATATTTTATAGAATTTCTTCTCTTCCTTCTTCTCATGTGCATGCACCCAAGGCTATAATCTCCATGCCAAACCAATGCTCTCATGTGTCCAACTCTAGGGACTTGGAAGATAAACTGCATTTCAAGAAAACAAATAGGAAATTTTGAGCTGCGTCGAATCCTTGTAGTGAATGGATGTGCGACATGTGGTAAAGACTCAATGTTTTTTGTCAAAATGTATACTTTCATAGACAATCAGTTAGTGCCATGTGTTTGGCGTGTTTCTCTTCCAATGTGGATATCTAAATCACCATAACTTCTTTCATACAACTCCAAATCATGTGTGGTTGGTCTTGTTGGAAAGATGCTAATGTGGGATATACTCTAGGCTATTCAAAATCATATTTTGGTGGGATTGGTAGGTGAAAATGGGATAAATTGATTTAGATCATTAATTCATAGTTCTAGTTGACTCAACCACCCAAATTTCATGGGATTTGGCCTTTTTCCTTCTTCCACAAGAAAACTAACATGGAGAGGAAGATATTAAAAATTTCTATGATGATTTGTAGGAATTTATTACATGTAGTTGGTGGTTATGAGTTATAATGTGATTTTTCTCTCTCTTTTCCCTCCTCTTCTCTCTTATTCTTCTATATATGGTAGAATAATGTTCATTTGTAAGTTTTAGACCCTCTTGGAATGTAAGAGCATTATTCAATGTAGTGTATTTATATGTTTTGAGCTGCAGACCTCAAATTTGGGTCACTACGTGTTGATTCTTGCCTCCTTCCTCCAATGTAATGGACTATGCATTCACTTGAAGTAATATAAATTATGTATTGTGTCTATTCTCTTCCCTTTCCTATGTTTATTGCATCTAGTTTCCTTTCTTCTACATTATTGGTATGTTGTGCATGTTTTATATCCCTTACATAGTTTATTTTCTATTGTGATCCATGTAAATGAGAGCTTGAATGTTGTTCTAGATTGTGGCACACATGTTTGCCCTTCCTTTACTCATTTTCCTTTTTTTTCACTCACATGAGAGTGTCCTTCCCCTTCTTTCTAGTGTTATCACCTCCCTTTAGTTTAGGATTTCAATTTTAAGCATTTCCCTCTCTCCCTGGCTTCCTTGAATGATAGAGTAGAGTTAGATAACTACATTTCATTTCTTAGGAGTAATTTTTTGTAGTAGGAATAAGAAGAGTAAGTCATCCTTCTCTAGAGGTCTATCTCAAGCATAAGTCCCATAACTTGGAGATAATACCATGTTGTCTCAAAGCCTTGGATCTATTTTATTCACATTTGGGTGCAATTTTGAGTTGTAATAGTTACCATGATGATAACTAGAAGAGGCAATATTATAAGGGGATTTGTAAGATTATAAAACAAGAGGAAACCAATCCTAAGTATTAGAACCATAGATATACGAAGTGTAATTATAGTTCGTAAATGGTTTTTATCTATTGTGTGTTACAAATAATTATGTTTATCATCATATGAGTTGGCTAAAGTGTCTTGAATATAAGGTCTATAGTCATAAAATGCAATGTATGTGATGCTAGGAGCTGTAGCGGCATTAGGAATGTGATAGGGCTTTTTAATGAAGGGGACAAGTATATTCCAAGGATTCAGATCGATATAATTTATATATCACTGATTATTATGGATGAACTCTATGCATTGGTAATTGGATGGTGTTAACATACACATGCGATGTGTCCAAGGTCATCCAGGAAAGAGATTATAAGAAAGAGGTAGGTCTAGTACCATGAGCTTGGTGTGAATGGTATTGGGGCCTACTATGATGGGAAGTTAAATGTTTCTAGTAGCTTCTAATGAGTTTCATTGTATATGTGACAAGTGATTTGGGCATGCTTAAGGTCATCAACAAAAATGATGAGGTTTTTGATGAGAGATAAGGAAGTGACATTGATTCTAGAACCTTCATCCAATAATACCCGCCTTGTGCATAACAAATGATAACACTAATAAAGAGTGGAGGATCATTGACATAGAAGAATGCTTCGTCATTAATCATGCCATCTTTGGGAAATCTATGGATGTGGATTTGTAATTCTTAAAGGGAATAATAGTTTTGATATTATGGATTTTTTTAGGTTAGGAAAAGGATTTTTGGGTTTATAGATGGAGTCCTTAAGTTCGGGATTTCATTGGTAGTTGACTTTAGTAGCATTTACATATCAATAATTAAGGTAATTTTAATCATAATATCCTAAAATATTACCTATAATGTAGTTCATAGGTTCTTTTTTATAGTCGGTTCTATATTGACATTTTTTTATAATAACATTGGTATCAAAAGAAGGTCCGAAGAAGAAATCGAGAGAAACCTTTTTAAAATTCCTACAATCCTTGTGGGAATGGCCAATTGTGGTGTGCCAAAAAAAAAACAGGTCACGATGAAAGGAATTTGGTTACTTGATATGTCATTTTCAGACATATCGTTTTAATCAATTGATTCCCAAATTAGTTAAATATGATTTTTTTTTATTCTTTTTGTCTCATGATGCTTTTTAGATTTTATATTCTCCTCATCCCCCCACAAAAATGAAGAGAATGGGTTAAATTGTCTATGTAATAAGAAATCATCCATTAGCAATGTTCTAAAACATGATTATGACCAAAAATAAATATTTTACATGGGTTGAATGGTCTATGTAATAAGAAATTATCCATTAGAAGTGGTCTAAAACATGATTATGACCAAACAAAAACATTTGACATCCCACTCTTTATTTATCTCTCCTGCTTTCATGGAAATTAATCGGTCTAAGTTTCATGAAATCCAAGGCAATCCCATGGTGGGGATCATTACAAGACTAGGGTATTACCTTTTGAGTCACTTCTAGGGTAGTTTGGAAGGTTCATACATGTTAAGCATCTCCCATGGAATCTTCAGATCCCTTCTCCTCTTTTCTCTTTCTATAAATGTAATAGGTTTCATAAGTGAAAATATCCTCTCTTGAATGAAAATAAATTCTTCCCAATTGGTTTATGAGTGTTTTGATTTTGTGCAATCCCTCATCTTAAACTATGTAATGAATTCACTACCTTCTCAATGACTGTGAGAGATTGTGTATTTCTTAAGCAATAATATCTATTTAGTTGTGATTGTATATATCCTTTTGGATTTTGTTATTGCATCTTACATTTATACATTGTTATTGTATAATGTGTATTAATTATATCTACATAATTTTAGTCCATTATGTCATTTATATAGAGCATTAAAGGTTGTTAAAATGTAGTGCAGATTATGACTCTTATTTTCCACTTTATCAATGTGTTCTTCCATTCTACCTTGATCTTAGGGAGATTTATTCCTTCATAATTTGGTATATCACCAATCTTATTAAATTTTAGTAAGTTTCTTCCTTAACTTTGTACAATTTTTAGTTATATTAGAGTAGTGGTTGATCTAGAAATTTTAAGGGAAGGAGCCAGCCTTATTCTATAGGTTTATATTAAGGGTTGAGGTCCCACACCTTAGAGATACTCCCATTGTTGTTTTAGAGACCTTTAAACACTTAAATAGATACCTAAATAAGAAGGGTTCACATAATTCTCTTCCAACATTTTTGGCATGTCCTTTTTAAACCACTAGTTACAAAAAATTACGACTTGTGGGCCAAAGTTCTATTCATTCACTTTTACGCCTTGATGTCTCAAATCTTATTCCAATTTATTATGTGGATTATATATAGGATTCAACTTTTCAAAATTTTTGAAGAGTTAACCATTTTCTACCCTAATTTAGCCTTTTGATCAAAATCTACGCACATAGTAGGCCATGGATCAAAGAAACAATATACCACTGAAAAGTGGCAAAATCACATAAGGGGTGAAATCCACACAAGTCAAAAATATGCACTACGAAGAACAATGGGTGTAAAAAATGAATTATTTTAACATCAACACTTCAAACAATTGAAATTATGGACTATTAAGGATTCAGGGAAAATTTTAGCGGTGAATATTTGTAGTTTGGCTAATAGTAGAATTTCATGAATTTGATTTTGGAAAATTTTATAACAATGGAAGTACCCAGGTTTCACCCAAAAATTTCATAAACAATAATTTGTCCCATCTGAATCTCCAAGGAATTTCCAATCCCAATGTATATGTTTTATATTAAATTACTACGTGATTTCTGCGTCAGGATTTGAAAACATTAATGTTTCACCAAGAAATTGACACATTGGAATTTGAAAAAATTAATGTTTCACCAAGAAATCGACACACCGAGATTTGAAAACATTAATGTTTTTCCAAGAAATCGATGCACCAAGATTTGAAAACATTAATGTTTCACTAAAAAATCTATGGAACCTTATTTGGTCAAGAAAACATTCCTGAAATTTTGCTGATATATACATAGAGGTGATGTTTTCCCATAATTTTCCAATTTGTGAGTTTGTGAAGTAGTAGAAAGGGATTTAGCGAATCTACAAATTGTAATTTGATTAAAAAATTTCAAATAAATCTAGGTCTTGTCGGGCCCCAACTACTATATTGAAATTTACATTGTAGAAGCACTTACTACATGTGAGTCCTTAGTCTATTTGATACATGTTTTCTTTCATGTCGCATTTCTTGGTCTGTGATTCTACCTTTGTAAGTTATTACAAAGCTTGAACATCCTCATCCTCATAACCACTATGATTTTTTATGTCATCTAGAATAGTCCTCCGTTTGCAGAGAATCATAGCTAGTTTTCCTATCTTAGATACATCTACGTAATATATATATATATATATAAAATCACTTCATACATCTCCAAAAACTGGTGCTCTGTATATTCCTTTATTTATTAGTGTATCTTCTTTGAATCTTTTTGTTAATGTTCTCTCTTCTGCAGTATATATATATATATATATGTAGTTATACTGCGGTTTCACTTTCCATTTATTCCACAAACAATACCTTGACCATTTATCATTATCCACTGACACTGCCTCGTCCCACAACGGACTTGAAGGATATATAAAATGTGGTACATTCCATATATTTCATGTTCGTTGGGGGCATTTCCTTGGGAGACTGATGGAATGAAGATGTGTGTGGCTTATTCCATGGGGTTCACATCCGTTGGGAGGATTTTGTTAGGAATGTGAGGTTAATGAAATGACAAAAAACAATAATGTATGAAATAGAGACCATACAAAGATGTGAAAAATGAAAAATTTAATAAATGAAAAAGGGAAAATAGTTACAACAATGAACCAAAAACCAGATAATTAGTATTTAGAAAAATAAAAGACAAAAAATAGTAGCTGTGGGAAAATTATCGACATCTTGTCACAAGCATGCTTACTTGTTACCACCATTTTCCTCACTATGATGTACTTCAAAATTTTTAAACCATTGAAACATAATGTATTGAATGTAATCAAATAATATATTTCCTTCAACAATTTGAGGAGGAAAAAATGCTTTCTTTATCTTCACTTTCACTTTTAGCACTTCCTGTGAAAATAATTGTGTTATAAATCCATCAGAAACTATATAGTAATACTAATTCACTTTTATTAATGTTGAGGAAAAGTTGGAATCTATCTCTCCATAGTAATAATTTCCCAAAAATGAATGTAGGGGTTTACACCAACTCTTCTTCCTCCATGAAGATTACAGAAGTGGGATCACTCTTCGACATCTTTTCTTATCCTTGTTGTAGCATGCTTACTTGTTACCACCATTTTCCTCATTATGATGTACTTCAAAAAATTTAAACCATGGAAACTTAATGTATTGAATGTACTCCAATCATGTATTTCCTTCAACAATATGAGGAGGAAAAAATGATTTCTTTATCTTCACATTCACTTCTAGCACTACCCGTGAAAATAATTGTGTTATAAATCTATCAGAAATCGTATAGTAATACTAATTCAATTTTATTAATGTTGAGGAAAAGTTGGAATCTATCACTCCACAACAATAATTTTCCAAAAAATAATGTAGGGGTTTACACCATCTCTTCTCCCTCCATGAAGATTACATAAGTACGATCACTCTTCGACATATTTTCTTGTCCTTATTGTAGCATGCTTACTTTTTACCACCATTTTCCTCACTGCGATGTACTTCAAACTTTTGAAACTATGGAAATATAATGTATTGAATGTACTCCAAACATTTATTTCCTTCAACAATCTAAGGAGGAAAAAAATATTTCTTTTTCTTCACATTCACTTCTAGCATTACGTGTGAAAATAATTGTGTTATAAATCCATCTGCAATTTATAGTAATATTGATTCACTTGTTGAGGAAAATTTGGAATCTATCTCTCCACAACAAGAGTTTTCCAAAAATGAATATAGGGTTTTACACCACCTCTTCTTCCTCCATGAAGATTGCAGAAGTGGGATCACTCTTCAACATATTTTCTTGTCCTTTTTGTAGCATGCTTACTTGTTACCACCATTTTCCTCACTACGATGTAATTCAAACTTTTTAAACCATGGAAACATAATGTATTGAATGTACTCCAAGCATGTGTTTCCTTCAACAATATGAGGAGGAAAAAATTCCTTCTTTATCTTCACATTCACTTTTGGCACTTCCTATGAAAATAATTTTGATATAAACCTATCATAAATTGTATAGTAATACTAAGTCGATATTATTAATGTTGAGGCAAAGTTGGAATCTATCTTTCCACAGAAAGAATTTTCCAAAAAAGAATGTAGGGGTTTACACCACCTCTTCTTCCTCCATGAAGATTGCAAAAGTGGGATCACTCTTCGAAATATTTTATTTTCCTTGTTATATTCCAGACAACATGTCTATAATATTTAATATGAAGGAAAAACATCAAGATCTAGGTAAATTTTTATTTCCTACATCCTTCACATTTCTTGAACACATTATCCAAGTAGGAACATTTCAGTATAAAAATAATACCCTTATCATGATTGTATCATATGTGAAACATCATATCAAAGCATTCAATATTCTCTCAAGAATAATGATACTTTAGCTAGCTTTGACACATTGACATTTCATTTTCAAGACAAAGAACCCTGCATACATTCTCAACCTTGAATACATAGTCTCATACTAAAATGAGTCATAGATGGAAGACCATATATTCTATCTCATCTCCTTTGAAATGATGAACACTCTTGGTAATTGGATCTCATTATGATAGAACTCATACTTTTGATGAATCAACAATATCTTCATGAATAGATGCACACCTTATTTGGCTTGATGAAAACATTTAGAACCTCTATATAACAGGAAAAACGTCTATACATTATGAAATAGCTCAGTCATCATGAATCATTCATTAATCAACTAAAGATAGATCATACCTTAGATTAATCAATGAACTTAGAGTCCTTCATGAGCAGATACATACTAAACTTTGATTTCAAACCGAGCACAAACCTTGAGATCACCTATTTCTTGTTTTATTAGCTACAACAAATACTTATTATCACTAGAGTGTCTTATCATTAGAGTGTCTTTATCTACTCAAAAAATCATTTAAATTGTTTTTTCTCTTCTTAAGCCTATGATACATCTTCAATTTTCTTGATGTATGCTCTAATTATGACTATAGTAATATTCGTATTCCTTCCAACTAAGTTATATGAGAGATAGCTAAAAATATCACCTCATCCTTTCACTTTGTTCTATATCAATTTTTTCTTTCAAAGGAGTCAAACCTTGTGAGTTTTGTACTAAAAGATGTAGATTAGACCAATACAGATCAATTGCATTGAAAATGAATAAATGGTAGGCAATACTTATCCAATTTGATGTAACATGTCAATCAAGAAACCATGAAAAGTTGTGGAAAAACCTTTTTAATTTATTCTTATACTGATGTAACACTCTTACAAAAAGTAGTACATGTTACGTGCCACAATATTATATAGCCCATGTCAAAAATCACTTGAAATCCATTCAAATCTCTTTGAAGAATTCTGTTGGGATCAATTACATTTTTTTCTCCTTAAATTTCTTATTTTTACATCTAAAATTCTTCTAGGTTTCCATGATGACCCTTATTTTAAATTATTATTTCATATTTTTATATTTCTTGTAAGATACAATGTTGATTGAAATCCATTACATGATATCCCTTGCAACAATTTGGTGCATTTTCTATCAACTAACATCCACGACATGATACATCTTGAGATGCACTATCTAGTGTTTTGAGAACATGATATATGGATATTGAAATCACTTCTTTGTAATCAATGTTAACATTATCATTCAGTTAACAAGAGTTCCTTTGAGATGATTCATGATGAATTTCTTCTCTTGTTGTCTATCTACCTAAATAAATTCATCTGAATGCATTTGCATGCGTAATATTTTTTCTTTATACATATTTGTCATGTTGAGATGTCTATGCACATATCAATATAATTTAATCTAACATGTTGTATATTTTTTTTATTTCAATTCTAAAGGATTCACTGATCAGAAAACGACACCTAAAAGGGGAATCTCAGCCTTAGGAAATTTTTTTATTCCAACCCCTCTTGGTAGTGGTACTGACATTCAAAATATAACATATTATTTTGATAAAACATCTAAGGAAACCCATCCTTCTCCAACAAGAACATCACAATCAAGGGATAATGATTACATTCAAAATGAAACTCAAAATGAGAATGTGTTCATTTTTCATTTTCTTGATGTTGTCAATGACAATAACAATGAAATGACTCCCCTTGAATACATTCCATTGAATGATGTTGAGTTTGACACTATACCACCTACCAAATTGAATGAAGATGACAATGCATCACTTGTTAGTGCCTAAGTGAATGTTGGAGGTGAAACTTCTGGTAGTGGCAGTCAACAAAATATAAATTCCACTAAGGAAAATACTCAATGAACACCTATTTCTGGAAGAAAGATAAAGGAGAGAAAATGGGACTTGGGAAGGAGTTCCAGGTTAGAGTGGGTTTTTCAGTTTCCATTTATTAAACCTGTTGAAAATGAGATTAAATATGAACCTCCTAAAGAATGAAAATGTACAATATGTAGCTGGAAATTGGGTAGGGAAAAGACAATGCAAGTTAAGTTGGATACTATTGAGAAGTATGTAGGAAAGATATATGAAAAGATAATTATATATGGCATTGAGAAGAATGTTGCCAGATGGAAAAATGCAGATGATTTTTTGTATATTAGGTATGAAAAATAATTTGAAGAGCACAAGAGAAATGAAAGAATAGTTGTAGTGAATGGAGGGATAATTACCTCTCAATTCAACAAGATCATTAAAAATAGTCTTTTGGGTAAAACAATTCAGCTAGCTACTATTTTTCACATTTTGAAAAGAGGTCATCCTATAATAGATTTTCCTGAAAAAAAGAATATGTTGTATTTTCTTGGTGTCCTACACTTTCCTCATTCTCACTGGTTAGAAAGTAGTGGTTGGTATTGGGAAAAAATCCTATCTATGGTTGAGAAAAAAGACTTGAAAGAGAAACTGAAGTCTACATGGTACATATCTTTTTCTATTGATGAGGTTACAACAATAGATAATACTATTTGGGTCTATATACATGTGTATAATATTGATAATTATGTGAGAGAACCTCACTTACTTGCCTTTCATAACATGAGAGAGAACTCCAATGCTGACAACCTTTGTGAGTTGGTGATAAAAAGTTTGAAGGAGATCAGTGATATGGATGATGCTACAATTGCATCATAGCTGGTAGGTGTCAGGAAAGATGGGGAATCTATAATGTAAGGTCATTGTAATGGCATGTGTGTAAGACTCCAAACATCTCATTTCCCTTATATGATTTCCATTCATTGTGTGGCTCATATAATGAACTTAGCTTACAAAATAGTTTGCAAATTTAAACCTGTAGGAAAAGTTGAAGATCATGTTTGAGAGGTGCATGCTTATTTATGTTGTAGTCCTAAAATGTTCATGGAATTCCAAATATTTTCAGAAGGACTAAAAAATGGGTGTAAACTAATGTCAACACCAGGTGGATCTCATTGTACCAACCAGTTCATAGGGTGCACAAAGAGTTTCAATCCTTATTAAGAGTGATGTGGTAGAATCACATGGAAGTGGACAAGGCCTAGGATTTGATACATCTTTTGATTGATATATAGTTATTTCTGATGTTGTTTTATCTCCTTCCCATGTTGCGAGAAATGCATTGTTTAATTAAACAAGCACAAGAAAGAACTATATATATTGTTGATTTTTCTAGTTTGAGGAAAAGAGTTTGTATGGCCATAGAATATTTGTTTCTCAATGAAACTAATTTTACAGGTCCAAAGTTTTATGGCTGGAATGATTTGATAAAGATTAAAAATTTATGTAGCTTTATGAATATCAACTTTTTTGGGGAAGTTTGTGTTTCTGTATGTGGATATGAGATACCAATGTACATATTTAAAGCAACAACTGGTAAAGTTGAGAAGGTAATTGTGACAGGGCCATTGTTTGATAACATTGTATCATAAAAAAGGGTGAGGTTAAGAGAAATTATAGTGTCCCTACTAGAAGAAATAAGGGAATGATTTAGAGGGGATGCTTTACTTGAAGCAATGGTTGTAGTAAACCCCTCCTTTTAGAATCATGTCCAAAATGAAAGATATATGCAAGAAGACTACTTCAAGAGGTTGACTACATTGATTTAACATTTTTGTAAGCCTGTTAATATGAATGGAGTGAATATTATAGGTATTTTAAGAAAGGATAGTTTGATTGAGCAATCTCATGAATTTACCTCTACAACGATTCAGTAATTCAAAGGTTTGGATAATCCCTTAGAGTTTGGAGCAATAACCTAACTATGGAAAAACATTTGGTGTAGGACTATTTTACAGCAAACCATTTTCAAGTTTTTCTCATTGGCTGCTCTATGTTGAATAATGATTTTGGGTTTAGTTGAAGATGAGATAATTTTCAATGCCTTGGCCTTTATAAAGTCAAAGTTGTGAAACAAGCTTGACAAAAATTTGGAAAATTGTTTGATAATTTACACATCATGGTATGAAGTGGATAACTTTCCCTATGACAGGGCTCTAGAAGTATCAAAGTTGATTAATGAAAGGAGAGGGGTAATGAGGCTAAAATATGCCTCATTAATGTGCAATTACTACTCTCATCTTGTTGCCTATTTAATGAAGTTTGGCTGCATTTCATAACTTTTGTTTAATCTAATATAAGTTTAGGATGTAATTGTCCATCTTTTGTTTGATTTATTTCAAATGTCTAAAAACTCTATAATTCCTAACAAATGGTGTGGAAATTCAGTTTTGGAATAAGCAGTTTATACTTGGTCAGGATAAGTGAATTATGGAGTGACCAACATATTTTTGAGGAAGTTGTCTAAATATGGCTTAGCTCAAGAACTCAAGAAATTAGTTCCGGAAGATTCCCCTTTGGTTTTGAAACTTCTCCAAAGTTATGGAATCAATGGAATTTCCTAATCTGTCAAAATTTGACTATGGAGCAAAGAATGGGCCTTCCAAACAAACATAGACCAACAATTTTCTAGTTCTTCACACTCCAAATATACATGTATAAGACCAAGAATTGTATATCCATCTAGTTTTCTCAATTTCATAGCTATTTTGGGCACTATTCAATTTACTAGGATTTGTAGGTGTAAGGATAGTTGTTGATCACTCATTATTGTAAATGCATCTTCGGATGGAAAAGGATATATAGAGAAATGAAGGTAGATATGAAGAAGTTAGTTGTGTAAGACTTAATATTTTTAATAATAAGAATAGCCATCTAATTTTGAGAGTAACATACTATGTTAACTCATGATTCAAGATGGAGCAAGGGCCCACTCCTATATGGAAAATGATATTTTATTTCGATGGTATTTTTCCTTTCAAGTAATTTGTATAATTCTATTATTTGGTAATTTTGTAGTAATTTTGGTTCAGAAAATAAGTTCTGTTATGTGGAGTTATATATTGTCCCTACAGGTGTTGTATTTTACATTCGTATCTCCTTAGAGAGCATTTTAAACAACATTTACAAGGTGTGTTTATTTCAGCAGTGTGTTCAATTCTATAAAGTGTGTTTATTTCAGCAGTGTGTTTAATTATGCAAGACTTGTTCATTTCATAAATGTGTGTTTCCTTCAGTAGTTTTCTTACAGTTTTACTTCAATAAGGATTTGGCCAAAAGATCTTAAAACACTATAAAACCCTCCGAGAGAAAAATAAAAAATAATATTAACTACAATCAATTACTAGTTCACCTAAGACTTCACTTGTTGCATATAGCTTTAGACAAAACCTTGGTTTTAATATGACATCAACCACAAGTTGATCAAATAAGGGTATAAAGAATCCCATCATTTTTGACACCGTTGACAGGGGTAACTAGTTGGAATTGTCCAATTAGGTGTCAATAAGAAAAACAATCACACATCTAGTAATTGAAAAATATCCCCTAGGTTATCATAAAATTTATGATTAGACCAAGAGAATCAAAGGGTATATTTCTCCCAAAAATATCTCAATAGGAATTATCAAAATCCTCTAGTCCAATTAGGGAAGTTGAGCAGGAATTAGAAGCACCATTGTCCCTTGTTAGAAAGGAAGCAAAACTCCCACCTTTGGAATTTTTGGATCAATAACTAGAAGGGGTTATAAATTTTAGAAGAAGGGTTATATCAAAAGATATGTTAAGAGAAAGTTTTGATTCTCAGTATAGTATTCAATATCCTACCCTTGACTTCTCACCTCCGCCAAAGAAAATAACATATTGGGTTTATTGGGAAAAAAATTCAGGATATAATACAGATATGGCTAGGGAACCAGAGAGAGAACCTGATAGAACTTTCACTTATCCAATCTAGTTGGAGGATGATGAAACACCTATAAGAATATTTCACTTGCACACTTGCCCACATTTAGAGAGATGTTGTCTGAGGACCCTGACCAATTCTTGTTTGAATTTAAAGTATTGTGTCAAACCTATGACTAAAAAATGATTAATAAAAAATTCAAGTTATTACCATCTACTCTGAAAGATGTAACAATGAGATGGTTCATGGGATTAGCATCCAATTCCATTACCTCTTGGCTGCAAATGGAAACTTCCTTCTTAGACAAGTATCAGGACTATTGTAGAGGGAGAAACAAGAAGGAATAATTTTTTAGGATAAAAAAGAAGAGGATAAAAATTTGGAATATTATTTAGATAGATTCCTCTTTATAGGTAAAAGGTGTGGATTTTTACTTCAAGAAGATATATGCAAAACCATTTTTCATAAAGGTCTGGATGATGAATCTAGGGAAGCCCTTAATTTAATGGGAGGGGGAGACATCAATCAATTGGGAATGGATGAGATTAAAGATCTCTATAGAAATTATTCAAGAATGAGGGGTGGATCCAGGAAAGGAAAAATTGTTAAAGATAGGAACCCAGAGATGAAAAAACTTATGGATGAATTAGAAAAATTCAAAATAGATATCTTAGTTTGATTAACTTCTACCATAGATGGATTGAAATCTAAAGAAAATTCTAATGCTGAACCGTTAGCTATGTACTATCCTAGATGTAGAAAGAAGCATGCAATAAGAGATTGTCCTCTGGATAAAATAGAAATATGTCTCATTTTTGAATCTAGGGAAAATGAAGTTAATACTTGTTCTCTTAATCCATTCATAAAAAATCAACTTAAATAAACCAGCATTTCATCCACTACAGAAGAAGTAAACTTTGTCCAGAGACAAGTTACACAGAGTCAGGGGTAGGTCATACCAATATCTGCTCCTAATCCTTGGATGATGCCATGGGAATGTTAGATGGTACCAAAAAAATTGGGTACAACCCCCTTGGGCTCCTCAACCAACATGGAATCCCCAGGATTGGGCAATACAATCTTGGTATACTCAAGGACACCAACAACCCTGGTCTGGTCAAGGTAACACTTATGCTTGGTCACAACCTATGTAGAACCCCAATAACTATGCCCAAGGGAAGATATATCCCAACCAATAACAAGAAGCCATAATGGGTTCCCCAACACAAGGTTCACAAACTAAAAATGTGGTTCAAACACAAATACCAACACAACTAGTGGCTAACCCCAAAAGAAAACAAAAAACCCCAGTCTATGGAATAGAGAAAGGAAAACCGACTGATCTTAAATGCCATGGACTATAAAGATATTCAAACTAGGTTTGGAAAAATAATTAATAGTATTCCTGTTATAATTACCAAGATGTCAGATGAAACTGAAACCCCTAGTTTAGTCACCCCTTAGGTTGATGAAAAAGAAAAAGAGAAACAACCATATAAAAATTCTTCAGAAACTCCTTTTCTAGAAAGACTTAAAGAAGTTATTGATACCAAATAATATGAACTAGTGCAAGAGTTAAGGAAATTAAATATTGAAATAACATTGTTACAAGCAATCAAGGACATTCTTGAATTAAACAAATTAATCAAAATGTTATGCTTGAAAAGACCTGTAAGGAAGAAGTAGTACCCTAGGAATATTAAGATAGATGAGAAACTTGTTGATTTATTTGAAGGTAAAATCTTACTTCCCAAATATGGGGATCCTAGAAAACCTGTTATTTCTATTACCATAGGAAACAAATATATACATAATGTTTTGGTTGATTTGGGAGCAGTTATAAATGTTATGACATTAAACACCTTGAAAACATTACCATTGACAAATATGCAACCTACTAGCACCATATTGTAAATGGTAGATCAATTAGTAGCTAAACAAGAAGGGATCATTGAAGATGTGGTAGTTATGGTGGAGTCATGGAAGTATCCAATGTACTTCCTTATATTACGGAAAAAAGGTAAAACACTTGGTTATCCCATAATTTTGGGTATACCATGGCTAGCTACATTTGATGCCTTAATTGATTGCAGATCAGGCAATATGACCATCTCTAATGGTAAGAGTTATAAAAAAATTTCCCTATATCCTTCTACAACACCTTTCATTGATAATCTAGAAGAATTATGGGTTGATGATCCTTATACTAATAATCAAAATTTGTCTTCTTTGGCTATGATAACATTGAAGGATCATGTAAGGGAGGTGGAGAATAGTATTAATCACCCATTGAATGGTCATCAATTTTCTTTGGAACAATCAAAGATAGTTACAGAACCTTCAGATTTATCTCTAGAACATTCATATTCATCTCTGGAACCATTGCAATCCGATGCAGATGTAAATAATTTCACTCCAGAGGAACATGAATTCTCTTCATAAGGGGAGGAAACAACTACAGAATTAATAACATTAGTCTCGGAGATATCACGAAACATTAAGGAATCTTGGGAAAATGTCAGTGATGAGGAGCTTGACAAACATCAAGATAAGTATCATAACTCTTCTTATTGTCCTTTATCTAGTATTCTTCCTCAAAATAACTTTAGATACATTACTGCATATCATATGTTGTTACCTCATTCATGTCCAATAAACACTCTAATGGATCCTTTTCAATAAATCGGTTTAGTATACTTTAGAACCAAACAAATTGAGATTTAACCAGGAAGGATTTTGAACATTAACAACTGGTTAGAAAATGATCAAGAAGCTAAATAATTTGATGTTTTAAAGTGTCATACTAGAGCCTTTTCTTGGGAATATAAAGACATGAAAGGAATCCATCCAAGTATTTACACCCATCACATTTATACTAAAATTTTTAAACTAGTTAGATAACCTTAGAGAAGGATCAATCCATCCTTAAGGGACATAGTTAAGCAGGAAATTGAAAATTTATTATAAGTAGGCTTTATCTACCCCATCTCAGATAGTCAGTGGGTGTCTCCTCTTGTAATTGTGCCTAAAAAGAATGGAAAATTGATAATTTGTGTTGATTATAGGGAATTAAACAATTCTACACTTTGAGATTATTTTCCCTTACCATTTATAGATCAATTTCTAGACAACCTCTCAGGAAACAATATTTTTCCTTCCTTGATGGATTTAGTGGATATAACCAAATTAGGGTGGCTGCTGAGGACCAAGATAAAATACCTTTACTTTTTCATGGGGTACCTTTGTTATCTCCTATTCACAACACCCCTATGTTTATACAAGTGCGCATACTTGAGCTCACGGTGTAATTGGATAACATGGGTACTATCTCCAAGTTATGGGACTTGCTACTTGAGATAG
The DNA here is from genome assembly GCA_019776745.2 of Taxus chinensis. NCBI lineage: Eukaryota > Viridiplantae > Streptophyta > Pinopsida > Cupressales > Taxaceae > Taxus > Taxus chinensis. Next base: position 198,255,280 of record CM034153.1, read on the forward strand.
ACCTCCAGAGGAAGCTGGTTCTTGCTCCTAAACTACCTGCCACAATCTATTCTAATGCAGGGGAAAATAACTATTCTAATCTAAATTTTCAAGGGACCAGGGAGAGAGAATGCATAAAATGAAAGCCTACACTATAGCGGTGATACACCATAAAAGGAGGGTGTGAGAGTAGTCTTCAAATGCGTGAGATACGTGGTTCAAACACAAATACCAACACAAACTAGTGGCTAACCCCAAAAGAAAAACAAAAAAAAAACCCCCCCGTCTATGGGAATGAGAAAGGAAAAACCGGACTGATCGTAACACCATGGACGATAAAAGATATTCAAACTAGGTTGGAAAAAAATTTTAATTAATAGTATTCCTGTTATAATTACCAAGCTGTCAGATGAAACTGGATGAAACCCCTAGTTTAGTCCACCCTTAAGGTTGATGGAAAAAGAAAGAAGAGAAACAAACCATATAAAAATTCTTCAGAACTCTTTTCTAGAAAGACTTAAAAAGTTATTGATACAAATAATATGAACTAGTGCAAGCGGTAAGGGAAATAATATTGAAATAACCTTGTTCCACGCAATCAGGACATTCTTGAATGAAACAAAGTTAACAAAATGTGATGCTTGACAAAGACCTGTAAGGAAGGAAGGAGTTACCCTAGGAATTTAAGATAGATGAGAAACTTGTTGTTATTGCCTTTATTTGAAGCGAAAATCTTACTGACCAAATATGGGGATCCTAGAAAACCTGTTATTCTATACCATAGGAAACAAATTATACATAATGTTTGGTTTGGATTGGGAGCAGTTAAAGTTATGCCATTACCCACCTGAAAACATTACCTTTGCAAATATGCCCAACCTACTAGCACCATATTTCAAATGGTAGATAATAGTAGCTAAACAAGCCGGGATCATTGAAGAGGTGTAGTATGGTGGAGTCATGGAAGTATCAAATGTACTTCTTAATTACGGAAAAACGGGTTTATTTAAAACAATGTATCCCAAATTTTGGGTTGATATACCATGGCTAGCTACATTTGATGCCTTAATTGATTGCAGTCAGGCAATATGACCATCTCTAATGGTAAGAGTTATAAAAAATTCCCCTATATCCTTCTACAACACCGTTCATTGATAATCTAGAAGACTTATGGGTTGATGATCCTTATACTAATATCAAAATTTGTCTTCTTGGCTATGATAACATTGAAGGATCATTTAGGGAGGTGGAGAATAGTATTAATCACCATTGAATGGTCATCAATTTTCTTTGGAACAATCAAAGCTAGTTACAGAACCTTCAGATTTATCTCTAGAACATTCATTATTCATCTCTGGAACCATTGCAATCCGATGCAAGATGTAAATAATTTCACTCCAGAGGAACATGAATTCTCTTCATAAGGGGAGGAAAACAACTAAGAATTAATAACATAGTCTCGGAGATATCACGCAAACATAAGGAATCTTGGGAAAATGTCAGTGATGAGGAGCTTGACAAACATCAAGATAAGTATCATAACTCTTCTTATTGTCCTTTATCTAGTATTCTTCCTCAAAATAACTTTAGATACATTACTGCATATCATATGTTGTTACTTAATTCATGTCCAATAAACACTCTAATGGATCCTTTTCAATAAATCGGTTTAGTATACTTTAGAACCAAACAAATTGAGATTTAACCAGGAAGGATTTTGAACATTAACAACTGGTTAGAAAATGATCAAGAAGCTAACTAATTTGAGTTTTAAAGTGTCATACTAGAGCCTTTTCTTGGGAATATAAAGACATGAAAGGAATCATCCAAGTATTTACACCCATCACATTTATACTAAAATTTTTTAAACTAGTTAGATAACCTTAGAGAAGGATCAATCCATCCTTAAGTGACATAGTTAAGCAGGAAGTAGGAAATTGAAAATTTATTATAAGTAGGCTTTATCTACCCCATCTCAGATAGTCAGTGGGTGTCTCCTCTTGTAATTGTGCCTAAAAAGAATGGAAAATTGATAATTTGTGTTGATTATAGGGAATTAAACAATTCTACACTTTGAGATTATTTTCCCTTCCCATTTATAGATCAATTTCTAGACAACCTCTCAGGAAAGCAATATTTTTCCTTCCTTGATGGATTTAGTGGATATAACCAAATTAGGGTGGCTGCTGAGGACCAAGATAAAATACCTTTACTTTTTCATGGGGTACCTTTGTTATCTCCTATTCACAACACCCCTATGTTTATACAAGTGCGCATACTTGAGCTCACGGTGTAATTGGATAACATGGGTACTATCTCCAAGTTATGGGACTTGCTACTTGAGATAGACCTCCAGAGGAAGCTGGTTCTTGCTCCTAAACTACCTGCCACAATCTATTCTAATGCAGGGGAAAATAACTATTCTAATCTAAATTTTCAAGGGACCAGGGAGAGAGAATGCATAAAATGAAAGCCTACACTATAGCGGTGATACACCATAAAAGGAGGGTGTGAGAGTAGTCTTCAAATGCGTGAGATACAGAAGCAAAGTGCACACTAGAAGGGGTGATGACAGTTCTCCATAATCTAGCAAAATATATTTGCAACAATATTTCAAACATACACAATGATAATGGATCCCTGCAAGAACATAATAATAGACATAATATTCTTTTAATCAAGGTTAAATGGGCAAGAATAATACAAGAAAACACGTAGGGGAAGATACATCCACAAACTTATATTTTATTGCTTCCTGATATGCACAGTTCAATTGGTTATAAGATAAGGGCCTGGATCACCATGCAAGGAGTCCACAACAAGAGCCTATAGTACATTGGCTTCACAAAGCAATTTTGGTAGAGCTTTGCTACAAAAACTACCTCCTCTTTACAATGAGCCCAACACTCCAATTTATAATAAAATGAGAAGAGAGAGAGAAGGGGAAAATGGAAATCCCAAAATCTGTCCTTCAATCACTTGTAAGAGGAATTAAATGGAGTAAAATTATTGTATATTACTTGAAAAAGGCTCCCCATACTGTCCCAAGTGCTGTAACAGAGAAATAAGGGTGATCATGCCTCTTAATTTCACTCCCAACTACCAAATAAAACACTGTTACGAACCTAGACACGTTTTATGAAAAATACCTACCAATTTCTCATCAAATCTAGAATTTCTTAACTTTTTTGTGTTGGGATCGGAGCCATGATTCCAATGGTACTAATTTTGTGTGATTTTGTTGAGAAATGCAAAAGTTATGGCCTTCTGAGTGCGAGGCAGGCATTTTCTGTCATTTGGCGGGAATGAGCATTAACTGACTGGAGCCGAATATGTTTCTTTTATTTAAATATATCTTCCCTCATTGAAAATAATAAATCCATTTTTTTTGGTGTAGAGGATGTTTTTCTCGTTCTATAAAGTCCAATTTTTTGAAAATCGGAGCTCAGAGTCAAAAGTTATGGCCGTTTGAAGTTTTGTGGGTCAAACGTTGACTTTTCTTCTTTGCTGCAGCTATTTCGACAAATTGGCCGATTCACGTCCCACACGTAATTTTGTCCCGGCTGTCCCAGAAAAAAATATCCGAACTGCTTGTAATAGATTGTCCTTCGGCAAATCGGCCGATTCGCGCCCCGCGTGTACTTTTGTCCCGGCTGTCCCAAACCGTGCGAAACAAAAGACTTGACGATTTTTATTGCCTACGGCCATTTCACCTTTTCGCGTCCCACGCGTCCCGACATACCAACTATCCCATGGACCGCCTGGGACAAAAATGTCCAACTTAGTCGATTTTCTTTGTATTTCGGCTGCGAACTTGGTACGACGAACCTCGGTACGACCCGCACTAGTACGATCCGCACCCTTCAGACCCGAAATGCTTTAAAATAGTCCTGCAACCTTATTTTTGCATTTTTTCCATTTTTTCTAACTCGTTGGGATTTTTCTTGGATGTGAGAGTTAGAGAGAAGCCGAGGGGACCCCAAAAACATGATTTTGGGCCTTGAATCAGTCTACTTGCTCGAGAATAAATAATTTGATGCATGTTATCAAAATTACCTTGAGGGGTGAATTTTGGATAACAATTTTGGCGACTCAGCGGGCTTATCTGCCTGCTAGATGAAGAACGGCCAGTTGCTCGTAGCAATCCATTGGGAATGGAGTCTATTTGATAATCTCTCAGCTAATTTAAAATTTTAAAACTTGTATCCTTTGAGCCATTGAAATATTTGCTAAGTTGGTTCTCCTGTGGCTGCAAATTCTTTTCCAGGAGCTCGATGAACTGCAAACATGCACATACTAGAAGCAATAGGACATGTGCACAAACACTTAGGGAAATAAAAACTACTCTAACATTAGTAAAATGTGCATAAGTACTTAGAGGAAAGGAAATTCTAGATTAATATTTACAAGGGTGAGAAGCTATCTTTCTAGTAGCAACGTTTGAGATAGATCCCATTGACTAGAATTTATAACTCTTCACCATCCAACTTAGCTAGTCAGAAGGCATTGCTACCTTTACATTCAATTATCATGTATGGGCCACTCCAGATGGCATCAAAATTGGAATGCTTTCCTGGCTTTACACGATCTTCATCCAATTTCAACACTAGATCTCCAATTTGGAAGGTTCTAGCCTTGGCTTTCCTATCTAAAGTCTTCTTGATCAAGGCTTGATCCTTCTCTATTGCCTGAGCTGCATGTTCTCTAATTTCTTGGAGTTCCATTAATTTTGCATATCTAACCTCCATGGGTTCAAACTCATCTAGTTCCAACTATTTCATGAGTTCCAATGCTGGCAACTCAAGTGATATAGGTAGAACTGCTTCTTTCCCCGTACACAAGTTTGTATGGAGAGCTTCCAGTAGACCTCTTGGGTGTGATTCTATCAGCCCATAGGGCTGATTTGAGCTTTGAGTGCCAAGTCGTCTGATTCTCATCGAGAGTCCTTCTGATGATTCTTATTAGATTCTTGTTCATAGACTTGGCTTGGCCATTACCCTGAGGGTAATAATTCGATGAAGTGCTAAGATACACACAATTCTTGACAACCCATTCAGTGATCTTTGTGCCAAGGAATGCTAATGAATTGTCCGATATGATAGTGCTAGGGGCACCAAACCTCATGACTATCTCTTCATAGAAATCTAAGATATTGGATTCGTTTTCCTCCTTGAGTGCCACTGCTTAAGTCCACTTGGTGAAATAATATGTTGCTGTAAGTATCTAGTTGTGACCTTGACTCGAATTGGTATTGATAACCCCAATGAAGTCCAATCCCCATTGCATGAATGGCTGATTTACTGAAATTGGATGAAGGGGTAGCACTGCTAACCTTTCTTTCCCTGTGAAGAATGCACATCTCCTGTATTTCTTGACCCATGAGTAGAAATCATTGAACATCGTAGGCCAATAGTAACCAGCGTTCATTATTTTGAGAGCTATTACTCGTGGAGCAAAGTGGCCTCCTGCTTCTCCATCATGGAACTCGTGTAAGATATTTTCAACTTGACATGTTCCAATGCACTTTAATATAACACCATTGATGTCCTTCTTCAACAAGATACCATTAATGAGTATATATGGGATGGCTTGTAGTCTAAAGTATCTCCTCTTTGCTTTGCTTATTTCTAGAGGGCACAAGTCTCTTTGGAGGTAATGCACCAAGTCTTGAGTCCAATATGGAATAGATGCATCATCAGTTGGTTGTTCTTGATCGTTATGTAGTAGTAGGACAACATCTTCTTCACCGTTTGAGTCGTCTAGTTGTTTGGAAGCGAGTTGCTCACACAAACCTTTTCCACGAACTAGCTTGGTCACTTTGATTTCAATATCATATTCCATCACCAAGTGATCCAACCTGCTCTCTTCTCGTTTAAATCCTTGTTTAGGAGAAAGTCCTTGACACCAGCATAAGACACCAGCAGTTGAATCTTATTGTTCAAGACCAAGTGTCTGAATTTCTTCAAGCTCCTAATGATAGCAAGGACACTCCAAACCTTCTACACCTCTGAAACACTTGTCTGAGGTGAAAGAGATGGTCTGCTACATTCTTCGAGAAGACAATGATATCATCTAGGTATTGTTATCACCGAATCACAGCACCCCTGGATGTTGATCAGATTTCTAGTTTGATCACTCTAAGCATCCAATGTGATTGGATAACATGGGTACTATCTCCAAGTTGTGGGACTTGCTACTTGAGATAGACCTCCAGAGAAAGATGGTTCTTGCTCCTAAACTACCTGCCACAATCTACTCTAATGCAGGAGAAACTAGCTATTCTAACCTAAAATTCCAAGGGACCAGAGAGAGAGAATACATAAAATGAAAGCCTACACTAAAGCGGTGATACACCAGAAAAAGAGGGTGTGAGAGTAATCTCCAAATGTGTGAAATACAGAGGTAAAGTGCACACTAGAAGAGGTGATGACAGTTCACCATAATCCAGCAAAATGCATTCACAGCAATATTCCAAGCACACACAATGATAATGAATTCCTGCAAGAACATAATAAATAGGCACAATATACTTGTAGAAAGATTAAAGGGGCAAGAAGAGTGCATGGAAACAGCAGGGGGAAGATATATCCACAAACTGATATTTTATTGCTTCATGATATGCACAGTTCAATCTATTACAAGATAAGGGCCTGGATCACCATGCAAGGAGTCCACTACAAGGGCCTGCAACACACTGGCTTCAAAAAGCAATTTTGATAGAGCTTTGTTACCCAAAAACTCTCCCCTTTACAATGAGCCCAACACTCCAATTTATAGAAAAATGAGAAGGAAAAGAGAAGGGAAAATAGAAATCCCGAAATCTGTCCTTCAACCACCTGTAAGAGGCATTAAATTGATTGGAATGGGTATACATTACTTGCAAAAGGCTCCCCAAACTGTCCCATGTGCTGCAACAGAGAAGGAATGATGACCATGCCTCTTAATTGCACTCCCAGTACCAAATAAAACACTGTTATGAACCCGGCCACGTTTTCTTAAAAATATTGATCAATTTCTGATCAAATCTGGAATTTCTTGATTTCTGTGCATCGGGCTCGGAACCACGATTTCAACGGTACCAATTTTGTGTGATTTTGTTGAGAAATGCAAAAGTTATGGCCTTCTGAGTGCGGGCAGCTGTTTTGGGCCTGGCAGGCGTTTTCTGTCATTTGACGGGAATGAGCATTGATTGACTGGAGCCGAATATGTTTCTTTTATTTAAATATATCTACCCTCATTAAAAATAAGAAATCTAGTTTTTGTGGGCGTAGAGGACATTGTGCTCGTTCCAGAAAGTCCAATTTTATCAAAATCGGAGCTCGGAGTCAAAAGTTATGGCCGTTTGAAGTTTCCGGACCAAATGTTGACTTTTCCTTCTGCAACATGTGTCATGATCTGATTGGTCCTCGGCTCCTTCAGCTCCATTTGTCCTGGATGTCCCATTTGATTAGTGCTGTCTTGACTGATTTCAGCCGATTCGGCCGGTTCGCACATTTTTGTTCCACTTGGCCCGCTTTGTTTTTGGACTGCCTTGACTGATTTTGGCCGGTTCGGCCGGTTCGTGTCCATCTGTCCTGCTTGTCCCATTTGCCTTCGGACTGACTCGACCTTTTTTGCCCATTTCGGCCGGTTTGCACCTTTTCGGCCCAGATGTCCCAATCTTTTTTGATTGCCTGTGCTTATTTCAGCCGGTTCGGCCGGTTCGGGTCTTTTTGTCCCAAACGTCCCGAGCAACACTTAGCCAATTTTTCTTCCTCTTTTGGCCGGATCGGCTTTTCGCGCCCGCCGCGTACTTTTGTCCCATTTGTCCCTGCTGCGTTTCGGACTGTTTGTGCTGATTTCGACCGAACCGGCCGGTTCGCGCCTTTCTGTCCCACACGTCCTGGAGGCGACCTTGAGCAGGACTTAGCCAATTTTCACGATTTTTCCTGGATCGACCTATTTGCCTTCTTGAACCTTTTTTCACATTTTCTCAGAACTTACTCTCTTCCTCTTGGACAGGGGAGTTAGACAAATATGAGGGGACCCTAGAAACATGACTTTTGCCCTGAATCAATATAATTGCTTGCATGTTATCAAAATTACCTTGGGGTTGAATTTTGGATAACAGGTATACCAGCACTATCTTGTTAATTAAGCCTTTGAATGCCATATCCATAGCTCGCTGAAATGTTGCTCCGACATTTGATAGTCCAAATGGCTTCTTCTTGTAAGCATACGTGCCCCATTTCGTAGTGAAGGTTGTCTTGAATTGATCTTCTTCCTTCACCATTATCTTATTATAGCCTGAATATCCATCTAGCAATGAAAACCTTTATGAACCAGCAACAACCTGCAAGATTTGTTCCATTAATGGAAGTGGATAATGATCTTTGAGTGATGCTCTGTTTAGATCACGGAAGTCTACACACAATCTTATTTCTCCATTTCTCTTCCTTACTGGCATCAAGTTTGCAACCCAAATTGAGTGTTTGATGGGGAAGATGATACTGGCCTCAATAATCTTGCTTAACTCTTTTCTCATGAGAGGTTCGATATGGGGATTCACTGGCCTTTGCTTTTTCCTAACAGGCTTAGATTCCGGATCCAGTTCAATAGCATGTTGTGCCAACTTTCGGTTGAAACCTCTTAAATCCTTATAAGCCCAAGTGAAGAAATCTGGGAACTCTTGACAAAGCTGAAAAAACTAAGATTTCTCTTGTGGGGTACTTACTTTGCCAATTTGCAATGTCTTTCCTTCGTTTACTAAAATAGGCTCTGAATCTTCACCCTTTACCTGAATGTTTTCTTTCTCCTTCTGGAATTGATCATTCGGGTTGAAGATTGACTCCAAGGTTATGAGGCCTTTTAGAAATTTGTTAGTCCTCATCTGCACCACTTGGTCACCATACTGCTGCTCCAACTTGTCTTGATTTTTGGCAGAGAACTCAGCTTCTTCTTGTAGGAAATTAGCAATTTGTTTATCATTCTCAAAGACTTGGCAACTTATATTGTTATCCAGAACAGCTGGTCTCACAACCAATTTGATATGAGGCTGAGATTTCTCACTTTTGATACTTTCTACAACATCAAATGAAGCCCCAATTGCTTCTAGTATGTCCGCTGCTTCATTCTTTTTCCTTGGGATGGATTTGATGCTAAAAGCTTCAAAATCTTCAATAAGATCGCATACCTGATTTTTGGAGTTCTTCAACAGATCATTCTTGGCAGCATTTTTAACTCTGACTTGGTTCACAATCAGCTCACTATCACCAAATACTTGCAAATTCTTGATGTCTTTCTTCCTTGCCCAGTGCAATCCGTGAATTAAGGCTTCATACTTAGTTGTGTTGTTCGAGCAAGAAAACTGAAAATGGAAGGCCGAGTAATACTTTGTACCTTGTGGTGAAATGATCATAGCTCCTCCTCTTGCACCACTCCTACTCCGTGACCCATCAAAGAACAATTGCCATACTTCATTCTCATCCTTATGATTTGGCTTGGTGATGCTGGGGAGAGGTTGATTCTCTTCATGCAAACAATAAACTCTTATCTCAGATTCTTCTATTTCTTGATAAGGATCAAAATCATGCACCTTGCTTGCCCATTCATCAAGAGTCAAATCTGGGATGCTTCCAACCTTGGTGTTAGCTTCATCAGTGCTTGGATAATCTTCTTGATCAAACGCTGAATAGTTGGTATTGATTTGGCTTGGAGTGTGAGGTTCAACATGAAAGTTTGCAATAGGTTCAGATATGATTGTGGCCTTAGTTCCATATCTTGTTCTGAAAATCATGTGTTACCAATCAACAGATAAGTAACCTCCAATCTGCTGTGAAATCCCTTGATAAACATAGAGAAAAGAGTGGTGGAAGATCTATCACTGAGATATCTTGCAAAACAACAACGTTGGGGCATGCATGCAAGGTAAGGCTCAGGTTTTTAATCACTCCAACTATTGTCACCTCTGTCCCATCTAATTGTAGTACCCCTTTGGATATGACTTCATATTGAAGGCCCAATTGATCAGCTATTTGCTTGGGCATTACTGAACTACTTTCCCCAGAGTTAATCATGCAATTGTGTACTAATTGGTCCTCAATGATCAATGAAACATAAAATGGAGGGGGCTTCAAAATTTTACCTTGTTGTCCTCCATGATTCCCTTCAGGTTGGGCAACATTTGTGAGTACCTTCTCTTGCATTTAGACCTTTTGATTTGAAGTTGACCAGTCCTTCATGGCAGCTAGTAACAAATCCCTTTGGCCTGAAATGGATAGTGATTCCCACATTGATATGTTTACATTTGTCTTCTTCATCTGATCAATGATGTTGAATGGGGATGAAGCATCCCTCTGTTGTCCTTTAGCTTGAAAATTTTTCCTTGCACATGGGCAGCAGCAGTTGGCATCTGAGTTGGTTTAGGAACCGGCTTGGGTAGTCCTTGCATATTTGGAACTGCATTTTGTTTGCCAACAACTTGTGGAGTGGTAGAAGGTTGCAGATTACTTGGAGCCAATGGTTGTCATTCACCCAAATTTCTCCTTTTTAACCTTGTGTTGGTTGCAACACTTTTAGATATTGTTTGATTCATACCACAAAATTCTTCGGCCTGCCAATTTACAAGTGTGGTATCATTTGGAGTTGATTGTTGCTAGGATGTTTCTTGCAGTTGATTATGTCCTTGACTCCCTTCACCCTCCACACCAGTTGTTATTACCATTAATGCTTGATTTAGAGCACCATTGAAGCACATAGACTATTTCTGAGGTTCATTGCATGGGAAACTCCAATCATACTCTTGAGCTATGTTGTTTTGTACTGGCACTATTGCTTTAGAGGCAAATGTAGCATTAGGATTATAGGGCTGAAATGGTCTGTTGGCAAGAGGCCTTGCTTGATTCTGATTTGCAGTTGGATTGGGTGGTCTTTGAGCTGATATGGCTGCCTATTAGGTTGAGCTTGAGGCTAATAAGAAGGTCTAAAACTTTGGGCTTGCTGCCTCTTGAGTGTAACCAACTCATTAACTAAAATTTGCAATTGCTTCATGACTTCTTGAAGTTCATTTGAGGCACTAGAATATGAAGTAGAAGCTTCACTTAAATTTTGATTTCTAGGAGTGGGAATAGGAGCTAAATTAGGAACTTGGCTAGTACTTGGGCTCTCTAAACTTTGAAACAATGGCATTGGAGGCCTAGGAGCTAGCTTGCCAGCTTGAATCAAATTTTTTTTAGCTCTAATGGCAATGCTATAAGTGACAGGGATAGTTGTGCCTTCCATGGACTGAATTAACATAGAAATATCAGAATTTAAAGCTTTAAGGTAATATAGAAAAGCACCTTCTACTGCTAGCCTTACTGCCACTAGAATTCTCTCCCAAGTCATTTAAAAACCTGAATTTGAAGTTAGACAGCTGTTCATTGGGAGCTCTCTTGATGGTTGTCATCTATTCCAAAAGGGACAAGTTGTCTCCCTTTTCTTCAAACTTCTCATGGAGGGCTATACATACTTGGTTCCAATTTTGGATAGATCCTAAAGCAAGGCTCTTGAACCATTGCAAAGCCTTCCCTTTGAATGAAGATTCCAACAGCTTGACAACTTGCATCCCATCAATCTCATGGATTACACAAATATTAGCAATGTCCTTGACATGATCACCAGGAGTGGTCTGATTTTCTCCAGTAAAGTATGGAATATTCTTCAGTGCTGCAACCGGGATTGGATTTTGTGCATTAAGAGCAAGTGGGATGCTACTAGTGAAATTCACATAAGGATTTGGTTGTTCCATCCTGATTGGTCGAAGAAATCTTGTTGATTGGATGAAAGGCCTACTAGGTGGAGGTGTTGACAAAGTCCTATTTGGTGGAGATGGAGACCTTTGAGATATTCTCCCCCTTCTTTCTCTTCCTGGAGATAGGTGTAGATAAACAAAAAATCCTTCCTCCCTAGTTCTCGACCTGGTCTATATTCTTCTCATAAATTTACCGGGCTTGGACTTCTGAAACCAGTGGATTATGCCTCTTTGGGAGTCGCCAGATGTGTAATTTCGAAGCTCCTTCAAAGCTGGAACTTACAACAAGTGTACATCGATCTTGTCATAGTTAAGTGAAGACCTCTAAAGGGTCCCACCGGGCATGCCAGAACTATTATCACCGATTCACAGCACCCCTATGTTTATACAAGTGTGCATACTTGAGCTCATGGTGTGATTGGATAACATGGGTACTATCTCTAAGTTGTGGGACTTGCTACTTGAGATAGACCTCTAGAGGAAGCTGATTCTTGCTCCTAAACTACTTGCCACAATATACTCTAATACAGGGGTAACTAACTATTCTAATCTAAATTTTCAAGGGATCAGGGAGAGAGAATGCATAAAATGAAATCCTACACTACAACGGTGATACACCAGAAAAGGAGGGTGTGAGAGTAGTTTTCAAATGCATGAGATACAGAAACAAAGTGCACACTAGAAGGGGTGATGACTGTTCTCCATAATCTATCAAAATGCATTTGCAACAATATTTCAAACATACACAATGATAATGGATCCTTGCAAGAACATAATAATAGACACAATATTCTTTTAAACAAGGTTAAATGGGCAAGAAGAATGCAAGAAAACAATGCAGGGGAAGATACATCCACAAACTTATATTTTATTGCTTCTTGATATGCACAATTCAATCGGTTACAAGATAAGGGCCTGGATCACCATGCAAGGAGTCCAAAACAAGGGCCTATAGCACATTGGCTTCACAAAGCAATTTTGGCAGAGCTTTGCTACAAAAACTACCTCCTCTTTACAATGAGCCCAACACTCCAATTTATAACAAAATGAGAAGAGAGAGAGAAGGGAAAAATGGAAATCCTAAAATCTATCCTTCAACCACTTGGAAGAGGCATTAAATGGAGTAAAATTATTGTATATTACTTGAAAAATGCTCCCCATATTTTCACAAGTGCTGCAACAGAGAAAGAATGGTGACCATGCCTCATAATTTCACTCCCAACTACCAAATAAAACACTGTTATGAACCTGGCCACGTTTTATGAAAAATACCCACTGATTTCTCATCAAATATAGAACTTCTCAATTTTTGTGTGTTGGAATCAGAGCCATGATTCCAATGGTACAAATTTTGTGTGATTTTGTTGAGAAATGCAAAAGTTATGGCCTTCTGAGTGCGGGCAGCTATTTTGGATCTGGCAGGCATTTTCTGTCATTTGACGGGAATGAGCATTAACTGACTGGAGCCAAATATGTTTATTTTATTTAAATACATCTACCCTCATTAAAAATAATAAATCCATTTTTGTGGCATAGAGGACGTCGTGCTCATTCTAGAAAGTCCAATTTTGTGAAAATCGAAGCTTGGAGTCAAAAGTTATGGCCGTTTGAAGTTTCACAGGTCAAACGTTGACTTTTCTTCTTTGTTGCAGCTATTTCGGCAAATCGGCTGATTCACATCCCGCGCGTACTTTTGTCCTAGCTGTCCTAGACAAAAATATCTAAACTTTCCACAATAAACCGTCCTTCGGCATATCGGCCTATTCACGCCCCGCGCGTACTTTTATCCCGGCTGTCCCAAACCACGCGAAACAAAAGACTTGACGATTTTTATTGCCTACAGCTATTTCACCTTTTCGCGTCCCATGTGTCCCGATGTCCCAACTATCCCACGGACCACCTGGGACAAAAATTTCCAACTTAGCTGATTTTCTTTGTATTTCAGCTGCAAACTTGGTACGACGAACCTCGGTACAACCCGCACTGGTACGATCCGCACCCTTCAAACCCGAAATGCTTTAAAACAATCCTGCAACCTTATTTTTTGCATTTTTCTATTTTTTCTAACTCGATTGGATTTTTTCTTAGATGGGAGAGTTAGAGAGAAGCCGAAAGGGCCCTAAAACATGATTTCGGGCCTTGAATTAATCTACTTACTCGGGACTAAAGAATTTGATGCATGTTATCAGAATTACCTTGAGGGGTGATTTTTTGATAACAATCTTTTCCTACATGGTACTACCATTTGGACTATGTAATGTTTCAGCAACCTTCCAAAGGGTTGTAATAGAAATTTTTGTCGATCTAACTAATGATTGCGTAGAGGTATACATGGATGATTTTACTGTGCATGGAGACACATTTGGTGATGCCTTGAGAAATTTGGATAGAGTGTTAACAAGGTGTGAGCAACACCATTTGTCTCTTAGCCATTAGAAATGTTTGATGATGGTTGATTAGGGGATTATACTAGGAAATAACATTTCAAAAAGAGGAATTCAAGTTAACCAAGACAAAATTAATATTATTTTTGACTTGCCTCTTACTCAAACCCCCACTGATATCAAGTCATTCTTAGGACATGCTGGGTACTACAGACGTTTTATCAAATATTTCAATAAAAAATTTTCCCCCATGTTTTGCTTTCTTACCAAGGATAGTGAATTTCTCTGGGATGAAAAATGTCAACATGATTTTGAAGATATTAAGGAAAAACTAATCACTTCCCCAATATTAAGAGGACCTAATTGGGAGGAACCTTTACACATCCAAATAGATGCTTCAAATAAATCAATTGGTGCAATTTTGGGACAAAAAGATGAAGAGGAATAAATGTATATTATCTATTACTTTAGTAAAAATATTACTCCTATTGAAAGAAATTACAACACCACTAAAAAATAATTTCTTGCTATGATCTATTCAATTAAAAAGTTCAAACATTATATTACAGGGTACAAAATATTTGTACCTATAGATCATTCAACAATTAGATACTTAATGAATAAACCAGTGGTTGGAGGTAGTATAATCAGATGGTTATTAATTTTACAAGAATTTGATATTACTATTATGGATAATCCAAGAAAATATAATGTGGTAGAAAATTTATTTTCAAGGTTAACCACTATAGGGGAACATGCCAATTAAGGACAACTTTCTAGATGATCAATTATTTGCTATTTCTGTTGATACACCATGGTTTCATGGCATGGAAAATTATCTTGTAACAAAGAAGTTTCCTCCTTTTACTAAGAAACAAATGAAAATATTAATCAAAACAAGTGCCCAATTTAAATGGTTAAATGAAATGTTATTTAAATGTGGCCCTGATTTGGTTTTACACATGTGTGTTAGAGAGGATGAAATTTTTGACATACTTAGAGCATGTCATGATGAATCAAGTGGGGGACACTTTTTAGTGAAAAGGAAAACCCATAAAATACTTGGCATTTATTATTATCGGCCATCTCTATATAAATATGTGAAGAAATACATCAAGTAGTGTGATCCCTGTTAAAGGATGGGACAACCGAATTTTACTAGTGAAATGCCTTTGTAATCTCAAGTGGTGATTGAACCATTTGAATGGTGGGGGCTAGATTTCATTGGTCCTTTCAGTCCTCTTTCATAGGGAAAGGAACACATTCTTGTATGTACTCACTATGTAATAAATTGGGTAGAGGTGCAAGATTTGAGAAATGCTAATAAAGACGTAATTGCTAATTTCCTTCGGCATAGAATCATGATGAAGTTTGGTGCACCAAGAAGTATAGTTTCAGATCAAGGCCCATAGTTCATGTCTAACATAATCTAGGCATTTACAATGTACTATTAGATAAATCATAGGAATTCATCTCCTTATCACCCACAATCCAATGGACAAGTAGAAGTGATAAATAGGGAATTGAAAAATATTCTCACCAAAACAATTGAAGCAAGTAGAAGAGATTGGGTGAAAATGCTACTTGAGGATTTCTAGGCTTATAAAACAACTTGGAAAAATACAACATGCTTCTCACCATATTATTTAGTCTATGGGAAGAATCCCTTGTTACCCATTCAATTTAAACTAAAAACATTGAGGAAAACAACTAAATTGGGTATTGAATTGGATACAACACAAAAGGAAAGAATTCTACAACTCAATGAATTCAATGAATTGAGGTTAGAAGCACTTCAACAAATAAAGATAATAAAAGGTCAAAGGAAGTAGTGGCATGATACACATATCAAGGAAAATAAATTCAAGGTAGGAGATTTAGCATTACTATTTGATTCAAAGTACCACTAATTCAAAGGCAAGTTGATGACCAGGTGGCTAGGAAATTATCAGATTGAGCAGATATATGATAATGGATCTATTCAGCTCTTTCCCATTAATGGTAGAAGAAGGGTACTTTTGGTCAATGGACACAGGATAAAACTCTATAGGAAGCCTCCTACAAGGGATGAATTCCTTAAGAAAATTGAAGCAGACAAGGAATTTGATCATATGGAATAACCTAATTCTTCCAAAATGATAAAATAAATAGATACAAGGATCTAAATAAAGGGAAGGGGATAAAAACTAATAAATGACATTCTCTTCCCAACAAAAAAAGAAAAAAATGAAATGAATTTTTTTTATCTCAAAAGGCAAATTGAAAACCAAAAATGGCAGTTGGTCTCATCAATAATTAACTAATTCAAATAAAAGAAACTTCTTTGGAATTCCAGCTATCTTTTCTAACCATTTTTTCACTTTTTAGGGATGATGAGTCAGAAAGGTGGCTGGATTACGTAAGCAAGGATGGTAATTATATCTTGATCTTATTAAAGGTTAAATTAAAAGTTTTCATGTGTGATTAGATTTGGTTTAAATCGGCAGCACAATGAGTTATGAATTACACATCATGATTATAAAGAAAGGGAAAACAATCATGTCGGTGATGCCATTTAAAATAAATGAATTTGGAGGCGTATTAATGATAAATTGTCATTTAGGTGGAATCAAAAGATTTTTTTTTTTTTTTGAAATAATTGCAGAGAAAATCAAGAAGGTGACAATAAAGGTATACGTGGAGTTCCACATCTAATTTCGATGGTTCCAAAGTTATCTTCTAGCATAGTGAGGGTTTGAAAAAGGGGAAAATAATTCTAATTGTCTATTTAACCATGGGTATCAAGAACAAATATGAACCAAAAGATGACACATAACCCCTTACAGATGGTGAAGTTATGACCATTTTTGAGCGGGTAGGTTGGCTGGAGTTTTTATAGAAATTCTCTAAATACAATGATGAGCTGGTAAGAGAATTTGTTGTGAATTTATAATAGCTTAGAACTAAGGTTAATGCAATCATAGTTCTATTTACTATGAAAATAATAAGTAATGTATCTATTGTGAATGTACCAAACCCTGTAAGGGGAACTCTGAAAGAATTGGTAGATACCTTAAGGAAAGAAGGTGAACTTGAACCCCAATACATTTATACCACAAAGAAGTTCATAAAAGGGGTTAAAATATCTATCCCAACCAACCCATTTGATAGAGTAACATTCTGGGTAGTAAAATACTTGAAATGTGATGGCCAAAATGGGACTGTCGGAAGGGAAGTCCTTAAAATATTGACATATCTTAGGTATGGGGAAACAAAGCAAGATTATATGGTAAACCTTCGTAGTTTCCTTTTCGATTCCATCCATACCATGGCTCAAATATATTCTTAGGGAGTAGGAACAATTAGGCACCATGGGTTAATTCATTTTGTTTGTCAACATCATTTTCTTTCTAAGAAAAATGGGGAAGAAGCATGAGAGAAATTCCTCCACAAATTCAAAATAACTTGTGATATTATCAGAAGGGGAACACAAACCCCTTCTACTCCTAAAATTCAGTTAGGAATTAATACCTTTGATGAGAAGAAGAAAGAAACAAGTGGGGTTAAAATACCAAAAATGAGGAAGTCTAAGAGGATAATCCCAGAAGAACCATTACTTTTTGTTGATAGTGATAGTCCACCTAGGATGGAATCTGGAATAAAAGTAAGAAGAAGTTCAAGGAAAAATTCTACTTCAGAAGACGTTGAAACTCCTAGGAAGAAAAGAATTCATAAAAAAACTAGGGAAACTTAGCCAGAAAAAATGGAAGTTTAGAAGAATTTAGAGAAGGAAGATGTTGATATTCTTGGCAACATTTCAAGTCCTCCTTCTCTACAAGGTCAAACTGAGGAGTTGGAGAAAAAGGTGAAATATTGGAAAGGGAAGATTTTCAGGAAATGCATGACTTGGCAATACCATCAAATGAAGATGAACAATTGACATCTTGGAGATTAAAAGGAAAATTCCCCTTGGTAGAGGAACAATGCTCATCCCCTAAGGAACATCCAGTAAAAGAAGAAAAACAACAATTAAGGCAGGATTTGTTCTTGTCTAGAGTAGAAATTATAATTAGGGAAAAAGATGAGGAATTGAACTTCCTCAAACATAAAGTAGAGCACCGAGAAATTCTTATAGAATAATTGAAAACTCAGCTAGTAGGAAAAAATGAAGAATTGGTATTGGTAAAACAACAAATTTTTGAAAAAGAAACAAAATTGCAATTGGCTACTGAACAAAGCACTAGAAAAGAGACTATGACAAAAGTAGATTCAGGGAATCAAATGGTACAAATAGAGATGTCCTACTTGCCACTCAAACAATTACGGGATGATACCTATAGAAAGTTGAATGATTTAAAAGTACCAAATCAAGAGCTAAAGAGCCAAATTGAGGAAGCTAAAAAGGCAATAAAATAATGGGAAGAAAAGTTCTATAAGAGTGAGGAAGGAAAATTTAAGTGTTTGGAAAGAATATAGATGGTCTATATGATGAGTGAAAAATTACTAGCATATAGAAGGCCCTCGCCTACATACATTGTCTTTTTAGAAGAACAATTCATCCATTGGAAACTATTGAGGATTTCATGTGGCCTTCCACATGAATTGAAGGATGAAGAAAAATTCATGTCTGCATATTCTTTAGCCACTCTAGAGTAGAAAAATCTTGTTTGTGAATTTTATCTCTCTACAATTTCATGTTAGAAAAGAACACATGCTTTATGATTAATTTATATGTGGGGGAAAGCCAACTAAAAGAATTTTTTTCCATGCTTCAAAATCAGATAGAATGTAAGGAAAGGAATAATGAACACTTGGAAAAGGCTGGTTCATTGGGTCTATGTATGAGAGCTCATTACAGAAAACCACGTGCATTTTTTTTAATAGAGTTTAGGGTTCATGCCTTTAAACCTTGAATTAAGGAACATTACATTGGAAACTTGCAAAGGGATATTGCTACATTCACCTCATATTAAGAGGAATATTTTGAGGAAGTTTATGACACATACAAAATAAGATAGGAACTCCTTACCGTGCCATTGAAAATAAGGGAAGCTATCTCTCCCAAAATTTGATATGGAGCCTGGAAAGGGCCAAAACTTTATGTACAGTCATTCTTCAAATTTGTGAGGGACAAAAACGTATGTGGATAGGTATGAGAACAAGGCCTCCTTTTCTTCTTACACCCATGTCTCCATGGAAGAATTGGGAACCTCAAGATTTCATTCTTTTTGAGAATTGACAACAAAAGATGGAGGAAGGATTGAGATACATCAATTCTGATAAGAAGACTTGACACATTTAATTTCAACCATTTGATCTTAGATGTGAGTTGGAGTCCAGAGTTCATGATCCCATTTTTGGAGAGTGAAGTTTGTAAGAGGAATTACAAATAAGTAAGTGTGGGGGAGATGATGAGGCTAAAATATGTCTCATCAATGTGCAATTAATACTCTCATCTTGCTTCCTCTTTAATCAAGTTTGACTACATTTCATAACTTTTGTTCGATCTAATATAATTTTAAGATGTAATTTTCCATATTTTGTTTGATTTAGTTCAAATGTCTAAAAACTCTATAATTCCTAACAAATGGTGTGGAAATTCATTTTTAGAATAAACAGGCCATACTTGTTCGGGAGAAGTGAATTGTAGAGTGACCAACATTCTTTTGAGGAAGTTGGCTAAATATGACTTAGCTCCAGAACTCTAGAAATTAGTTTCGAAAGATTCCCCTTTGGTTCTAAAACTTCTCCAAAGTTCCGGAATCAATGGGATCTTCCTAATCTGTCAAAATTTGAATATGGAGAAAATAATGGGCCTTCCAAGAGAACATAGACCAACAATTTTCCATTTCTTCACACTCCAAATATACATGTATAATACCAGCAAATGTATATCTAGCTAGTTTTATCAATTTCATAGCTACTTTGGGCACTATTTAGTTTACTAGGATTTGTAGGCATAAGGATAGCTATTGATCACTCATTATTGTAAATGCAACTTCGGATGGAAAATGATATATAGATAAATGAAGGTAGATATGAAGAAGCTAGTTTTGTAAGACTTAATATTTTCAATAATAAGAATAACCATCTAATTTTGAGAGAAACATATTATGTTAACTCCTGATTCAAGGTGGAGGAAGGGCCCATTCATCCAAGGAAAAGGATTTATTTCATTGGTATTTTTCCTTTCAAGTGATTTCTATAATTTTTTTATCTAGAAATTCTTTAGTACTTTTGATTTAGAAAATAAGTTCTATTCTGCGGAGTTATATATTGTCCCTACATGTGTTGTAGTTAACATTATTCTCTCCTTAGAAAGCATTTTAAACAACATTAACAAGGTGTGTTTATTTTAGCAACGTGTTCAATTCTATAAAGTGTGTTTATCTCAGCAGTGTGTTCAATTCTGCAAGGCTTGTTCATTTCGGCAATGTTTGTTTCCTTCAGTAAGTTTCTTACAATTTAACTTCAATAAGGATTTGGCCAAAAGATCTTAAAACACTATAAAACCCCTCGAGAGAAAAATAAAAAAATAATATTAATTACAATCAATTACTAGTTCACCTGAGACTTCACTTGCTTCATATAGCTTTAAACACACCCCTGGTTTTAATATGACATCAACCACGAGTTCATCAAATGAAGGGAATAATGACTCACATCAAGGGGCTAAAAATAATGACACAAATACAATAGATGACCCTATTGCAGAAGTTGAATGTCAAGAATGAGAGAGTCAGTCTCAGAGATCTGGTGAATCAAATGATAAAGATGATTTAGTTCCATCAAGTTCTAGAAGCTTCAATTTATGGATATCCCATGATATAGATGTTCATATAATAACTAATATATTCAAATATTCAGTACATTGTTCTGAATCTCAAAAAAGGATTAACACTCACTCCAAACTTACATGTACCTAAAGGTAGTCATATTTATTTCATTTCCATTTTGATTTCAGAAAGATGACAAAATCATGTTTTAATGAGTATTTAATATATTTCACATACATTGTTGTTGATCTCTTTTATAAAAAACATACACCATGGATGGTTGGCTATTAAATCAAATTACATTTACATTATTATATACTTTAGGCATATAAGAGTTGTGGTGCTTAATTATGAGATATAATAAGTGGTTTTTCTTGAATCATTACTGAAATGAAAATTTAAAAATAACACTATTCCTCATTCAACTTGCTTGAGACATGCCTTGTATGAAAAAAATGAATATTATCATTGCAATAAATGGAACAATTTTCAAACTTAAGTTACCCTTAAATATGTTAGGATCTAAATACACTAAAGAGTAAATCCATGTACATATATATAACTTGTGCACCTCTTTGTAAAAGTTTTCTTCAACCACAACCAACCTAAATATCACATGTTTATTAATACAATAAACATAAAGATAACTCTAGTCAATTAACAAGATAATTTACTATTTTTATCCATGACCATGATTTCCTCCCAAATAATAGAAACAAAAAAACCAAACTGCCACTTCAACTTGGAATCAGGCTCCATAACTTTAACAAATTACATCATCTTCTGTAACATGCTCCACTCTTCATCTCTTGGAATCGTAATTTGTTATAAATTAGAGTGACTGACATGTAACTTTTCTAGAAATTCATAACTGATAGTGGAGCTTTCCTTTACTGTTGTATGCAAACTTACTGACAAGGTTATCAATGGTTTAACAAAGTCAAAAAAGTGTGTCTCATCTAGCTTCTCAGGAATTTAGTCCTTCTCTTGAGTCATTTTTTCTTTCACCTTCTTTTAGAATGAATCCTTCGTAATGAATTGGCGTGTTTTATCAGAAGGCATTGGAAAACCAAGATTTGTGAACTCTTGTAACTTTCCATATAGCTCCTGTAACATTCTTTAACACTTATTCAATAATTCATGTGCTTCCTCCAACATCACACACTTCCGAATGACAGATGATACCTTTATTAAGGCATCAAACCGGTTCTAAATTCCTTTGGATTCCAGTTTTGTGTTACTGAATTTGTAGATAGCTTCCAAAATTTTCATTGTTGTATCCTCTCTTAAATTCACCACTTTTCTGCTACCTATTACGTATTCACGAAGCTTATCATAGATTCACTGTAGATTAGCCATGAATTCAAAAAATCTAATCAAATGATTATTTTTTTGGTTTTTTTTCCCCTAAACATTATTCGTCATATTAACCAATGCCTTTTTATAAAATCTAGATAGTTTATGTTGGAATATTGTATTTCCTTTCTTACTTTCACTAATTCCTATTGCAATATTTCATTTTGTTTTTTCTCATCATCTAGGATCTGTTCCCATTTTTTGCCCTTTTATTTCTCTTCCTTCAAAACCTATTTCAATTCTCCCGATGTTTTTTGTAGTCTATTATTCGTACTCATTATTCCCTATAAATTTTTCTTCTCTTCTCTAGTTCTACCTGTGCCTGTTCATTTACAACAACTGAATTCATAGAGGTAAATGATTTTATCTTCCTCTCCAAATCAACTGTTGCTTCTCCTTTTTCTTTCTCATTTTCCATGTTTGTATTTAACTTTTGAATCTTATTATTCAAATTATTTCTCTCCCTCTTTGCCTTTAGTAATACTATGTAAACTACATCATTGCTCCTTTTCGATACATTAATTTTGTCAAAAGGTTTCATTATCTTAAAATCCATTTGAAGGGAGGTCATTTTGTAGTCACTAGAAACCATTTCATTCTCTAGTGTTACAACTTTGGGCACAACATACATGTATTCCAAGGTATTTGTGTTTGGGTTATATGTAGGAAATACCCTCATTGTGGTTGGATTTGAAGTTCTGGTAGCCTCTAGAATTTTCTCTTGTTTCTGTTATATCTTTATGATTTATTGACAAATTCAGCTAGGTAATCAAAACTTGAGGTGTTCATAGGAATGAACTATTCCACCTTGAATGGAGAAGGAGTAATTGAAGTTTCGGGAGAATTTCCCTGTGGAATGTTAGTTTGTATAGGGGTGGCACTGCCACCACCTTCTGTAAATAGTTTCCTTGATCCAAGAGTAATTGTACATGTGTCTGCATCTGTCTTTTACCTCTTCTTGGTTCCTTGTTGGAAAATAGCCTTAACAACTTCAACTATCTCTATTGGCCTCTTTAAGTTTCCAATACTCTATTGACTACTACTATCATCACTAAAACTTCCAACATCAGCAATAGTAATAGATTCATGGCCAACTTCTCCTCTAGGATTTTTCAATGTGTGGTTGAACTGTTTGTTGAGGATTTCACTTCAGAGTAAATTTCGCTAGATTGACACTTGTAGATGTTGTATTATGTAGTGGTACTTTCTCTAAAGGAGAAGCTATAAGGCTTGACCTATTGAAAAATATCCTAGACTCTGCCTTTGTTGGAAGCCAAATGCCTTATCCTATTGAACCCAAACCACCACCAGTAAAACCCATATTTTCAGCAATAACTACTTCTGTAGAATATCTTTATTTTAAGCCTTCATCGAGATTTGGTTTATATGTGCTAAGGGGAGTGTGTAATTCCTCAGAGGAAGTTTCATCATCACTACTTGCCTCTTTAGGATGCTCTTCATTCTAGAATTTTCTGAAATCACATCTTCTGGAATAAAATCATAGTCTTTTACAAATTTTGGATGGCCTAGGTCTTGCCTCATAGACCAAAAGGCATCAATTTTTGACCTTGTCCAATTTTTATCTCACAATTCTTGATGTAATGCCTTTGGCATGCTTTTAGAGGAATTTTTATCAGGTTTTTCATAAAATTTGGTAGATTGAAAATCCTCTACCTTCTTAAACAATCCAATTTTTTTACAACTCTTGAGAACTAATTCCTTTCTCAAAAGTAATTTCATTCATTATTATTTGTACTTCACCCTAAGAGTTCTTGTTTTTCAATTTTTCCAGCAAACGTTTGATTTCATGTTAAATTTTAGTGGCAGATTTCTTATTCACCACTACCCTTACTTTAATCATCTCACATGGGTCATACACCCAGTGAGAGTCAACATAAAACTTAAAAATATGTAAGATTTCATGTGCCACATAGAATGATTTTATTTCAAATGTGAATCATCGACATGAGAATGGTAATGAAGGAAATAAAATCTTCTTTTTCTGAGTAAAAAAATAGAGATTATGTATGCTTTCCATCTACTGTATATATTCCAAGTCAAAAAATATCTCTATTACATGTATTGGAAATTTCCAAGGTTGTACTCCTGATCCATAAAACCTTAGCACAATATATTCCTCCATGAAGTACTAGTCTGCTAACTATATTTCTGATCCCATGTGAATGCAATCTCTACATTTCACAGTAAATCCAGGCAATATACTTTTTATAAATTAGAGCCTGAAAATAATCTAAAAATTGAATGTAGTCCCTTCTATTATCATACATCCTTATCTTTGGGGTCCACTAATTTAATGGATGCATCACTTTTGGCTAGACCTCAACATTATAGGGCACAATTGCAAGGTTATTTTCTTCAAACCATTCAGTAAACCGACATAGAATTAAATAACACAAGTAGGTAGTGAACCTAAAAGTCTTAGTGCTAAGGCCTTCTTTCATTATTAATAATTGTTTATGCATAAATTTTGTAATGTACCCAAATCTATATTGATAAGGTGGATAAAAAAATGGATATTGTGTACCATTTCTAAGAGAGTTTCATCTACTTTCTCATCACTATCAAAGCCAAGACAAAATACTAACATGGAAATGGTATCCCTGACCCTTCATGCGGAGCCTTCCCTTTTGGTACCGTTCCATCAATTGTCAATTTTCATAAAAACTCATCTCTTTCTTTTTGATTGGTGGCATGATAATCGCTAGCATTTTTTCCTAGGTTTATGCTGATGGTTCCTAAATATTTGCTTTCAAACCCAAACGCATGGCCAAGATTTATTTTTATAATGGAAATTTTTTTTGGTTCGTTTCCCTTTACAACAATTACTTTTTTTGTCCCATTGTAATTTTGGGCACATATATTGACAAATTCAGGGAAGGGTAAAACCTGGTGGAACATCATGTGTCCCAATATAGACCCCCATATTATCCAAAATTTATGTTTACTTGATGGGTCGGAGCATCTAATTTCCCTCATCTTCATCTCAGATGTGTATCTAATTTGTTAAGCCTTTGTGCCAATTACAGGATAATAAATATCATGATATTCATGAGTAAAACTAGGGGTTTTACTTCTAAGTAGTTTGGCATATGGGATTTGGGGTTTAATTTTACTTTGGGATCCTGTGGACGTAGACATGCTTAGAATTTTGGATTCTATAAACCCTCAAACCTAATTTCTCAACCCTTATATTGAAACATTTCAAAGCGAAGGCTTATACAATGTTACTTATAAAAAGATAATATTTAAAGAATTAAGATTAAATGCAAGATGACACTTACTCAAAAATATGAAAATTTTGATTCTTACACGGTTTACAACTTCTATGAATCTATTTTGCCTCATGTTTCAGTATGCCTTCTAGAAACAAAATTTCAATTGTTAGTGGATGTTTAATATCACCTCACAACTTGCAAGTAGTACCACAGTGCACATCACTATGAATGATTACATATTTCAATGTAATTTGTTGACGTCAAATTTATCCTCCTTATCAGATGACCACATAGCAGGATTTTGGGCCTCCTCGAGGCAAAGGCATTCCCCAAAATCCAAGCCCATGGAATGAACCAATTCAATAAAGTTTCAGGTTCGCGGTGACAAGTGTGGGCATTTAATGACTTGGTTGTTGAAATTTTTTTGGGACATTGAAACATTTTAAACCCCTGCATTTTCCCATGCCACGTGGAAAAATTCTATGGATTTGTTTTTACCTTGCCCCCATGGACACAAACCTCCTGAATTTAGGTGGGATGAATTATAATTCTGGGTCCGGGTTTAATTGTTCATTATTGGTCATGGACATTGGAACTGGAATATATGATGGCCCCCAACATATTATATATATATATATATATATATATATATATATATATATATATATAAACACACACACACACACACACACACACACACACACATAGCACTTCATTATTTATTTCTTAAATTAGATTATTTCTTTCTTAAATTAATTTAAAGTTTTCAATAAATTAAAAATCTGTCACCCCTACTTTTGCCCATGCCAAGCAGAAGAATTCCATGGATTTATTTTTTCCTTGCTCCCACAGACGTGAAGCTCCTAGATTTAGGAGGGATGAATTAAAATTTTGGGTCTGGGTTTATTTGTTCATTGTTGGTCATGGAATATATGATGGGCCCCAACATATTATATATTTATATACATTAGTATATAAATATATTATTAATATATATTCTTATTTTAAATATATATATATATATATATATATATATATATATATATATATATAGTATTTACATTATTGATTTCTTAAATTAGATTCTTTCTTTATTAAATTAATTTAAAGTTTTTAATAAATTAAAAATCTATCATAAGTTCAATTTTCAAAATACAAAACCAAATATCCATAGAAGATAATAGATCAAAGGAAGTCTTTCTAAAGAAAATGAATATGAATAAAATCAAATGTTGCTTAATATTATTTACTATTTGAATTGAAGTAACCAATGAAAAATGTTGTTATTAAATAGAATTCAAAATTGTTGATGTAATTACTAATGAAATATAGTGTTCTCAAAATTATTTTTAGATGTTCTATAGTTCATAATTTTGACATTTTTCATATTTATTTTATTCAAATTAATCAGATATATATTGAAATAAAATTAACATTTTCATTTTTTTTTCTATTGAAGGGTAATGTGTTTTCTAATATCTCATTTACAAAGGGTAAAGCTTAACCTAGCTAGTCAAATTAAATTATGGGGAACCCTTCAAATTTGATCATTGAATGCAATGATGGTTGTTTTAATATATTTTGCAAGAAAGCACCATTTTCATAAAGCTTAGTAAATTTTGAATATACATGACAACTGAAATATGTCACTTCCAAATATCTAAAATATCATTTCTTATATTTTATATATGTAGTTAATTTCTTTTTTTTTCCAAACGTCTCTCCTCATATATGTGATGAAATCTAAATAAATCTAAAAAATCTTAATAATAAAATTTAAATGCATCACTTTAAAGACTAAAGTTATGGGAAAATTACTTTCCATATTTATTAAATATGCCACTTTTATGAAAAAAGTCTTTGCCATATTTATTAAATATCTTGTTTCCTGGACCTTTATAGTAGAAAATATAACGTGACCAAGAATTAAATTTTAAAATACATTTCTTAACTCCGAGGGTTCCGATTAAATCTCTGGCGGCACACTTTACATGAATAGGTAATTAATTTCAATTAAAATTCTGGCTGAGGGCCGAAGCTATCAATTTTGGGAGGATATAAAATTTATGGCGAAATGATTTCTCCCTCACACATTAGCTCAAAATTTATGTTTATTTAAACCTGGTAATAACATGTTACAAACTTACCACATAACGTTTCTAGGCGTCCTCCACCATCCGCTTTCAATCAACCATCCTACGTCCATGTCTTCTTCACCTACTGAATTGAATCCTCTTAAGGAAAAACTCACCCATATGGGTGAGTGTTTCTAGTTAATTGGGAAGAATGAGGCCCTCGTCTGCTACATTATTAGTATACCAGACACTAGGGATGACTTTCCCAATATTTCATCTCCGAAGGACATGCTTTTATCTTTCTTGCATCACTTGTCTAAATTATGTCCTTCATTTCCTATTTTCCAAGATCTCCATTTCCACCTGATTCACCCATATTATCACATGAACACCAAAAAATTAAAGTACCACTAGATACACCACTTCTCTTGTTTCTTAGGCGATCAATGGGGTTTCAACCGAGATATTTACAAACCTCATTTATTGACCACCAAGCTCTCAATACCAAGCTCACTACTTACTCAACAGGGAAAAACAATCCCCAAATTTACTAGAGCATGAAATAGAGAAGTGGTTAACAACATTAGAAACCGCCCTCACCAAAGTACAGTCCATGGTAAGCACCCACGCCTTTCCTCTTAAGAAATAGAGGATCATGAGGGAGGACACTTTTGGCACTGGAATAATTCCTCAATTCCCTGTAGCTTAACTTTCTCCAGGGAAGAAAACCAAAACATACATAAGAGGGGATAGTTTCTTTCTGTGTGGGTAAAATCACATAAAAGGAAAAGAGAATTCACCAAATACTGAATGGGCCTCAGGTGGGAGTCTAAGAGATGCTAAATATGGGCATGTCCTGGGATTTAGTGGGAGATATCCTATTTTTTTTCAGCATAGTGGCCAAAGAAGTGTTTATCCAATGCAAGGACTATTGTTACAAGTCAACATCACCCCTGGATGTTGATCAGATTTCTAGTTTGACATTTTGGACATCTAGTGTGATTGCACAACATTTAATCTTCTCCCCAAGTGTGGGACTTGTAAAAATGGGAAAAGAATCTCCAAGTTGGAGGCTGGTTCCTCAACTCCTTTGATCAGGTGTATTACTTGCAAGTTGCAGGGATTTGAAGCTCAAAATCCTACTCTATATTCTAAGGGGATAGAGATAGAAAATGCAAAAAAAAACTGAAACTAATGCTAATAAGGTGATGCACCAAAGGAGTGGTGAGCATTTTTTTACTTCTGAAAATTGACATAGATCATAGAAATGCAACAAAACATCATGCACAAACTGATAAAATGTAATGAAAGGTTAGAAATGAAGCAAACAACACAAACAGAGGATTGAAACTCATTCACAGAGCTTGCATTGTCATTTCCAATATAAAAAATACATGCATTACAACATCATAGAGGTAGAAAACATGTTACAGTCTTGGAAGAGGTCTGATATTCCACAAAATCACTTTTCAAGGTGAAAGAGGGAGCCTGAAAAACATAAAAAATGTCCAACCCTTCAAAAATGAGCCAAATCTGGCTTTTACAATGCAAAAACTGATCCCAAGAGAGAGAAACGTGGGAAAATGTGAGAGAGCTTCAACCACCAACCAAAATGCAATAAAACAACATGGGCATCCTTACAAGTCCATTCCCTGACATTTTTCATCATGTTGGGAGAGAATGCGAGCCATTCTGCATTAAAAATGGTGGTTGAAATGTCATTTTTGTTCATTACCATGTGCCAGAGGTGTTTTTCAATTTTCTCTCTCCAAACTCCATCAAAATACAAAATTGATACTAGAATCTTGTAGAGAATTTTACCAAATTTCTGTTGATATAAAGAACACAAAAAACTGATCTCTGGATCGAACGTTATGGTCGTTTGAAAATTTAGGGCAAAACAGGGCCAAAACGGGTTGGCGGGCCAAAAAATTGAAATTTTCCCACTTTTTGCATTTGGGAAAATTTTCCCAAAAAACTTTACGCTCTGCCACTCTTGGTGCCACGTGGCGCATTCTAATTGGACGTGGGAATTCTGCGCTTCATTTTCCATCGTTTTGGCCATTGGAAAATTTTCCAAAAATTCTCCGCCGGGCCGATGGCCTGAGGACACGTGGCACGATGTGATTTGCCGTGGGATTTTTTCTGTATCTGTTCCCTCACTTTTGACCATCTTTTTTGACTTGGGCACATGGTAAAACCGTATTGGATGTGGGATTTCCCTGCCATTTTTCCCTGTGGGCCAATCTTCTCCATTTTATCACCACGTGGACACATGGCAAGATCCCATTGGCTCGCATTTAGGGGGCGGACTTTTCCTTTCAATATTTCCTTCAACCTTACTTTAGGAAAAATTCCCAACTTTCCCCCACCCTCCACCGGTCCAGTGCCAAGTGGTGAGCTCCCATTATACGTGGGCCTTGGGGGCAAACATTTCTCTTTTGCTCAAACCTTTGGGAGAAATTCCCAATCTCTCCCTGTGTTCCGAAGCTTCGACCCCCCCGGGGACACGTGGCCTATCCTCATTGGCTATGGGTCTTAGGGGCAAAAAATTAACTTTGCGCCCTCGCCAATCACTTTTGCCAAATTTCCAATCTTTCCTCTACCCTCCGCCACTTCTTGGCCTAAGGACACGTGGCATAACGTGATTAGGCATGGGCCTTTCTTGGAGATTTTTCCATGGCGCCAACACTTAGTCAAATTTTCTATTTTTACTCCACCCTCCGCCACTCCTTTCCTCTAGAGACACGTGGCACAATGTGATTGGATGTGGGATTGGCGTCGAAATTTTTTTTGTGTCAACCCTTAGGAAATTTTTCTAATTTCTCCCCGCCTAGACATGTGGCAACATCCAATTCACCGGCAGGCCTTCAGGGTGAAAAATTCCTTTTGAAAACTTGCTGAACACTTGGTAAAAATTCCAAGTTTACCTACGCTTTCCACCCTCCTGAGGACACGTGGCCTCATCTTATTGGCTGCGGGCCTTTCAGGGAAAAATTTCCCACAAAATCTCCGTCAAGCCATAACTTCAAAAATACATGGAGTTAGGAGGAAAAATTTACCTTTCTGGAAAGCTGAGAAAAAGATCTATCCAATGGTGCCATTTCTAGAAGGTCTTGAGTGCCTAAAAAGCATAAAATTATAACTGAGGCACAAGGGAGGGAAGAATGAAGGGAGTTAGCCACAAAATGTGTAAAGGGCTCATTTTGGATAACAATTTTGGCGACTCAGAGGAGTCATCTACCTGCTGGATGAAGTTACCAGTTGCCTGAAACAATCCATTGGGCATGGAGTCATTATTTTCTCTGCTTGGTACCCCAACTAATTAGAACATTGCACGGAGGAAGATGGAAGGTAGAAAACCATCTGATTAGAGCAAGGCATGCAAAACACATATCCTGGAACAACAAGCTTGTGCCAAAGCACTTAGGGAAAGTAAAGCTAATCTATAACAAACAATGTGCACAAGCACTTGGAGGAATGAAAACCTAAGCTAATATGTACAAGGTGGAGAATTTCCTTCAGTAGCAATGCTTCAGATGGATTCCATTGACTGGAATCTTTAATTCTTCACCATCCAATGAAGACAATTGGAAAGCATTGTTGTCCTTACACTTTGTGACCATGTATGGGCCACTCCAAATGGCATCAAATTTTGAATGCCTCCCTAGTTTTTCTCTGTCTGCATCCCATTTTAACACTAGATCTCCAACTTGGAAAGATCTATCCTTGGCCTTCCTATCAAAGGTATTCTTGATCAAAGCTTGATCCTTCTCCATTGCTTGGGACACCTAATTTCTGAGTTCTTGGAGCTCCATCAATTCTACATATCTAACCTCCATGGGTCCAAACTCTAATAACTCCAATTGTTTCATGAGTTCCAATGTTGGCAACTCAAGTGACATGGGAAAAATTGCCTCTCTTCCATAAACAAGCCTGAATGGATAATTACCTGTAGATCTCTTGGGAGTTATCCTATCAGCCCAAAAGGCTGATTTCAATTTGGTATGCCAAGACATCTGATTTTCATCAAGAGTCCTCCTAATGATCCTTAACAAGTTCTTGTTTGTAGATTCAGCTTGGCTATTACCCTGAGGGTAATAATTTGATGAAGTGCTTAGGTAGATCCCATTCAGTTACCTTGCACCTAATGAATGTCAATGCATTATCTGATATTATTGTAGCAAGTATGCCAAATCTGGTTGCTATTCCCTCTTAGAAGTCCAGGATGCTAGATTCATTTGCTTCCTTGAGTGCTACTACTTCAGTCCACTTGGTGAAGTAATCTGTTGCTGTTAGAATCCATTTGTGCCCTTGGCTTGAATTTGGATTAATGACTCTAACGAAGTTTAAACCCCATTGCATGAATGGCTGATCAACTAAAATTGGATGCAATGGAAGGGTAGCTAGCCTCTCCTTACCCATGAAGAATGCACAATTCTTGCACCTCTTGATCCATGCATAACAGTCACTAAAAATATTGGGCCAATAATAGCCAGCCCTCATGATATTTAGAGCTATCACTCTTGGTGCAAAATGACCACCAGCTGGTCCACCATGGAACTCTTCCAACACACTGTGAATCTGATTTGTACTAATGGATCTTAGCAGCACTCCATTCACATCCCTCTTGAATAAAACACCATCAACAAGGGCATATGGGACAACCTGCAATCTGAAGTGTCTTCTTTTGGTCTTGTTCATCTCTGGAGGGTATAGACCTATGCTTAGGAGGTGCATTATGTCTTGGGTCTAGCAAGGAGTGAGGAAAACATCATTTTCTTCTTGAGTGCTTCCTTTCTCAAGGCTGTCTTGCAACGCAAAAACAACCTCTTCCTCATTACATGCTTCCTTTTGTTTTCTCAAAATCAGCTACTCACACAATCCTTTTCCTCTGACTAACTTGGTGAATTTGATCTCAATGTCATACTCCATGACACGAGTAATCCAGCCTGCTCTCTTTTCATTTAGGTCTTTGTTGAGGAGGAAATATTTAACTCCCACATGAGAAACCAACAATTGAACCTTGTTGTTTGAAACTAGATGCTTGAATTTCTTCAAGCTCCTGATCACTTTCAGAACATGCTTCTCAATGAAGGAATATCTCACCTCATAGTCCTCCAGGATTTGGCTGAAGAAAGCAATTGGCTGCTCATCATTGTCTTTGTTTTTCTGTACCAAAATTACAAAAATAGTATCACCACCCCCAAATGCATAGAGGATGAAATCCTTAGAGAAATCCAGGTTAATGAGAGTTAGGGCTTGAGAGATGGCTTCTTTGATCACTTCAAAACTTTCCTTTCCTTCTACTGTCCATTTGAAAGCTATGCTTTTCTTTAACATCTTGGTGATAGGCTTGACTAGGGTTGCAAAATTTGGGACAAACCTCTGAACAAAATTTATTCTTCCCAAGAAAATTTGAAGGGCCTTCTCGCGGATTGGCAATGGTAGTGATCTTATGGCTTCAACTCTTTCTGGATCAATTGATAATCCTTCTTAGGAGACAATGTGGCCAAGGAGCTTTCCTTCATGGGCTAGAAAAATACACTTTTTAGGATTCAAGGATACTCCAAATCTTCTACACCTTTGGAACACTTGTCTTAAATGAAAGAGATGGTTTGCTGCATTTTGGGAAAAAATAGTGATATCATCAAGATATATCAACACCATGTTGTTAATCAAATCCTTGAATGCCATGTCCATTGCTCTTTGGAAAGTAGCTCCAGTGTTGGACAACCAAAATGGCATTTTCCTGTATGCATAAGTTCCTCATTTGGTTGTAAAGGTTGTCTTGAACTGATCCTCTTCTTTCATCATAATTTGATTGTACCCTGAATAGCCATCCAGCAATGAAAACCTCTCATAGCCGGCAACAACTTGTAAAATCTACTCCATAGAAGGAAGCGGATAATGATCCTTGAGAGATGCTCTATTCAAATCTCTGAAGTCAACACACAATCTGATTTCTCCACTCTTCTTTCTAACTAGAACCAAGTTGGCTACCCAACTAGAATGCTTGATAGGGAATATGATTCTTGACTCTATCAACTTATTCAATTCTTTTCTCATGAGAGGCTCCATGTGTGGATTGACTGGCCTTTGTTTTTGCCTGATGGTTTTAGTACTTGGATCCAATTCAATGGTGTGTTGAGCTAACTCGGGATTGAAACCTTTCAAATCTTCATATCTCTAAGCAAACACATCAGGGAATTCCTGACAAAGCTATATGAACTCATACCTTTCTTGCTCAGTTGTCACCTTACCAATTTGGAGTGATTTGCCTTCTTCCACCTAGATGGACACCGAATCTTCTCCCTTGACTTGGATGTTTTCTTTCTCCTTCCTAAACTGATCATTAGGATTGAAAATGGACTCCAAAGTAATAAGTCCCTTTGGTAGTTTGTTGGTTCTCAGCTATACCACTTGGTCACAATACTACTGCTCCAACTTTTCCTGATTTTTAGCTAAGAACTTAGCCTCTTCTTGCAAGAAATGGATGATTTGTTGATCACTTTCAAACACTTACCAACTCATGTTGTTGTCTGAAACTGAATGCCTTACAATCACATGGCTGTAATTTGTCTTTTTTTATGCTTTCAACAACATCAAAGGCTGCTCCCACTACTGCAACCCTGTCAGCAACTTGGTTCTCTTTTCTAGGAATGGATTTGATGCCAAAGCCCTCAAAATCCTCAATGAGGTCCCACACCCTATTTTTGTAGCACTTGAGTAGATCATTCTTGGCAGCATGCTGCCTCTTAACTTGGTTGAAAATCAACTCACTGTCACCAAAGATTTGCAGGTTTTTTATTCCTCTCTTGATTGGCCAATGTAATCCTTGTATCAAGGCTTTATATTCAGTAGCGTTATTAGAGCATGCAAACTAAAATCTAAAGGCTGAATAATACTTAACTCCTTGAGGTGAAACAAGCATAGCTTCCCCTCCTGCACCTTGTCTACTCCTTGATCCATCAAAAAACAACTACCATACCTCATTGTCATCCTTGTGGTTTGGCTTGGTGATGCTAGGAATAGGTTGATTTTCTTCGTGCATGTAGTGGAATCCTAGCTCAGATTCTTCTATTTCTTGATAAGGATTAAAAGCATTCACCTTGCTTGCCCATTCATCAAGAGTCAAATCTGGGATGCTTCCAACCTTGGTGTCAGTTTCATCAGTTCTTGGATAATCTTCTTGATCAAACACTGAACAATTGGTATTGATTTGACTTGGAGTGCGAGGCTCAATGTGAAAGTTTGCAATAGGTTCAGAACCGATTGTGGCCTTGGTTCCATATCTTGTTCTAAATAACATGTGTGACCAATCAGTAGATAAATAACCTCCAATCTTAGCTATGAAATCCCTTGACAAACATAGGGCAAAGAGTGGTGGAAGGTCTATTACTGAGACATCTTGCAAAACAACAACGTTGGGGCATGCTTGCAAAGTAAGACTCAAGTTTTTGATCACTCCAACTGTTGTTACTACTGTCCCATCCAATTGCACTACCCCTTTTGATATGAATTCATATTGAATCCCCAACTGATCAGCTATTTTCTTGGGCATTACTGAACTACTTGCTCTAGAATTAATCATGCAGTTGTGTACTAAATGGTTTCCAATGATCAATGAAACATAGAATAGAGGGGGCTTCAACATTTTACCTTGTTATCCTCCATGATTCCCCTCAGGCTGGGCAACATTTGTGAGTACCTTCTCTTACATTTGGACCCGCTAATTTGAAGTTGACCAGTCCTTCATGGTAGCTTGTAGCAAATCTCTTTGGCCTGGGATGGATAGTGATTCCCACATAGATATGTTTACATTTGTCTTCTTCATCTGATCAATGATGTTGAATGGAGATGAAGCATCTCTCTGCTATCCCTTGGCCTAAACATTCATTCCTTGCACATGGGCAACAACAACTGGCATTTGAGTTGGCCTAGGAACTATTTTAGGCAGCCCTTGTGTGCTTGGAACTGCATTTTTTTTTCCAATAATTTGTGGAGTGGTAGAAGATTGTGAATTACTTGGAGCCAATGGCTGTTCTTCACCCAAATTTCTCCTTTTTGACCTTGTGTTGGCTGTAACACTTTGGGAGGTTGTTTGATTCATGCCACAAAAATCTTCTGTCTTCCAGTTTACAAGTGTGGTATCATTTGGAGCTGATTATTGTTGGGATGTTTCTTGTTGTTGGTTATTTCCTTAACTCCCTTCACCCTCCAAACCAGTAGTTCTGTCACCATTAATGCTTGATTTAAGGCAGCGTTGAAGCACATAGACTAGTTATGAGGTTCATTGCATGGGAAACACCAATCATACTCTTAAGCTCTGTTGTTTTGCACTGGAACTATTGCTTTGGAGCGTGGATGTAGCATTGGGATTATAGGGCTGAAATGGTCTATTGGCAGAAGGTCTTTCTTGATTTTGATTTGCAGCTAGATTGGGTGGTCTTTGAGGCTGGTATGGCTGCCTGTTAGGCTGAGCTTGAGGCTGGAAAGAAGGTCTAAAATTTTGGGCTTGTTGCCTCTTGAGTGTAACCAGCTCATTGCCTAATTTTTTCAATTGCTTCATGACTTTTTGAAATTCATTTGAGGCACTAGAAGATGATGTATAAGCTTCATTTGAGTTTTGATTTCTAGAAGTGGGAATAAGAGCTAAAATAGGTACTTGACTAGTGTTTGGGCTCTCTAAACTGGGATATAATGGCATTAGAGGCCTAGGAGCTAGGTTGTTGGCTTGAATCAAACAATTCTCAGCTCTAATGGAAATGCTATAAGCAACAAGGATAGTTGTGCCCCCCACGGATTAAATTAACAAAGAAATATCAGAATTTATAGCTTTAAAGTAATATAGAAAAGCAACTTTCTGCTGTTGGCCTTACTGCCACTGGAATTCTCTCCCAAGTCATTTGAAACCTAAAGTTGAAGTCACTCAGCTGCTCATTGGGTGCTCTCTTGATGGTTGTCAGCTGCTCCAGAATGGAGAAGTTATCTCCCTTTTCTCCAAACTGCTCATGGAGGGATATACATAGCTGGTTCTAATTTTGGAGGGATACCTAAGGAATAGAATCCTAAACCATTGCAAATATTTCCCTTTGAATGAAGATTCCATTAGTTTGACAGTAACTTTCATCTCATTAATATCATGGATTGCATACATATTAGCAATATCCTTGACATGATCACTAGGAGTGGTCTAATTCTTTCCAGTAAAGTATGGGATGTTCTTCAATGCTGCAACTGGGATTGGATTTTGTGCATTGAGAGTAAGTGGGCTGCTACCAGTGAAATTGACATAGGGGTTGTGTTGTGCCATTTTGATTGGCCTTAGAACCCTTGTTGATTGAATGAAAGGCCTACCAGGTGGAGGAGTTGATAGAGTTCTGTTTGGTGGAGATGGAGACCTTTGAATTCTCCTCCCTCTTTGTCTTCTTCTTAGAGATAATTGTAGATACTCAAACAACACCTCTTCTTCTCCAACTCTTTACCTTGTGGTGATTTTTCTCATGAGTTTTCAGGTCTACACTACTAAAACCAAATGATTCTTCTTCCTTGGAGTCACCAGATGTGTAATTTAGGGCTCTTTTAAGCAAGAAAATTACAACAAATGAACATCAATTTTGTTACAATGAAGATGAAGATCTATAAGATCCCACCGGGCATGCAAAAATTGTTGTTGCAAATCAGTAGCACCCCTGGATGTTGATCAGATTTCTAGTTTGACATTTTAGACATCCAGTGTGATTGCACAACATTGAATCTTCTCCCCAAGTGTGGGACTTGTAAAAATGGGAAAAGAATCTCCAAGTTAGAGGCTGGTTCCTCAACTCCTCTGATCAGGTGTATTACTTGCAATTTGGAGGGGTTTGAAGCTCAAAATCCTACTCTACATTCCAAGGGGATAGAGATAGAAAATGCAAAAAAAAATTGAAACTAATGCTAATAAGGTGATGTACCAAAGGAGTGGTGAGCATTTTTTTACTTCTGAAAATTGACACAGATCATAGAAATGCAGCAAAACATCATGCAAAAAATGATAAAATGTAATGAAAGGTTAGAAATGAAGCAAACAACACAAACAGAGGATTGAAACTCATTCACAGAGCTTGCATTGTCATTTCCAATATCAAAAATACATGCATTACAACATCAGAGAGGCAGAAAAACATGTTACAGTCTTGGAAGAGGTCTGATATTCCACAAAATCACTTTTCAAGGTGAAAGAGGGAGCTTACAAAACATAAAAAATGTCCAACCCTTCAAAAATGAGCCAAATCTGGCTTTTACAATGCAAAAGTTGAGCCCAGGAGAGAGAAACGTGGGAAAACATGAGAGAGCTTCAACCACTAACCAAAATGCAATAAAACAGTATGGGCATCCTTATAGGTCCATTCCCTGACATTTTTCACCATGCTGGGAGAGAATGTGAGCCATTCTGCATTAAAAATGGTGGTTGAAATGTCATTTTTGTTCATTACCACGTGCCAGAGGCATTTTAAAATTTTCTCTCTCCAAACTCCATCAAAATACAAAATTGAGCCTATAATCTTATAGATAATTTCACCAGATTTCTGTTGATATAAAGAGCATGAAAAACTGAGCTCTGGATTGAAAGTTATGGTCATTTGAAAATTTAGGGCAAAACAGGGCCAAAACGGGATGGCGGGCCAAAAATTTGAAATTTTCCCACTTTTTGCATTTGGGAAAATTTTCCCAAAAATCTCTACACTCCGCCACTCTTGGTGCCACGTGGTGCATTTTGATTGGATGCGGGCCTTCTGCGCTTCATTTTCCACCATTTTGGCCATTGGAAAATTTTCCAAAAATTCTCCACCGGGCCGATGACCTGAGGACACGTGGCATGATGTGATTTGCCGTGGGATTTTTTCTCTATTTGTTCCATCGCTTTTGAGCATATTTTTTGACTTGGGCACATGGAAAAACCCTATTGGATGTGGGCTTTCCCTACCATTTTCCCCTGTGGGCCAATCTTCTCCATTTTATCACCACGTGGACACGTGGCAAGATCCCATTGGCTCACGTTTAGGGGGTAGACTTTTCATTTCAATATTTCCTTCGACCTTGCTTTGGGAAAAATTCCCAACTTTTCCCCGCCCTCCGTTGTTCCAGTGCCACGTGGTGAGCTCCCATTATATGCGGGCCTTAGGGGCAAAAATTTCTCTTTTACTCAAACCTTTGGGAAAAATTCCCAATCTCTCCCTTCGTTCCAAAGCTCCGACCCCTCAGGGACACATGGCCTATCCTCACTGGCTACGGGTCTTGGGGGCAAAAAATTAACTTTGTGCCCTCTCTGATCACTTTTTCCAAATTTCCAATCTTTCCTCTGCCCTTCGCCACTTCTTGGCCTAAGGAAAAATGGCATAACATGATTGGGTGCGAGCCTTTCCTGGAGATTTTTCCATGGCGCCAACACTTAGTCAAATTTTCTATTTTTACTCCACCCTCCGCCACTCCTTTCCTCTAGAGACACGTGGCACAATGTGATTGGATGTGGGCTTGGTGTCGAAATTTTTGTTTGTGTTAACCCTTAGGAAAATTTTCTAATTTCTCCCTGCCTGGACATGTGGCAGCATCCAATTCGTCGGCTGGCCTTCGGGGTGAAAAATTCCTTTTGAAAACTTGCTAAACACTTGGTAAAAATTCCAAGTTTACCTCCACTTTCCACCCCCCCTGAGGACACGTGGCCTCATCTTATTGGTTTTGGGCCTTTCAGGGGAAAAGTTCCCACAAAATCTCCGTCGAGCCATAACTTAAAAAATACATGGAGTTAGGAGGAAAACTTTACCTTTCTGGAAAGCTGAGAAAAATATCTATCCAATGGTGCCATTTCCAGAAGGTCTTGAGTGTCTAAAAAGAAAAAAATTATAACTAAGGCACAAGGGAGGAAATAATGAAGGGAGTTAGCCACAAAATGTGTAAGGGGCTCATTTTAGATAGCAAGGACATGATACTAAAACATGCTCTAGTGTTTTGGGATGAATCTGTGTCTTCAGAAGAATTACCATTATATTTTATCCTTATAAAGAAATTTGTAATATGTATTTTGTAATATCGTGTATGTGTGTGTGTGTGTGTGTGTGTGTGTGTGTGTGTGTGTGTGTGTGTGTGTGTGTGTGTGTGTGTGTGTGTGTGTGTGTGTGTGCGTGTGTGTGTGTGTGTGTGTGCGTGCTTTCAAGGGAAGGCCCCCCTAAAATAGAACTCCATTTTGTTCTATGAATATTGTTGAATAATTGCTCACAGTTGTAGTAGCATTTGATTGATGTGATTTTATGTGACACATTTTATTGATTACTTTTGTGTCAAATTTTAAGTGATAATTTGAAAAGTACTAGTCCCTATTTTTAATATTTACATTTACCCTCACTAATACCATTATAATTTATTGGTCCATGATTGACGATTAACTCCTCTCCCTTCATATATTGCTTGAATCTCGATATGTTTGTTAAGAAGGAATTTATTATTGATTTAATGTATAACATTCTATCCTTAATGATATCATATTCATCATGCTAAAATGACATTTAAAAGGTGGAGGCATACAAGATAGTGACGTCAGTTTAAAGGAGAATGTTTCACCATGTTTTACATTTAATATTAACCATGAATTCATACCTGGGTTTGGTGGACATGTGTAAAGGTCCAGTTGAAGAACTAGCTTGACAATTATAAATTCAAGGCCCATGGTCATTTTCTGACACTTACTTTCTTTTCCAAAATCATGGGGGACCAAATTTAGCACATCGAACCAATATCAAGCCATGAGTATGTCCAGGTTTCTTCCAGTTCTGATATAGACTCAGATGAGGTTATTGTTGTGAAATCCTTTGCACTCTCTACTTCTAGTTCTCCTTTTGATGGTTCTTCCAACCCACCCTCTCCTGGATAGTCGACTAATACCACTATTCCCCTTCATTCTCTTGGAACTTGTCCTGCAGAGCTCTAATCGGATTCCCTGTCTGAGCAACCAAATCCCAAAGTATTACTAGAACTCTCTATTCTTTATCCAGAATCCCTGGACCCGGAACCTATGGATTATCCACATGCTACTACAAATGATGCGGATATGGAAATTGGTGGAAATCAATCCCCAACGGTGACCCCTCAGATGGATAGTCAAGTTAAAACAATGTCTTCCATCCTTGCAAAGATGCAACGAGATTTTGAAGTGCTTAAAACCTAGAAAGACTTAACACACACCAGCACAACTATCATTGATAAAGAATGTGTCAGGATACTAACCCTAGCCAACACTCTGACGGAGAAGAAAGATACTAATGCAGCTAGGAAAGTGATTTAAGAACTGAAAAATATATTATGATATGTAATATTTATGTTATAATATAGTTATAGATTTTTTGGTATGCATATGTTATGATATGTAATGTTTGTGTAATATAATGTTTATGTTTCAAAAACTATCTGAGAGGTATGTCCTAAATTGTACGCAAATGTTATATTGTTTGCTTGAGGAAGGTACAATCTAGTTTGAGAACAATAATATTTAAATTAGATCTTCCTCAATGTTTCCTCCATACTCATGCTTTCTATTAGTTAAAAAAACTTAAGTAAGAACTGAAAAATATATAATAAATGGACAAATAATTAATAAATGTCAAAATTAATAACATCTAAAAATAATTTAATAACTTATAATTTTGAAATATATGTTATAAGTTACTAAGTTATTAAATTATGAAATTATTTTTAGATGTTATATATTTCAAAAAGGATACATTTATTTAATATAAAGGACAGTTCCAATAATAAAAAGGATTCAGTTATTTTATAATTTAATAACTTATAGTAGTCTAAGAGATTCTCCACAAGGTAAATAATGAATGGATACATAATTACTTATAATATAGATAAAATCCATAGTAGCAAATTTCGTACGGATAGTATTAAACGGTGGACACAAAACATGAAAAAAATTGTCCACAGAAAAATACGGCAATATATATATATATATATATAGTGATTTTAATAATTAATACCAATGGGCTATTATAAATATAACATAAATTCTAAACATATTCTCATTAAGTGGACTTTATATTATTTCTAGCTACAGTTTTTGGCTTTTTGGGAAATTGATTTGGTAAAAAAAAATTATTATTTACATCTGTAAGACTAGGTTTTACTTTTTTTTGATATTTAAACTAAAAAATACCGAATTTTTTTGAGTTTCATTCGGTGAAGGGAAGAAAATGAAAAAATATGGTAAATTTGTAAAAAATCGACCGTATTTGGTAACTGTGATAAAATCCCTACAAATTACAATAGATTTCAATAAGTGACATGCATGTAGTCATTTTAAAAATTGTTTATAGATTTATTCTTTCTTAAACTTATCTTGTTTCTAATATTGCTTCTATTCTTTCTAAAATTCCTAAGATTTTTCAATTTCACATGTTCATATTTATTTCCATGTTCCTATTTCGTCGTCCTTCGCCAAACCTCATCTTGTTCCGTCCATCCACGTGTCTGTGCCATTGGTTGTGTTTTTTATTTCCCATTAACTGGTTGTGTAGTGTTGTGTGGGGGGAAGTGTTGCTTTCTAGGGAGCCACACATGAGCCTGCACACATAGTTGCTTTCCTGCCTGTCTTTTGTCCTTGTCATCACCTATTCTTGTAGATACTCTTGCATTGCTACAATGGTGCACCTTTTAATTTGTCCTTTCCTTATTGAAACAATGGAATTTGTTCTTCATTTTAATTTATTTACAATGTAGGCACTAAAACCCTATCTGGAAATTTAGCCTACAACAATTTGCTTATGTCATGTGCTTGCTACGTGATTCCCTTTAGCATTTTCAATCACCACTGAATTTGCTTTGCCTTTTCTTTATTACCTTTGATTGAGGGAAGGAAAAAGAGAAATCCTAGAAATGGATGATGATTTAATGTTAAGGAATGAGGAGCACCATGGAAATCATGTTCTGTGGTATCATTCACCACCTCAAGATGTTTGGGAAAATGTATTTCTTTGGATTCCATTAGAATCCATATGTAGGTTCTCTCTAGTTTCTAAGGAATGGAAAGCACACATGACTTCCACCAAATTCTTTAGGCATTACAATAAAATAAGGAACAAACATCCATCGATAACTGTAAATCATGATCGTGGTCATCAGTAGTTGAGCTAAAAAATTTATAGTAGAACATAGAAAATTATCAAATCTTCATGGTTATCATGCTTTGATTGGGTACGGTTTGAATATTCACATCGAGGGATAATATTATTTTGTTTGAGTCATATTTCAAGGGTATGTAATCCATTAAAGTTTAAAACCTCCTTCAACCTTCCTTGGATGTTATCAACTCAACCTAATGAATGTCAGTTTTATATTTATGCGTGTGGAATTCTTGTGTCAGATGAAAAAAAGGGGTATAAAGTGGTTCAAGAAGGTGCTAATATATCTAGAGGTAAAGAAGGAAATGGTACTATAGAAATTTATGATTCTTCTATGGGGACTTGGAGGATTGTGGCACAATTGAGAGATTGATTATTTTATGGACCTGTTGTCTTCAATAACAATTTTTTCTTCTTAATGTCATATGAACCTGTGTTGGGTGTGAGAATTTATAATATTCAAGATTATTCTACTGTGCATTTTCTGTTGTTACCTGTAAGGTATGATAGAGACCATTTCCATCACTATAGACCAAGGTTGGTTGTATCTGAAGAAAGGGTGCTACTTACAACACCAACCCTAGATGGGGACCATTTGAGGGACAATTATGTTTGATCTTGAGCTCGAGTTTGGAACGAGGAGAGGCAATGTTTGGTCTTGGAAAGAAATTGCAAGGATGCACCACACAATGAGCTAGTGTTTTTCCATGAGGAAAAGGATGTTCTTATTTAGTTGCACTACATTGGGAGAGTTCTTATGTTTCAGACAGGATTTCTGGAAATATCCTCATCCTTTGTTTTCATTTAAAGAAAGGGTATTGGTCATGGCTACCAGAATATATAAACACAACTGACATGTGTTATAATAGTGGCATTGTCTTTGATCCCAGGCTGATTTGAGACAACTACTTGACTCCTACTATATATCAATATCTACACACACATGTATGTATGTATATCCATAAATATATATTGAGATTTTTGTTTGTCTTTTCCAAAGCTTATAAGTAAGATTAATAATTGAAGTGTCTGTTTCTTTTAAAGTAGAAGAACCTACAATCAAATATGGGAATAACACTAGAGAAATAATTAGTCACAAACGTAAAATGACATGAGCCTAAGACATGATAAATTTGCCTCTACTACATGCTATTTCCTTCGAGATCACAAATTACCAATGTATTCCTTTGAAATAAATTCATCTTCTTTGACTTGAATTAAACTTAAAGTTTCAAAATTCAAAATCTTGATCATGTTTCTTGGTACACACATGTATAAATACCAATGTGGAAATATTCTTCACATGTTGCAAGCACTACTTCTCCATATCGTTAAATTTATCTCCTGTTGATTATTACGAAAAAACATTCTTACTGCTGCACATACCAAACATAAAAAAATTAATAGCAACCAACGACGTATCATTGCTTATTAAATATAAGTTATTTTTTCCTTATTATTAAAGTTATAAATCCTTCCCTTCCCATTAGACAGATAGATGGAAGGATTCTGAGCCTCTCCAAGTCAAAGGAATTCCCTAGACTCCAAGCCCATGTAAAAAACTGATTCAATAAATTTTTAGGTCCGCGGTGTTAGTGAGGCAAGGCAGAGTGGCAGTGAGCAATAAGAAGATATTGCATGTGAATTTTTGTTCCTCCGAGAGGCCAAGTGTCACACATTCCAGGCACTTGACCATAAAGGTAAGGCATGGGGTAAGTGCACCAAGTTGGTGGATAAAAAAGGGGTCATAAGTGGACGTCATATTGCAAAAAACAACGAAATCTAAACTTGTAGGGATTATTAGCAATATGTGCACTTAAAATTAGGAAAAAAAATATAAATATGAATCGTAGCATCTAAAA
Source organism: Taxus chinensis (assembly GCA_019776745.2). Lineage (NCBI taxonomy): Eukaryota > Viridiplantae > Streptophyta > Pinopsida > Cupressales > Taxaceae > Taxus > Taxus chinensis. The sequence continues at coordinate 198,299,855 of CM034153.1, forward strand.
TCTAGTTTCTAAAATATTTCTTTTTTAAAATGGACAAGTTTAGCTATATTAAACACTTAAAATTATATGACTTGTTTTTTGTTTTTGAAAAAACCTATAAGATTGTAGTTTGTTTTCCCGTGAATTGGATGACCAAATCTTGTTATTTTTTTTTCCTTTGGTGAAAAGTTAGATGTAGTTATCTATCTTGGGATGGATTTTATTTTGTATTTTTTTGAGCAATGTTTTTTTAATATTTTTTCCATGAAAGTGGTCTAAAAATATTTAGAAAATGGAGCACTTTCTATTTACCCACCATAACTATATCAAAAAATATTGAAATCAATTTTTTTTAACATGTATAGAATTTCTCCACATTTGGGATGGTATAAGTTTTATCACATTTTGAAAAACGAAACAAAAGTTGCAGTCCTAAACGTAGACATGAACATTCACAGGAAAAAATGTCGTAAAGACATATTATTAGTTAAAAAATTTAAAATGATAGTTATCTTATTCTATTCAATTTAAAATAAATATTTCTATGAAGCTAACAGTCTGCCCTACGTGATGGCACCATTTTTGTTAAATGTTTTCAGTATTTTAGCATGGTTCAAGTCTGTGGAAGAGCAAATTTGAAGTTTTTTGACCCTTTACATTTCATAATGACCTTCCACAGCTTTGGTTGGGGCAAAACAAATATTTCTTGACCCTTGGGGTTGGATTTGATGATACAGATAGAACCGTGATCATGGTTTACAAACCATGATAGCGGGTTTTTAAACAAGAACCGTGATCGTGCTTTATAAACTAGGCGTGGTTTATAAAGCACTATTGCAGTGCATAAATCATATTTATACACATCCCAATGTTCTAATTACCATGTGATTTTTACTATTTGATGTTACCGTATGAATTACTATGAAATTCTATCATTTTTTTCACATTTTTCTTATCACCAGAAGTAAAACATCATGGGAGACAAGAAACAAAGTCAAAAAATGAAGACGTTAAGTAAAAAAACACCAAATGAATTAGAGGAAAACAGATTTCAAAATGCTGAGTGAATGCGAAATATTCATGAATCAAGAAGAGGTTCATCTTCAACCCCTAATATTGTAAGAAATGAGGAACCAAGTAATGTTTCTACTATTAATGTTGAAGTTGAATTAAATACTCGTGATGAAGATGTTTTTACTGTCAATGTTGAAGAAGAATTAAATACTCGTGATGTAGAAAATGTTGAAATTGAAGGAGACAATGAAAATATGAATAAAGAAATTCAGGTTGAAACTGTAGACAAGTAAAATTTGACAAAAACACCTCCTAGGATTTTCCGTAAGAAACCTAATTATTTTATTGAAATTTATGAAAACATTTTGAAACTAATGTGTGACAAACTTTCTGAATGGAAAATCAGAAGAAAAGTCATTGAAATTTGGGATAATCATTTTGAAATTTTAAATGATTCCCAAAGATGCCAGTTGTTGGTTAATTTGATGAAATTGAATAAAATGAGACCTACATTAAACACCTTAGGATTGACAACATCTAATATACATGGTCAAACCTCTACAATTGTTGAAAACCTTCATGATGCATATCACACTGTTGGTGTCAAGAGACACACTAGGGATAGTAATATTGTCTGTCGTGTACTTTCTACTAGTGGTGTAAGTGAATCAATAAAAAACAACATTTGATTACACAAACAAGTCGAATGTTGCAAGTTAATCAAAAAACTCTAATGAAAGCAATTGAAAGATGTAATATCCTTCAATCACTCAATAACATCAATTTTTGGGCATTTTCTACTTGAGCACCTCGTAAGGACAAATATAATACTAATGCTATAAGAGAAGTTGTTATTCAATTTTGGCATGATAACACTAGAGTTTCACCTAATACAAGAGATGTTGTAAAACATAGAGTTGGTTCTATTAATCGCAAACCACATCTAAAGCATTTCTTAAATATGACTCAAACTCAATTTTTTTGTAAGTTTCAATAAGAGCATCTGAAAATTAAAATTAGTCAACATTTTTTTGAAATGTTAAAACCATTCTATGTGAAAATCAACCACGCTCACACCACTTGTTGTAGGTAACATGTTGAATTTTCTATGCATTATGCTAAATTTTTATGTATTCATTCTATTTTTCATTCTAAAACTATGTTATCAGAATGTGGTGTTCAAGTTCCATCAATATCTTCTAGGGATTTCATTCCTACGATATTTTTTGAAAAAGAATTTGGTCAATTTTTTTATAGTTAGGATTGTTTAGATGGAATTTGTGGTACATGTGGCAGATTACCTAAATTGGAAAATTACATCCATGAGCAAATTGAAGCTGCAATAGAAAATAATTTAGTTGAGTTTGATAAATATAAATCAGTTGCATACTAGTTGAAAGATGGAAAAGAGTCTAAATGGTGTGAGCTAGTTATAGAACATATGCCTGTTTTTTAATTTATGAGAAAATTTAAGGATGTAATTGTTTATGAGTATGCTAGGCATACACCCAGAGCTCGATGGTTTGATGAACAGTTCAAGATATGAAAAGACACATTTCCTATTGGTAGTATTAATTTAGTGGTCAATTTTATAGAGAATTACACATTATAACCACAAATAGAGGTTCAATCACAATATTACAACTCAGTACAAGTTTCCATTTTTGTGCATATAACATTTATACATTCTCCTGATAATACAAAGAATGATCAACTTTTTTTTAAGAGAGTACCACTTTTATATTAGTGATGATCGTACTCATTCTACTAAATTTGTGCAAGAGTGTTTCCAGTTATTTTATGGAAACTTGTCTGATAGGTACATCCACTTCAAACAACATTATACATGGTCAAATAATTACATGTCTCATTTTAAGAATGCACGAATGTTTTATTGGATGAGCAGGATGCACATCAAGATGGGTGTGCAACATATTTGGAGTTTCACTGAGGCTAGACATGGAAAATGAGAGCATGACGGTGTAGGGGCATGTGTGAAAAGAGCTCTTGTAAGAGAAGAGTTGAAGTACAAAGATGGTGCTAAATTGAAAGATGCAAAGAGCATAGTGGAATGGTGTATTGAAAACATGGCCTGAGGTTCTCAAGAAATTTCCAAGGTTTGAAAATATTTTTGGTTGATAGAGGAACAAAAAATTGCTAACTACGAGGATTATATGACACTCACTGGGTCTAGTGATATGCACTTATTTTGTAGCTCAGACACTACTTCGTGGGCCACATGGACAATAAAGTTGACATGTTTTTGTGCATCTTGTATCGAATTTGTCACTGCTGAGTGTGATTCACAAGAATGGGTGGATGGATGGATTTGTAGGCCTCTAACTAGGTTTCCTAGTTATCAACCTCCACAAGTATTACAAGTTTTTTATGTAGATGAAGTTGTAACATCCAAGGACTTTGACAAAATTTGATTTTGGTGTGACAAGGTATTTATGGTTATTTACAATTTTTGTATTGAGTTATGTCCATTGAAATTTTAATATGTACAATTTAAATTTGAGTTGAAACCCTTTTTTTATAGGATATGTGTTTGTAGTTATTACGACAGAAGATAATGAAGAAGGAACAGACTATTTCTTATGTCATTGCATCAAGAAAAGAAAGAAGTTGACTTCTCCTATTATAGATGGCGAAGATATTGAGTACCCTACAGGGTCAATGGTAGTTAATGGAACTTGGATTCGATAGTATCCATTTAAAAACTCATCTTTTTGGGTTTTTGAAGACTTTGAGACACACAGGAAAATAATATTATATTCGCATCTAGTTCTAGTGACAAATATTCAGCTGTATAGATATCGAGGAAGGCCTAATAAAAAATTCTTTGGAAGGTTCAAGAGTCAGATCATGAAGCAATCATGTTTGCTATTCAGAGTAGATCCGATCTTGATGGTTCATTAGAATGAATTTACAATGCTCATGTCTGGTATATATAATTTATTTGGTATATATAAATTTGTTAGATAAATTTAAGTTCATGTATTTTATTAAATTTGTGTATTTTGTAGATATCTAGTATGGTTTTGATTTGAAACTTAAATTCTTTGACTAACACTTTTATATGTAGGTTAGTGGTGGTAGAAAAAGTTCTACCTTCACATGGTTGAAAATGTTAGTAGAGAATTATAAATTCTCGAAGCTAAGAGAAGCTTTCATTATTTTACAAGAAAATATGAGAAATTAAAAATGATTTATGTACCTATGAAGGGGGTTCTTGGCTCTGGAGGAGGTACCCCAGAAGGACCTGGAGCTTAGAGAACCAAAAAAACACCTCCCAAAGTGTTTACAAGACCATCACTACATGTGTGCATAGTTGGTTCACTGCCACGACCCACCATTTACAGAATATACCATTTGACAACCTTACACTGTCTCAAACTACACTATTTGGCACATTTTCAAACAATTGGGTAGCAAGAGCACCGATTGGAGAAGGAAAAAACTAAGACAAGATATTTTAGAGGGTCACTATGCCAAGGTGTAGGATCAAATAAGACATCCTTAGGTGCCACGACTCACAGTTTACAAAATATACCATTTGAAAGCCTTACATTAGCTCAAACTACACTATTCAGTGCATTTGTAAACAATAGGGTAGCGAGAGCACCAATTGGAGAAGGAAAAAACAAGATAGTCTATTGTATAGGGTCCTTACGCCGAGGTTTAGGATTGAACAAGACATCCTTAGGTGCCATAGAGTGCACGTAGTCACCCATCGAAGTTGAAATTTTTTTTGGTCTCAGGGCTCTTAAGGGACTACACCCAAACGAGGTAGCCCAAAAGGAACGACGTTGTTGTGCAATGAAACAACACCTCCTCTAGCATTCACCTAGCCACCTAGATGTGTCAGGGTATTTGGTTTGCTGCCACGACCCACTGTCTACATATTATACCGTTTGACATCCTTACACTATCTCAAACTACACTATTCAGTGTGTTTGCAAACAATAGGTCAGCGAGAGCATCGATTAGAGAAAGAAGAAATTGAGATAGGATATTGTAGAGGGTCCCTACACCAAGGTGTAGGATTGAACAAGACATCCTTAGGTGCCACTGAGTGTGCATAGTCACCTGTCAAAGTTGAATGATTTTTTGGTCTCAGGGCTCTTAAGGGACTTTTCCCGAATGAGGTAGCCCGGAAGCAATGATGTTTTTGCATGCCAAAACGATGCCTCTTCTAGTGTTCAACTAGCCACCCAAATGTGTTTTTGCAGTCGGTTTAGTGCCACAACCCACCGTTACAAAATATACTGTTTGACATCCTTACACTGTCTCAAACTACACTATTCGACGTGTTTGCAAACAATAGGGAAACAAGAGAACTGATTGGAGAAGGAAAAAATGAGATATGATATTGTAGAGGGTCCCTATGCCAAGGTGTAGGATCAAATAAGACATCCTTAGGTTCTGCAGAGTGCGCGTAGTCACCCGTCAAAGTCAAATGATTTTATGGTCTCAGGGCTCTTAAGGGACTACAGTCAAACGAGGTAGCCCAGAAGCAATGACGTTGTCGCGCACCAAAATGACACCTCCTCTAGTGTTCACCTGGCCACGCAGATGTGTCCATGCATTCATTTTGGTACCATGACCCACCGTTTAGAAAATATACCATTTGACATCCTTACACTATCTCAAACTACACTATTCAGCACGTTTGCAAACAATAGGGTAGTGAGAGCACCGATTGGAGAAGGAAAAAACTAAGACATGCTATTGTAGAGGGTCTATACAGCGAGGTGTAGGATTAAATGACATGTTTTTAGGTGCCATGGAGTGCGTGTAGTCACCTCTTGAAGTTGAACTATTTTTTGGTCTTAGGGATCTTAAGGGACTACGCCCGAACGAGGTAGCCCAGAAGCAATGACATTGTCGCACACCAAGATGATGCCTCCTCTAGTGTTGACCTAGCCACCCAGATGTTTCTGTGTAGTCAGTTTTGTGCCATGACCCACTGTTTACAAAATATACCGTTTGACATCCTTACACTGTCTCAAACTACACTATTCAGCGCATTTGCAAAACAATAGGGCAGCGAGAGCACCAATTGGAGAAGGAAGAAACCGAGACATGATATTATAGAGGGTCCCTACGCCAAGGTTTAGGATCAAATGAGACTTCCTTAGGTGCCATGGAGTTTGTGTAGTCACCCATCGAAGTTGAACAATTTTTTGGTCTCAGGGCTATTAAGGGATTACACCTGAACGAGGTAGCTTGGAAGTAATGACATTGTCGTGCGCCAAAATGATGCCTCCTCTAGCATTCACATGACCACCTAGACATGTATACATAGTTGGTTTGGTGCCATGACCCACCATTTACAAAATATACCATTTGACATCCTTACATTGTCTCAAACTACACTATTCGGTGCGTTTGCAAACAATAGGGCAACGAGAGCACCGATTGGAGAAGGAAAAAATTGAGACAGGCTATTGTAGAGGGTCCCTACACCAAGGTGTAGGATCAAACAAGACATCCTTAGGTGCCACGAAGTCTACGTAGTCACCTGTCAAAGTTGAATGATTTTTTGGTCTTAGGGCTCTTAAGGGACTCTTCCCAAACGAGGTAGCCCGGAAGCAACGACGTTATCGCGCACCAAAATGATGCCTCCTCTAGCATTCACCTAGCCACCCAGACATGTCCACGCAGTTGGTTTTGTGTCACAATCCACAGTTTTCAATTTTTTCAACAATTACAACTTTTTTAACTTTTTCAACAATTACAACTTTTCAACGTTTTCAACAATTACAAATTTTTCAAGAAATTTTTGAATCAAAAATTAAAAGAGAATAAGAAGATGGTTATGCAATTATTGGTTATTGTGAATACTCACCCAACAAAGATCCTAAATAATCTAGATAGATGATATGAATAGTTACTCTTGTTTAGTGTTCAACCACTCATAAAAAAATAAATAAGCCTCTTCTTCTACTTCCCAAGCAAAAAACTTTAATCCTCATCTAGTTTATCAAAGGAATTAGTAAAAATACATGTTCCAAGAATCCTACCAACACTAAAGAATCACTTCCCACTCCTAGAACCATTCATTCCTAGAACCTTCTTTCCTTAAAATCCTCCTCTTTTAGGAAATAAGAACCTTTCTATCTTTCCTTGTTGGTCAATGGACCTATAAATTGAATAATTGCATTATTGACTATGGCGCCTCTAACAATGTCATGCTTATAAAATTTTCTAAATCTATTGGTATTACCCTCAACCTTACTATTGGCCATTGTTACTACATGAAAACAAAATAATTACCTCTTTTCACCCAGGTGAAATATTCTCAAGCCAGAATTTGTAGACTTCCTTGACAAGAAAATCAAGATGGAAATACTTGTGGAAGACATGCTAGCTACGTATGGTATATTGTTGAGGACAAATTTTCTATCATGATATTGGTGGGGATATAAAGATGGATTGGTCATACACCACCATACTCATCAATGGTAAAATGAATAATATCCTTTTGGTAAATAAAATTAAATACACAGTTCAAAAGCGAAATGACCCAAGGAAAGACATCCTATTTCAAGAATCAAGGTATGAAATATTCTATCACAACTTAAGAGAAAAATGATAAGTTTCCCATGTTGATGGAGGAATACACATGTTTCCCTTAATTTCTTAACAATTGTACCATGAAATGTTGCACCATAGTAATGTTATATTCATATATGTTGCACCATAGTTTTTTAATTTTAAATCAAACATACATATAGAATTAATATACATAGAATATACATACATAGAAGGATATCATGTGCAATGAATTTGAATCAAACATAGAAGTAATCTCGTTATGAAAACCAACACATGGATATATAATGTATCAAACTAAGTGTGCTGAATGCACGTCTCTGAAAATATAAGTTCATAACATGTGTACATCTTGAACCAAGTGTGTCATACATATATGACCACATGCAGTCGCATACAGCTATATATACAATTTCCTATGAAGAATCATGAACTAGGACCAGCTGGCCCATAGATATATCTATGTACATCCACGTCCTATGAATATAATCATGAAACATTTTCCCTCTCTTCTCCCTGCTAGAAGTAACATGTTCACAACCTGGGGATGTAGTGGAGGGAGATGCCACTACGGATTTCATCCATGTGGTCCTAGGTGTTTTTTAAGCAGGCCTGCAACCTAACCTGCACATTCCTAAACAACAAGTTTTTAACAACCATATTTTAAAAATACATTCAAAATTTAGAAACTTAGAATTTAGTTAAAATGCATATGAAATCTTACCACAATGTCATGATCCCTATCAATTTGTCATTGACACATGGAAGGGACAACAATAGACTCATGAGAGGTAAGCTACATACAAATAATTAAATTTCAAATTAAATATTTCCTGTACAAAATTTGATATTTTAGATTTAATCAATAAGAAATAATTCCTAAATAAATTTAACAAATTTGAAAAATTGTACCTCAGTTAGTGGATCTGCAGATGCTATGGCAGTATCTATAGCAGCCCCCATAGTCTGCATTTATGGAGGAGTCTCTCTTGCAGTCATAAGCTATACAAAAAACATGTACAAATCAATATTAATCTATATGACTACCACATAACAGAGCCAAAGCATAATCCATGTGAGCTTCCACAATTAGAAACAAAGTGTAAAGAAAAACTAATCTACGTAAAAGTCACATGAGGTGTGCTAATAGCCTCCGTTCCTAGAGGAGATGCTAACCAACCAGGATCCTGCACGTATAAAAGACAAACATATATTAATATGTACATGTACATGTGAAACATTATAATAATAAAAGTGCACAATCAAATGAAATTTTAAATTTAAGTACAACTTGAAACTTACGTTTGTAACATGCCCAACTGCAGTAGCTAGCATGTCGACGCCGAATGTTTCCTTCACCGGCTCTTTCTATTTAAAATAAAATAAAAAATTAGTTTTTACATGTATGTACATAACATATATACTAAAATCTCAAACATGAATTAAACTAATGTATATATATATATTTATATTAAATATTTATTCGACATTTACCTATGAAAGACCAAGATCTGTTGCACCAGTTCCTAAAACATCCACCATCATCTCATCTAGAGAAAAGAAATGTGATCCAACAAATGATTTCTCACCCACAGTGCATACGGAACCACATGATCCACAGTGGTGTGGCATGCCTTAGAACTGGCGCCTCCACCAACATCATCAGATGTAATCTGCTCACTATGTTGGGTCAGAGTGTCAGTGAGCTCCCTCAATGCATGTAGTGTGTCAATCTCCACAACCTCCTTCACTGTAAGAGGGATAACTGAAGGTACTGGGGGATCCTTGGTTGATTCTACACATGCCACCAGTTCTACTATGTGCAGAGCCACCACCTTGTCCATAAAAATTAGAAAAGTCAAAATAATTTGGGACCTCATTAAGCACAAACTCACAATATAATTTCTTTTAAAAATAGAGGGGAACGTCATTGTTGTTGCATGGTGGATAATCAAAAACTATCCACCATTGGTCCTAAAAATTGTTCTTGATTCGGTCATCGTGGCACCAATGGATTGGGATCCGTTTGCAAGTAACTGCGTGGGGGGGGCATTGGTTCTTGGGTTAGTAAATAATGCACAAATACGGTCTTTTCCAATTTTTTTCTTTTACAACCGCATGGGATAATTTTACATACCACTACCTACAATCACCTCTAAAGGTATTCCATCTATCTATTTTGTTGGTTTGCAGAGTCAACTTCGCCAATCAATGTTTGCAATGTGCTGGCTAAAGTCATGCGAGATGGATTTGTGGCATGATTTTGTCTTATATTATGAATAAGGTTCTCAATTGCAATTTTATTTTGTCATATTTTGCAACGATTATCTACTTTTGTTCCTGTTGGTTCCGTGGGGACAGAAGGAGCCACAAGAGGTAGATCTATGTTTGGAGGATGGTTTTACGGAATCTTTGGAGGGTTTTCAGGATTATTTGGAGGGTTTTGAGGAATATTTTGATGGTTTGACAGATTACAAGCTTGCCAAGCAACTAACAAAACAAAAATATTGTATACATAAACAAAAAAATGGAAAACCCATGAAAATCACAAAAAATAACCTAAAATGCAAACAAAATGATCAAAATCGAGGGCTTACCTCTTTGTCTTGGTGACATGGTTGAAACTATCATGATCCACTAGTCCGAAGAGTAATTTTTAGGGGGTATTCAAAGCACAAGTGCCAAAGGTCTAGGAGAAATCGCGGTTGGAAAGGAAAAATGAGGGAAAATGAGGAGTCACGAGTTTATTATTTTTTGTCTCAGAGGACTGTGATTATGGTTTGAAACTGTGAGCGTAATTTATAAACCGTGCTCACGGTTTTAGGTTTGGAAATCATCGAGCCTATAAAAATTTCAGGTTTTTATGTCCACTTAATTATCCACCATCTTGGTGCACTTACCCCATGCAAAATAAATGAAAATTTGTGGGCCTCATTAGAGTAAAATTATATAGAGGTTATTCTCCAAACAAGTTATAGAAGATTTGCCATTCGATTTTCAACTATTTTTAATATTTTTATCGTTTTCCCTGAAAGAACAAAACAAGTTATAAGGATATTCGCCGAAATAAAAAAACTGGTTACATGTATATTCGCCATGATTTATATAATTTTTTTTATAGGGGGGTTTCCTTAAAATTTTCCCTGGAAGGATTCCACATTCTACGTTATAAAGGATTTCAAATTCTACAATATGAAGGATTTTAAAGTACACATTATAAAGGATTATCCCAAATTTGACGAGAATCTTCAAAATTCCATATTTTTTGATGGGGACCAAAAAATTGATAAATATTGGTACCATTAGAAAGGTATTGAAATTAAATACATGTTGGAGGTGGATTTTTGTCATGATTAAGAAATTTTAAGAAATAAAAAGGAAAAAGTATACAAGAGTCCAAAAGCTGCACAAAGGGTAAAATCCATGAAGGAATTGATAATTCGCACTATGATGAACAATGGCTCGCACAATGAAAGATTTGAACATATGAACTTAAAAGAATTAAATTTCCACACTATGTAGGATTTAAAATTTCAAACTATGAATAATTTCAAACTCCAAACTATAAAGGATTTTAGAATCCGAACTACAAAGGATTTTCCCAATTTTGATGGTAATCTTCAAAATGCCATAACTTTTGATCAGGAAATTGGAAAGATATTAAAATGAAAAATAAATTAAAATGGGTTTTATATCATGATAAAGAATTTTTGTTATCAAATAACCGAATTTGGATCCCACAACTATTTTTAGATCTGAGTTTTTGACTCAAATGTGGGACTATTTTTTTCTCTTATCTTTTGATCAAGATCTCTGTTTGACATGAAACTGGTCTCATTAAAATAATTTTTCAGAAGGATTAAAAAAATATAATTTTCAAGGGTAATTATGGATATACTTAGGATAGTTTATTGAAAACATTTTGGGTCTTTTTGAGTCATTTTCTCAATCAATTGATGCCTAAATTAGTTACAAATGATTTTGTTTGATTCCTTTTTTCTTATGATGCTTCTTAGATGATATATTATCCTCATCTCCCCCCTCAAAAAATGTAGAGAATGGTTTGAATGGTCTGTGTAATAAGAAATGAGTTGTTATTAGTGGTCAAAAGCATGATTATGAACAAAAACATATATTTGACGACTTACTCTTTATCTATCTACCCCAATTTCATGGAAATTAATTGATCTAAGTTAGTGCTCATCCAAAAAGAAAATATATGAAGATTTTATTTCAATCCAAGGTGCCCCCATGGATGTGGATCATCATAAGACTAGGGTATTAACTTTTGAGCCAGTTCTAGGGCAGTTTGGAAGTTTCAAGGAGGTTAAAAATATCCCATGACTGTCAAGGTATGAGCATTTAAATTTATATATTGAAATAATTAAACATTACACAAAATAAATAAAAGTACACAAAGACACTTATATTTAACGTGGAAAACCCCAAAGGGTAAAATACCATAGATATATAGATTTTCATTTACGAGAAACTCTTTTTACAATTATAGTAAAATATCTTCTTTCATCCAATTATCTCCATAAAACATATTTCATGTTTTTACCATGAATATATTTCACCCAACCCCACGGGCCTTATTTAAATGGTTCAAATGGGTGTGACTTCTTGTAAAGCACCCCTACCATTTAATAAATTTATTTTAAATAATCAATTAACCTTCTAAACTAGAGTTTATATTAAATACATAAAAATAGTATATATTTTTATTAATTTAATTATAAACTAAGGTTCATAACTCAAGAACAATTAAGAGGGTTTAAACTCTACTTAAGATTAATGTTCTAACACTCCCACTTAATATTAAGAGGGGTTTATATGCCAACATTACCTAATTGTACATCAAGATTTACAATCCTTAAAACACAGTGATGGTTTAGACTAGCATATTAAATTTGAAGGATTTATACACATTCATCATACTAAACTTACCTTTGGGTAAAAAAGGATTTGGAATCCATAAAATAGAAGTGATGATTAAGGAAAAGCATTATTTGTGAGACTACATCTCACTGTTTCTCATGGAAAATATATACTAACATCTATGGGAGCCTTATATAAAGTAAGGACCTCCTTTACAATATGATGATACAACACTTGAATATACAATAAACTTAAAGTGATACGTTTACTAAAATCATTAAAAATATATTTTACAATCCTTTAAATTGGAGCAAAAGTATAGAGGTAAAAAATAAAACACATAGACGACCATTAGAAGGTGACATTTTCATGCACACTCCACCTCAATGGAAACTCTGAAAGGACAAGAATTGCACAAAACTTGTAAAACTTCACAAAACACAATTGATTAATAAATATATCTACAAATTGATTTTTAGTAGGGAAGTATTAGAGTTATATATCATCGCATAGCACCTTCTCTCAGATGAAATGCTTATGTATCTCTATATGCTTCATTCTCTGATGATGAACTAGACTATTAGCAAGAGAAATGCAACTATGAATATAAAAAAATATTAGTACTTCCTTTAACTTCTATGTGAATTTATTCTATAAACCTCTTTAGCCACATGGCTTCTTTCACTTCTTCCACCGCACTTCTATATTCTACCTCAGTAGAAGAGATGAAGACCGTGGGTATCTTTTTGTTGCTTTAAGTAATGACACATATACCAAACTTGAACACATATATAGTTTTAGATTTTATATCTATCACATAACCAGCATGGTCATAATCATAATATCGATATAAACATGTATTATCAAAATAAGTACAATGTAAACAAAAAATATTTTTTCCTTTAATATAAGTATTATTTTTTCTAACTTGAAATGTGTTAGGAAATTATAATATTAGTGCTCTATTAAGTTTATTTGTGACAGGTGGAAAATAATATCTGGAGAATATTATATTTGTGAGTTGTTTTAACAACTCACTTACATAGTAGTTTGTAGAGAGATTTGTGGGAGTGTTGTTGAAAAACCTCCTTGTTTTTAGGAATACATATTCCTATATATGTGTAACCTGCTCCACATGAAACATAGAGAGAATATATTATCATTTTGCTGTGTAAATCTGCTTGTTCTCCAAGATTTGGTATCAGAGAAAGGATAATCCAAGATGAGAGTCTTTAAATAAAATCATGCATTGATAGTTGCATCTGGTCATGAGTTCGTGATTTCATTGGCTTAATCCTACATTAAAGTTCAATTTCTACATAGTTCGGTAATGGATCACGAACACTGCAAACAGGAACACTGATACTGGAACTATGACAAGAAGCACATGACACAAGGTGAAAGCAAATACACCATAAAAATGTCACCAAACCATCTATGCGGCCCCATCGTTGGTAACTGACGAGAGGTCGCTGAATGACCTCCAACCTCCGATGCCTCTTGCATGAACTTGGATGTAATACCTATTTCATATGTAATGTTAGGTCTAATGATTGTAAGATAAATTGAAGTACCTACAAGCTTCCTATAGAGAGCGGGATTAATTTTTTCACATACAGGTTTAGGATCAATTTTATAACCAAATTTAATAGGAATAACAATTGGTTTACAATCTACCATATTAAACCTTTTTAAAAAATTAACAACATATTCTGATTTTGATACAAAAATAGAATGTTTATCTTGAAAAATTTCCATTCCCATAAAATGTTGTAATAATTCTAGATCAGTCATTTCAAAGTATTGCATTAATTTAGCTTTAATTTTAAAAATTAAACTATTCAAATTGATAGTAATAAACAAATCACCAACATATAATATAATAAGAATAATCTAATTATTTTCAACATTAAAAAACAAATCATTATCTGAAGAGAAATTAGTGAAACCAATATATTTGAAAAAAAATGTTTATTTTTGCATATACCAAGCTCTGAGATCCTGTTTTCAGCCATATAGAGATTTTTTAGTTTACAAACAAGTAGTTGTTTCCCAGGTTACTTAAAACTTTTAGGTTGTGTCATGTAAATTTATTATTTTAAATCACCATTCAAGAAGGAATTCTTAACATTTATATAGTGGATTTCCCATTCATATTGAATAGATAAGGCAATGAGAGTCCTAACATTGCACATTTTTGTAATAAGGTCAAATGTTTATATATAGTCAATATCATATTTTTGAGTAAACCCATGAGCTACTAACCTAGATTTGAACTTATCAATATTTACATCGGCCTTATACTTGATTTTATAAAACCACATAGATCCAACAATGCTACATTTTTACAGAGGAGGGACAAAATTCCAAGTTTGATTTTTAACTAAGGCATTATATTAAACTTTCATGGCTTCTACTCATATTTCATTGTGAGATGAATCTTCAAAATATTGGGGTTTTGGCTCATACATATTCATTAAGGCATTGTAGGTATGGAATCTTCTAGTCATCATACTAAGGTTACCTGGATTAAAATTTTAAAGTAAATATTGATCCCGTTAAGGTCATGTAGCTATAGAGGATATAAGCAGAGCCTCTTGTTCAATTGTAGAATTATTATTACAATATATTCATTATTCATTACATCCATCAAAATCATTGTTTTATAACTCATTAGAATCATCATAAACAAAAGAAACAAATGACGAATTAAAAAAAAAGGATTTTTAAAGATTTTAACATTCATCTTCTCAATAACTTCACGTTTTTCAAGATCAAAGATCCTTAGACATTTTGTTTTACCTCCATATCCTACAAATAGGTAAAGGTAGGAAGTTTGATCTAACTTATTCCTTTTTTCTTTAAGAATGAAGATTGAGGCAGAGCTTCCAAAGATTCTAAGATGAGATACACTAGGTTTATTATTCGTCCATATTTTAAGGGAGTAGATTGAAATAGTGCTTTAGTAGGGATTCTATTCAGAATATGAACAATAGTCTTCATTAATTCAACCCATATGAAATTAGGGACTTGAGATGAATGCAACATAGTTCTATCTATTTCAATAATGGTGTGGTTTTTCCTTTCCACAATACCTTATTTTGATGAGAGTAGGGAGTAGTGAGTTCCATTTATATTCCACATTTGATACAGAATAAATTTTAATGATTTATTAATATATTCTCATTCATTATCTGTTATAAGTATTTTGATTTTATGACTAGAACTGATTTCTATTAGGACTTTAAACTCTTTAAATTTTTCTAAAAGATATGATTTATTTTTAATGAAGAAAGACCAAATCATGTGAGAATAGTCATCAATGAAAGTGACAACATAAAAAGAGCCATGTAAGGAAGGAACTTCTAATAGTCCTCTAACATCATTGTATACAAGTTCTAGAGGTTATAAGGAGTTTTCTTGATGATGGCTATGGAAGGGGTTTACAGATTTCTTACCACATAAGAACCCTTCAAAACTTTCACGAGCATGAGAAATTTGTGGCAGAACAATAACAAGGTTAATTCGAGACATGTCATATATGCTCCTAAAGTTAAAATGAACTAGTATTTCATGCCATAACTGAACATCATTCATATTTTGAGTAGAAATACTTGAAGCAGATGCGAAAACTTTAAAAACATATAAACTATTATTTTTTATTCCTTTAACAATAGAAACAACTAACTAATTTTTAATAAACCATTTATCCTTCCGTAAAATTTCACTATAATTGTTTTGAGTTAGTTGTGAACATGAAATAAAATTTATTTTCAATTTAGGAACACACAAACCATCATTTATAAAACCATTGAAAAATTTAGTTTTTCCTTGACTTCGAACATTAAGAATGTAATTATCACCTAGATAGATTTTATCATTACACTCTTTGATATCAATTATAATATCATATCAATAAGTCATGTTACTAGATGCAAAACTATCTAATATCCATTCATTTTCTTTGGAAGTGACTAATGTAACGAACACAACAAATAAATTAGGTTTTTTATTGTTCTTTTGATTTTTGTTTTGATTCTAATTTGGTTTATTCACTTTTCAATTCTTAAAATTTGGCTTGTTTTTGTTTACCCTATAATATTCCTTTTTGTGATTATATTTCTCAAAATTGTGGCATTTCCCATCAAAAAGGACTCTTGAATTCCTTGATTTCTTATCTTTACTAGGAGGTTTAAAGTTTGATTTTTTATTCTTTTTAAAAATAGAAAAGTTATTCTTATATTTTTGTGTGAGAAGTTCCTGAGTGACATTCTCCTTTGAATCAAAGTTCAACATTACTTTCTCTTCATGGATTAGGAGAGCACTCAGAGTAGATAAGTCAAGAAAATCTTACTTAGTTTGATAATTTGAATTTAAAATGGAAATGAAGTTCATAAACATCTCATGGGTGTTCATTTGAATAGTTAAATACAATATTTTACCATGAATCAAATGACAATTACATCCATCTAATTGAAATTTAATTTTTAAAAATATTTCTAGAAAATTAATCAATTTTTCATCTCCCTTCATGGGAGATTTCACTAGTTAAAGAATCAATTTAATAATCTTTGAAAGGTGTGTACCTTCATGCATTGATTCTAACTATTTCAAAGCTTCACTTGGAATTTATTGGTTTCCAATATGAAGTAGGAAGTCATCTTACACGCTTCAAAAAATAATTGACATCGCTTCCTCCACTTTCTATTGAAATATGGATATGCAATCTACTTTTTCCTATCTACCAGTCAACATTTCTCTATACCGTTCAAAAAAATCTATAGTTTGCATGCAATGAATTACACCTTCAATTCTACCTTTCAGATGTTGTAGTTAGTCCCGTTCAACATTTATCTTGTCAATATTGAAGTGATTAAAACCAATTTTTAGAAAAAATAAGATTATTATGAAAATTGAATGATCAAATCCTTATTATTCACTTTTTGATAGAAATTAAGTTTTACAAAAAGCTTTAGAAACAATCCCCTTGTCATTTGTAAGTGAAAATACGTGCTGAATTTTGAGTTTTTTGTCCTTTTCATGCAAAAGAAATTGGGATTCAATCCTTGTCATTTTTATTTATTCTCTTATTACTTAAGACATAAGAAAGACACATTGTCAATTATGTCAAAAATTTTATAATTTCTTTATCAAGGAATAAATATTGACTTTTGTGACAACTAACTCAATGTTATATATTTTCCTAAATTATATTGAAGAAAAATACTCCTAAATAATTTAAGGGAATAATTTGATAAAATAGTTTATTTAAATTTTATCGATTTAGATCCTATTCAATAAAAATTTCAATTTCAATTTCTAAAAAAAATATTAAATTTCAATTTTTTTACTTAATAATAAAAAAGCTTCAAAAAATGAAAGGGTTTGAAGCCTTGACCTATAGTTTACGTAAAAACATAGTTACTAATTTCATTCAAGGTATTTACATTTATATATTAAAAAATATCCAATTAAACATTTAGCAAGTTAAATAATAAAAAAATATACCTCAAATTCCATCCAAATATCTTACAATAAAAAAATATGTGACCCTTTATATATATCATGCCACATAAGGATCCAAGTTATGTAGATCTTTAAACAAGAAAATAAAATGTTGACCAATGTGTCTAGTTATTTTCATTCATGTCAAAGTAAATTGAAGGAAAATGGTGTGAAGATGTAATAGGAGTATCCACGAGGTTCAAATAAAGATCAAGAATGAAGGTTGATTGGTAGTGACTGGTTTTGGTGAGTTGTCATGGTGTTTAGGCATGGTTTCAAGCATAATGCAAGCGTGGATGGTAATGGGATGAGTTCCAAGGGTTTTCATCAGGTCGTACATGGTAACATAGGCATGTTACATGTGTCCAAGTGTCTACATATGGTGAATATGGTCAGTTCATGAATTTTCATGGTTGAGTTAGGTCATTCTAAGCCTACTCCTAGTCCCAACACAAAGGAATTGAGTTGGAGGTATAATTTTTGGAGTAGATAAATCTTATTGAATCATGTTCATAGCATGGTGATTTTTAATATGAGGTGTATAAGGTGTTTTAGGTCAATTCTCAGAGGTTTGATGATGTTTCATGGTCCTTGGGAAGCAAGAAGGTGAAGAAAAGATAAGTTAACATAGGTAAATCATTGTGGCTAGAGATTTTCAGAAAGATTTGAGTAAATTTGTGAGTTTAGTTAGTTAGAGGATGTTTTCATGATGCTTCATGACATGTTTCAAGACAAATTTGTGAATAAATTGCAAGATATGTCATTTTTGGTAAAACTAAGTTCTAGAGAAGCAAAAACTAGCTTGAATTGGAAACTTCATATGCTCACATGATCTCACACACTTTGCATGGGAATAAAATATTTTGGGGGATATTTTTGCATTGATATTCGATTTTTTTTTAAAAATAATGAGGTGATTTGATTGTTCGTTTTTTATGAACAATCATTAAGAAGTTAAAGTGGTTTGAAACCCTGGTGAAACCCTCATACTAGAGTGACTTGGGAGATTTTAATGGTATGGTATCCAATGATGATGGATAGAAAAATTAATGTTTTTTTCTTGTAGACATAATTTTCTCAAATCATCTTGTCATAGGTTTAATGTTACAACTATTTTGTGAAGAGACAGAAAATACCTTATTTTATGGAGATTTTCAGTTTCAAAGATGAGATAGAAGCTTCAAGATGAAAGATGAATTGTTATAGAATACCTAGAGATGTGCTACACAACCATGAGATTTTTTATATATGTTTTTTGAAAAAAATTGAAGATACATGTCCTCAGAGTTACACTACTAATTTTTTCCTAAAGAGATGGAATGTTAGTCTCTTGGTTTAAAGTGTTTTTAAGCATTTTACATGTTATAGTGATTAGTTTTTGTCATTGATAGTTTATTGGAACTTGATATAATGTTATCAAGTGTTTATAATGGTATGATGAAGTTTTTTTCAAATGAATACCTAATGACCTAGAAATTCGTAGTTGGATTGCTCAAGAAGGTGACTGAAATAGGTGTGTTGGATCAAATTTCTCGATGCAACATATGGTTCTTAGTACTAGAGAATGATGGTAAAATTTTCATTAAATTTTTCGATGGGGTGGTTCATATTAGAATTTATTTTTAAGGTGATGGATCATGTTTCTCTCAAGACTAGTTCTTGAGCCCTAGAAGCCTGAATGAGACTTTTCAGAGATTGGCTTGGTTGAAGGCCTTACACTATGTTTTGGAAGATAAAGTGATTTGTTCCAAAAAGTAGATTTATATTAATTTCCATTGATATGTGGTTTGTGTCTCGATGAGGTTTTTTTATATATGAACCATATCTATTTTGAATACCTATTTTTGGGGTGTTGAAACCAGTTTGGAGCAATTTTAGAGATTGAGCTATTTGCAGGTTTTTTACTATGAGTTGTCCATGATAAAGTGAGTTGCTATGGAAATTAGATTCAGATGAATTTCCAATGGTATATTACTTGATCCTTTATGATGATTTTATCCATGTGAACTAATTCATTCTCTACTGCTAAATTCTGGGAGGTACAAGACCTAGTTGGAATAGTAAGCTTCTTGGTGAGTTTCATGGTGGAGATGGATGTTTTAGTAATTATTGTGGTTTTTGATGATTATTTGGAGATGTTATTGACATGTATGGAGCTTATGGATCCATGAAAAATATGTTATAAGACCTTTGAGGTGCTTGATCATTTGCTAGATCTTGGAGTGGTTGTTTTGAGCTTGTTTGATAAGCCTTGTGCTTGTTCATGTTGTTGTGACCCTTGCCAACCATTATGGTCTCTTGGAATGAATTTATAGGAATTTATTTGTATGCTTTTGATTTGGGATGGCTAACCTACATGGTCATGGAAAACTTAAGTGAGTTTATGAGTTAGTATTGTGTACATAAACTAGTGTGCTTATTCAATTATGACTAATTGAGGTAGAAAGGAAAAGTGAGACATAAATAAGGTTGAAGTGTAGTGTAGAGGGGTTATGGAAAAATCCTAGAAGATTATTTATGACTTGAGAAATATAGAGGATAAGTTATGCAAGGAAAAATTACCTAATACACCCATGAGAGGAAAATTTTGAGTGAGTTAAGAGAGAGAATTTTGAAGAGGGTTTAGTGTGTTTAGAGATGAAAATGGATCACAATCAGTAGTGGGATTAGCATAGCATCTGTGGTCATTCATTTGTAAAATATATTATGATGTGTAATATTCATAAGATTCCTTTTTGTGAGTCATATCAAAAAAATTTTAGGGGTGGGTGCTCCTTGTGAAGCAGGTGATGCACTAAACAAATCTTGAAAGATGTGTAATGTTATTTCAAGTCCTTACTTTGTGTGATATAAGCTAAGGTTTTCGTGTGTTTTCTTCCCCTTAAGTGTTTCCCACTTACATCTGGTGTCTTACATTCTCTATATTATTGTATGAAATTGTAATTGTCTAATACACACTTAATAAGCTCACATGGTTAATGGTTGATTAAATGAATTGTTTGAATGATGAATGTATGTAATGGAAAATGAAGTGAAGTTCTGTAGGACTGATTCACACACCCCTCTTGGTCCATTTTCCTTCCAACAAAAATTTCCAAATAATCCTTAATCATAGGGAGTGTCCAAAGACCACTAATCAAAACACATTTTCCAACTAAAGGTTTAAGTGGTCCATGAAAACTAACCCACCACCTTATAATAACAAATAAATTCAGCTTCAAGAACATCTTGCAAGCCAATTACAAAGATAAACACCATGGCTAAGTCATAAGCATTAGTGGTCCTTTGACTAGAATAGATGATTCTTACACAAATCTTAGTGCCACACTTATATTCGAAGTGTTTAAGAGGTAAAATGTGGGGGTGGGCAGTTTTAGTTTTAGTTGCTTAAACAAAAACATGAAGCACATTTACTAACTATTCCGACACATTTGTGAATAAAGGTGGAGAAAATTTACCAACTCCTACATGGATCCCAATTTATAAACAAAACATGCCATAGAGATAAATGTGGTCCATATGAATTAAGAAAAATGGATTAAACATGGCCCAATTGGTCACTCGCTAACCACAAACGTACTTTTGTGCATGACACAAAGCAGTCCATATCAAAGCACATAAATTGATCTTGACCAAGTCAAGACAACAGAGAGGGTTTTTAATTTATATAATATTTACTAATGAAATGTGGAGCACATTATATTATGGAGTGGTCAAAGGTCAAGCACCATGTTAATAACAAAACATTATGTAGAGTGAGTTACATTAAACATGCCACATTCAAATAACATATCATATTTTAAATGCACCAACAATAAAAAAATGGTTAAGCTATAAAATAAATGTAAAGTGTTGTTAGGTTAAGTTTAAATGTTGAGGGGGTAATTTTTAATAAACATATATTGTGTAATGTGGTCCCATCCAAAGTTTTGTGTCCCAGGCTAATAAGAAAATTTGGAGCACCTATTAATATGGAGATTGTCTCCAAGTTTGGAACCATCCCAATTAACTTCATTTTTTTTGCACTCATTAGTCCATAGGAAAGAATTTAATTCATGCCAAATTTCAAACTTTATAAAATACTTTTACATACATGTGCGTGAATAAGGAGTTGGTCCACTTGGAATTTTCAAATGGACAAGAATTTAGAGGATTTAAATATTTATCGAGAGTCAATAGTGAGTGAGGAAATAATGGTTTTGTTGTCATTTTATAACCTACGTGGATGGGTGAGAACTACAAAAACCATTTTTTCATTGAACAAATAACCAATTGTAAAATTAAAATAAATTAATAGTTGATTATTACATACTCTGATACCATGTCAAGGTCTAAGAATTTAAATTATTAAACATTACACAAAATAAATAAAAGTACACTAAGACATTGAGCTTCAATGTGGAAAACCCAGAGGGTAAAAAACACAGATAAATAAATTTCCATTCATAAGAATGTTAGAGTGAAGAAATGGATAAATATTAGCCATGCATGATGGATCGCATGCAGGAGGGAATGAGAGGACATTATGGAGTTGTGAATATTTCATAATAAACGCACAGAAGTATGTGCACAAAATGAGGGTCATTATAGCTCAACGAACAAAATCATGCACATGAATAGGAAAAAAAAGCATGTCAAAGCACGTAATGCAGAGGAAGAGGTCGGTGTGTGAGGGCTTGCACATATGCATACAAAGTTGAGGACTTAGAAATTTTTAGATAAAGGATAAAAATATGAAAGAAAGCAAGATGACATGACATGCAAGATCTGTCTAGAAATAGAAAAGAGCATGCAAGGAGAGGTAAGGAGGAAACATGAAGGAAACCTATTTATAGGAATTAAAGCATGTCAAGGATAAATTATTTATAGCTCGAACTAAAGATAAATGCAGTATATGTTTAACATGTCTATTAATATGCAAAATGCATATAAACGGTGAAGGGAAAGTCCCCACCGTGTATAAATATATGTTGTGATCATTTTAAATGGGCATGTAAGGTATGTATGACATGTAGGAAAGTGTTTTGAGTCTGTTGTATGTGATGATGTAAGTGCATATGATCTATTCTATATGTGTACATATGTTTAGTGCATGAATGTAATGATTATGGATGTAATCAACATGTTTTTTATTTAATGAATTATGTTTATGATGGGAAATTATGTGTGAATTGTACAAATTACTACTAGACCTTGAGTATGGTATAATGGGAATCCAAGTATTATTAATAAATTTTTATGTTAAAGATTTCCTTAATATCTTGGTTTTTGCCATCTACTATGTTTTATCTTATTTTATGTTATGATGATTATGTATGCTCTAACCACATTTTGATAAGTATAACGAGGGACATGGTGATTGTGTGCGCTAAGGATGAGCATTAAGACATTTTCTAGATGAAGTGCTAACGTGCCCAACTAAGAATTGGGTAAAAAAACTATATTTTGGTTATGTTTCTTTGACCTATTTTCTTTCTTCTCAACAAGATGTGGTGCATGTATGGCATTCTAGATATCTTTGGAGAATATTGAGATTTGGGTGCATGATGGCTTGGACACATTTTCTCAAAGATATAACACTTGACCATATTTTAATGTGCATAAAATGGTGAAAGATAACCTCTATGATTGTTTATATGATACGTAATTCAACTTATTCTAAGTAGATTTGTACCAGTGGTTAACAACTTATCCAAAGAACATGGGTGTTCAGGTAGGAATAAATTAAGTCTGGATGAAAGAAAACTATAAAGAACTCACTGATTTGGATGAATCATGGAAAAGAGATCTAGATCAGTGGTGGGAATGCATGTTGCATAATTTTACCTTGGAGTACATGATTACACATACTCGTTCCTGAAAGAAGCAAAGTTTTGGTTTATGAGTGAACCTAAAGGATCATAATTACACACATTACCTTTAGCAATGAATATTTTGATGATTGATCTCGGGATGGAGAAATTAACAATGGAAGGCTTAAACTTCACCGTGTGTAGGGGCAGGAAGTAGGTTTGGGAAGGATGGTATTGGTCTAAGTAGAAGAAATGGAGAGAGAACAAATACCACACATGTATAATGATGCATGAGGGATGGTAGTTAAAGAGGCACTGAGACTAAAGGGAAAGATGATGAGAAGTAGTGATGAGAACCCTACATAAGGCAATGGACCACAAGATCATGTCTTACCAATATTAGGAAATCACAGTAGAAGCTATAGACACCTAAAATATGCTTACACTTAGCATTTCATCCAATCCATTCAATTAATGACACTTGATTGATCAACCCTTCTTTGATCCACTCTCAGATGCCCATTTACAAAACCTTCTCAGTTTTATTCTTCCCATATTCAACTTATTTGGCTCATATCTCTCTTATTAGATAAACATTCCTCCTTTTGACCATTCAGAACATCCCTAGTTCTCTCTAGATCACTTCTAATGGCTTTGAAGGCTATCTATCAATCAAAATTGGTTATCCAGACCCCTCCCAACTCTCAATGAGTCTCTAATCACTTGCTAATCAAGTTTAACTAGCCTAAACCCTAGTTAACTAGCCTAAACCAAGATTAACTAAGCCTAAAGCATGTTTATCCTAATCTAATCCTAAAGTACTTTTTGATCTTTAGTCCCACATGCACCCAAAGTTCAAACTCTTTCATTTGGAAAACTATAAATAGAATGGTCACCTCTCCCTCTCAACCTTACACCTTGTTTTCATAACAAATCTCTCTCACATTTGGAGATATTGGCATTAGACCTCATTTGCATTAGCTAAGCTAATAGGCATTTGATCTTGGCTATCCTCCATTGTTGAAGCTCCTCCATCCTGCATCCATAACTTCATAGTAGGTTAGTAGGAGGGTATCTAACTTGGTCTTGTAGCCATTTTAGAGAGACCTCTTCACCTCCATTGAAGAAACAAAAAATCTAATTTGATTGCTCATAGGTTTAACTAGGTTCAATTTATGTTTTAAGTAATCATAGAGTAGTTAGAGATAAAATGATAGTGTTTTAGTTTAATTCATTATTGTAGAAGTTATCTTGTTTAGCACTCATCTCATGATGCATGGATGAGTTAGCAAAGCTTTGAGGTTCTTTATCCTCATTCCATAGCTTTTTCCACTTTCTATTGCATACATTTGGCACGCCTAGTGGGACACTTATGTCCATCCTCCATTAATGGAGGTCTTTTATGTTTTTCAAAGTTGATTTTCAAGTTTTTGGGTCAAATCACTTGTTAATTCCTCATTTGTGTTTCTAACACTAGCTAAAAAACCTTCATTTGTATATATTTTGTGGGTCTGGTTTAGAAATAGGTTTCTTTGACTAACAACTAACCTGTTTGCTTTTGAAATTTCAAAAATTCATGAGTCTTTCAGGTTTTTCACAGGGTGCGCGTATGTGTTAACAAAGGGGTGAGTATCCATTGAAAGGGATGTGTATGCATCATTCTAGGCATGTATTTTTCACTGTTACTATGTTTTTTTACACAGGTGCATATTCATTGAAAGGGGTGCGTATGCATCATTCTAGGCATGTATCCATCATTCTAGGTGCATATATGTCATTCTAGGCATGTATCCATCATTCTAGGCACAAATCCGTAATTGTGACTATGTTTTTTTACTTTAGGGTGCATATCCATCATACTAGGTGTGTACCTGTTGAACCAGGCACGTACCTATCAGTAGAGGGGTGCTATGTGTCAACTGCATTCACCACCAATCTTCCAGGGGCCATAACTTTTGCTCCTGAGCTTGAAACGACTCCATTTTCATTGCGTTGGAATGGTATTGAAGAGAAATACAAAATAGACTCATAAAATTAGGATTTTGAATTACCAAAAATTTATGGTTTACATTATTAGGTAAATAATCATTTTCTAATGTATCTTAAAGTTCAAAAAATTGTTTGTTTGGCCATTCTAACACTTTGAAAGATTTTTATAGTAGTAATCAGTTGTTTATAGGGTTATTTTGGTTTTATTTTTGACTAAATTAGTTAAGTGTTCCATGTGTTAGTTGATAGAGGTTTTTTGAAGTGTGTATGCTCTTCCCTCACACCTTCTAGGTGATCTTGGGAACCAAAAACACTTCCAAAACCCTCTTATTACTTTCAAAATACACTTAAATTACACTTCCTAAGGGATGAACATTTAAAAGTTAGTTAAAAATGAATTCTATCATTTACAAGAAACACTTAATGTAATTTTTTCATAAAACTAGTTTGAGTTGAGATTTCATGTTGTGTATGCTCTTCCTTCACACCTTTTTGGTGATCTTAGGAATCAAAAGCAACACACAAAATCTATTTTGATATCATGATCTTTTGTGGAAAAATACTAACTCCTTGCATATAGGACCTAACGATTTTCAAAGAAATGAGGAGCTAAGGCACAACACAAAATATTCTAATACATGTGTTTTATACAGGTTGCCAAATGGTGTGCTACTTAAAACCACATTAAAGTTAAGCAAGATAAAAAAACACACCACTTTCATCACACTATATTGTAGGTTTTGGAAAAGGGTATGTCCCTATCCACTCAACTGGAACATAACCCATTTGGCATAATGCCTTAAGCTACAACAATGGGGGTGGTTCCAGGAACCCTAAAGTAATCCACCGCTGAGTAACCTCATGGATGAAATAGGAAGTGCGCTTACCCACTTGACTATTTTTCCTTGTGAGTTAGCGTTACAAATTTGTACGTATCACAACCCTGACAAGAGTACATGATGGATGCATTTAGTGCCCACTATACTTGAATGGGGAAAAGCCGAGATACTCATAAATTAGTGAGTGTTACTTTTTGGGTAAATCATGCCCGCTCTTAGATGGCTTTGTAACACCTAGTTGAGAGATCTTATTAAGGAGACCATTTTTTCTTGAGGCCCACTTTACTAGTCCTTATCGCATGGAGCCATACAAAGTGACGAATTATATGGAGTCTAAACCTTTTTTTTCAAACAAGGAAAAGAGTCCACTTAAGTTCAACCTAAGTGCCTTTCATCACAGAAATTAGATGATGTTTTACTTAGCTTAGCTTCTTTCTTGCCTTCGGACGAGGCAAAGCTTTGCCCAAGTGATGCTTACTTTATTTTTCATCTTTTTATCTATACCTTTGTGTTCTTGTTGCCATTTGGGGAAACAGAAGGCATCTTTTGGGAGTGTTTTCATAGATAGTGTTCACCACGTTTTTGTCCTTTTACACTCATCCATGTTTGTGGATGAGTTGTTAAATGTCTAAAGTGTGTGGATGTGTCCTTATATCTTTGATGGCCACTTGATCTTGATTTCAAGATCATCATCATAGTTAGGATTGATTCATCATTTTATCTCCCTTTGATGTGTTACCTTTTTTGCATTATCTCAACACAATTAAGATACTTATGTCATGTTTTTCGTAAACATGATCTAAGTATCCACATTGTGGCATTACGTTGCACACATTTTAACACATCCTCACTATACCTTGACTTGGTTTTACTTCAAACATTGTCCCAAAATCTTAACGAGTGTCTCTTACTTTGTTTGTGTCATTTCGATACCACTTTGGCACTAATATCTCACTTCTTCGTGAAGCTTGATTAATGTGTCCAATTGGTGTGGTTACGTGGCTTACATTTATAAACCTCATCCTTTGGCATTTTGGCCTTGTTATTTGTTAAATGCATCGTTGTATCCTTTGATTGGGATTCACATCTGCCCTTTGTTAATATTTATGCCTTGTTCATTTCGAGCTTGACGTAAATATTGACATTGTGTTGATCATCTTTGCATCGAACTGTCACTTTAAACACGCTCTTTTAGGGAGTATTTTCCTTATGGATTGGGTTTGTGTTTCACACTTGCATGATTGTTCCTTGTGATTATTCATTCAGAAAACTTATTTTCTAGGACAATCCCTTATGATCTCATCAATATTGTGTCATCACGATGTTTATTTTCCCTAGAACTTCTTCAAAAAATCACACATGCATATCAATACTTACGAAATGTCTAGCTGGTTGTCATTCTGCTACTCGAATAGAAATGTCACTTCCTTCCCTTTGAAGGATTTACATCACACTATCTAGGTCTAGACATTTTTGCTTAAATGGTGCCAATAATGTCTAACTATCACACGGTTTCTCACATTTACAACAATATGGAACCTAGGTTTAGCAATTAAAATCAAAATATTCCCATTATAACTAAACCTCATTTGGTTCTTCGTGTTAGAGAGCCCAGTTAAGTACCCTATTCCCCACCTTCAGCTCATAGTCGGTGGTATGGTTTGGATGCTTCTGATCCAAATTATTATTCAGGTTCCCCCCACTCTTCTTCTTTTGATTCAGATCCAAACTACCATTCAAACTCAAAATTTTCTCTTAAAGATTTGGATACCCCTAGATCAAATCCCGAGTCACGGTCCTCCCTTTTTTCATAGGACCTTTATTCCAACTCACCAAAATGACTTCTTCTTCCTTTGAAGACTCATGTGACTCAAAGTTCCACCGATCAAACATCTAATTCGGGTCTTGAGTCACGGTCCTCGCCTTCTTCACAGAACCTACTTCATAAGTCATCTCAATGACCTATTCCTCTGTCGAAGATTTCCACGAGTCGGATTCCCTCTAATCAATCATCTAATTCGACTCCTACGTCACAACTTAACGAATGGCTATGCGATCCTACTTTCCAATTTACATTACGTCATTTTCTATAAAAATGACCTAGGTCCAAATATAAATCATCCATTCATGAGACACTTGCCTCCAATCCTACTTCCTCTCCTGAGTCATCTTCTTCCTTCAATAAAACTTCCCTCCTTATCGAATCTATTTCTTCTATTCAACCTTCTATAACTAAAAAAAACAACCTCTACTGATTGATTTCTCTTAGAATGAAGAAACAATTAGAGTACATGATGATATCCCTTTAGAGGATTATAAACAAGGATTCTTTCTTGAACTTGATACGCTCACATATTGGGGAAAAGAATTTTATCCCTTTTGTCATAATATAGATGAGGAGCCTAAGGTCATGGAACTTGATTCTTCTTCTATTCCATCTTCACCTTCTTCTGAGCATGATGAGATGTCGGGGTCTAGCATTGAGTCATGGCCTATCTTCTCATTACCAAATCATTCAATAGCTATCATCATTCCTCAATAAAAATATTTTCTTGGGTCACCGCTAAGTAACCCATCATCTTCTTCTATCTTGGAGCCACCCCTAGGTAGCCCTCCATTTTTCTAATTATGGGTCACCGCTGAGTAGCCCATCATCTTCTTCTATACTTGGGCCACCCCCAAGTAGTCTTCCATTTTCTACTTGTGGGTCACCTCTTGGTATCCCATTACCTTCTATTCTTGGGCCACATCCTAGTAGCCCTTCATCCTCTTCTATCTATGGGACACCTCTGAGTAGTCCCTCCTCATCTATACTTGGGCCACACCCTAGTATCCCTTCGTCATATTCTTCTATTCTTAGGCCATGTCCTCATAGTCTAACTTCTTCCATCTTAGGGCCATATCCTGGAATCCCTTCATCATCTTCTATTAGTGGCTCACCTCCTGGTATTCCATCCTCTTCAATTCTTGGACCGTGTCCTTTTCATCCATCACATCTTTCCTCTATCAATGGATGTGGCAAGCCCACCATCATTTCTCTTGTTCCTATCATCAATCATAAATATTCACTCTCTTCTCCCACTTCTCGGGGCCAGAAAAGTCACACGTTAGCTTATAAGAAACCCAAACAGGCTCAATATTAAGCTAAGATAAAAACTTCCAAGAGCTTGAAATCCCCCAACAACTTGAACAATATCAAAATTGTAAATCAAGCGCAATTCAAAATCATACATCAACGCAACCATAAAGTTTGGCGTAAAGTGTAGAAACCTATGGATAGGGAACTCAAGCTCCCACATGAACAATCCTTGTTTAAGGATAAATCATAGTCATTTGTTGAGTACGAGCTTGCCACGATCATCAAGATCGGGGATAACATGACTCTTGATAAACAAACATGTATCTGGTCTCCCTTATTAAGGAAGTTGCAAACCTTGTTGTTGGATCTTATCACGCAGAGTGACTTTGTTGGTCCCGAATTTCCTAAAAACTATCAAAAATATAAAAATAAAAAACAATGCAAAATATACAAAAAACATTGCGAAAACACAACAAAAATCAAAGGTACAAATATCAAACATTGCAATCAGGTATTATGTACACATGGATGTTTCTTTCTTCCCTTTCTTATCATTCCTTCTGCAAGTCTTCCTACCATTTTCATCCCTTCGGTGATATTGTGGTTAGCCTATTCACACATATTTTTGTGACATTTATCCCTATGGTATCCATTTGACCCTGGTCTTTTATCACCTTGGTAAATTAAAGAATGACTGAACTCTTAGAGAACTTATCACTATTCAACATCTAATAAAATCATTGTGAAGAAATTTTGGACATATTTTTTGACACTAGCCCTTGTCATCATCACATTCACTTCCACCTCCTTCCATCAAGCCATTTATGGTTCTTAACCCCTTGTCAAACAAGAGAGTTGTAATAAGTTTTTAGAAAGTAAAAGAAACAAAATCAATCAAAAATAAAAAGCTAAAAGCTAAAAGCAAAAGAAAGTTGATATATAACTCTCTCTTGGGGTATTTCCAATAATCTCTATCAGGGCTACGGACGCCTGGCTAGTAGTAGAGAAATGTTGTGATTAGCATCAAATACATCTCCATGTCAGGGCTATGGATGCCTGACTGGAAGTGGAGCAATGTACGACTATGATTCCAACTTTCATTCACAAATCACCTATCACCTATCAAAATCAATCATTCCTACACAGTGGCTGGGGTGTCTTCACTTGTTGTCTATTAAATATTCCCTTCAAGAGGTAATTAAATTCCACATGCACACACTGGATATCTATGAGTAAATAGGGTTAATATGTTACCAACTGTCTTTTTTAGACCTTGTTCAGACTCTTGCGTTAGTCCATATCTTGTCTCACAATTTGTGCCTTTGGCTAATCACTTCTTCATTGCGAGTCTTCTAAGCTACATTCATATCATTCACATCATTCTTCTACTTCGTTTAAAACATCCATGGGTATAAGATTAATTTTTTGCCATGTTTTCAGACACCTTTGTCCTCTTTCACACAAAAATAATCTTCTCCTTCCTTTCTATCATGTGCTTTTAGGCCAACTTACGATGGGGGAATCCTCGCTTCTTCCCAGCATTTCATTGGTTTACGTTCATCATCATCATGTTGAACCTATCTATAATGGCCTTGGGTCCCACTTCTACCTATGAAGAGTTTTCCTTCAAATAATCCCACATAATCACTGGGGAATTTTTGCATCTTCACATTTCTTGCACACATGTGGCCTTCTGATCTTGTACATCCCATCTATCGCTAGGGGCATCCACGCTTCCTCATCTTCCTGTACATAGTTTCAGAAAAATTTCAAAATCGTCAAAAACATTCAAATATGTTTCAAAAAACATATAAAAACAATGATAAATCATCCTACAAAATGTCGCTATTTGGTTCTCACCTGTTCATGTGCACGACTCATGGATCATCTTGATCTACCTCCATCAACAAAAGCTAGGTTGCTTAGTTCGTCTATACTCTGGGGCACAATGAGTTGCCTTGTACTATTTCATAGTGCACATTGCTTTTTCATAGGATGGAAGTGTCCTCCATTATTCCCCTTGTATGTATCCTTTTTTGGGGCACCATCATAACCCTTGTCATTAATTCACATAGGTCAGAACTGTAGCTTGATAGTAAAAACATGACATTATGTTTCTCTATTAGGTTAGCTTGTTTACTTTCTCATATTGCATTGCATTATGTATGTTGCATGGAGTTAGACATCTTTTACTTTCTCATATTGCATTTCATTATGTATGTTGCATGGAGTTAGGAATTTTTTACTTTCTCATATTGCATTGCATTATGTATGTTTCATGGAGTTAGGCATCTTTTACTTTCTCCTAGTCCATTGCATTTTGTATGCTGCATGGAGTTGGTGTTTTTAGAAATGGACATTTGTTCGTATATGGATTTTCAATGTCATACTACACTTTTGTTCATTATTTTCAATAAGGACCGATGATGAAGATCACTCGCAATATGATAAAATATAAAGTTGTTTAAAAGGCATTGGATGGATGTTAGCTCATTCCCCCTTCCTCACACTCCTTTTCTTCTATATCCCCTTTCTTCTTCTTCACACTATTCTTTCTTCTATTATCTTTCTTTCATCTTTTTGATCGTCAATCAAATTCTTCTATCAACCCATCAACAATTGAGGGGGAATCCTCCATTCTACTCATTTTTCTTCTATCCCTTCAAAATTTTCTACTTGTTTATACTTATCTACTTTCTTTGAAGTGACATGTCACTTACGCCACCTCAAAGAGGGGCAAATGTAGACACCTAAAGTATGCTTACACTTAGCATTTCATACAATCCATTCAATTAACAAAACTTCATTGATAAACCCTTCTTCGTTCCATTCTCGGATGCCCATTTATGAAACCTTCTCAGTCGTATTCCTCCTATAATCAACTTGTTTAGCTAATATATCTTATTAGCTACACATTCCTCCTTTCGACCATTCAAAACCTCCTTAGTTCTCTCTATAACACTTATATTGGATTTTATAGGCTATCTATCAGTCATAATTAGTTATCCAAACCCCTCCCAACTCTCAATGAGTCTCTAATCACTTGCTAATCAAGTTTAACTAGCCTAAACCCTAGTTAACTAGCCTAAACCAAGCTTAACTAAGCCTAAATCATGTTTATCCTAATCTAATCCTAAAGTGATTTTTAGAGCTTTAGTCCCACATGCACCCAAAGTTCAAACTCTCCCAAGTGAAAAACTATAAATAGAAGGGTCACATCTCCCTCTCAACCTTACACCTTGTTGTCATAACAAATCTCTCTCACATTTGAAGATATTGGCATTAGACCTCATTTGCATTAGCTAAGCTAATAGGCATTTTATCTTGGCTATCCTTCATTGTTGAAGCTCCTCCATCTTGCATCCATAACTTCATACTAGGTTATTAGGAAGGTATCTAACTTGGCCTTGTAGCCATTTTAGAGAGACCTCTTCACCTCCATTGAAGAAACAACAAATCTAATTTGATTTCTCATAGGTTTAACTAGGTTCAATTTATGTTTTAAGTAATCAAAAAGTAGTTAGAGATAAAATGATAGTGTTTTAGTTTAACTCATTATTGTAGAAGTTATCTTGTTTAGCACTCATCTCATGATACATGGATGAGTTAGTAAATATTTGATGTTATTTATCCTCATTCCATAGCTTTTTCCACTTTCCATTGCATGTAGAAGGAACCATTTGGAATCATATGAGAGCAAGTCTAAGGATATATTGAGAACTATTGGTCTACATAGGACCTAACCTAACCACATAGTCATTTTACACGGTGCTTGAAATATGGAAGTTTTTGTAGAAGATAATCATAGAGAAGGAGAACAAGAATGTACTTAAGTATCACCATGCTGGGTTGGAGATACATGTAGGCACATATTAGTATCATCTTAGGAGGCACAACAGATTAAGGAAGCATGTATGGCAGCACATCATGTAATTATTTTTGGCCATACCTTGTTGGGAAGAAATTTGGTAGGCGTGTCATCAGGAAAGAACATGATATCAAAACTCTAGGTTTGCATAATGAAGTTAAACAACAATAAATTAAGATCAATGCAAGAAATATAGAAAATATAGAAATAAAGAGAATATGTATATAGAATGGAGTAATATCTATTGAATATTTGAGGGATTTTTATACAATTGTTTTCTCTTAGAATTATGAAGTCAAGTCTTATCACATTATCCCCATATCTCTTCTCTATTCCCTAGTATTACTCCCACACCCCTATCTCTATGATTTGTGCATACAAATAATTTTGCACACTCATAGATTATTTAAATATTAAATAATTCTACCACATGTTTATGTTCCCACTATGAACATTATTTTCTATCATTCACCCCCTTAGTGTGAAAATGGGTTAATATAGTACTTTCCTATGTTTTAAACAGGGTTTTAAAAATTGGCTAACCACTAACCAATAGTAGAATGTTTTCTAGTGGAACCAACAACCACTTTGTAGAAGGTTTTCTAAGAGAACCAACAACCATTTCATAACAATGTACATTTTTCCCACATCATACACAAGGAAACTATATAGGAAATTTTGCACCTAATTGAATAGGAATTATCATTTTGTTCTTATTTACTACCATACATGTATGAAATAAAAAATTTGAAAACATAAATGATCACCATTACAATGAGGTAATATAGTTTTTGGTGACTAAAAAGAGATGTTATTTCTCCTCCATCATCATATGTCTCCAGCCTCCATGATCCACTACTTAGAATATGGTATTCATGCAAATTATACTCTTCTTTCTTTTTTGACACAATTCTTCATGAACCGACTCCAGCTCAAAAGCTTACATCTGGCCTCATCCATAAATATCATATCGACTAGTAAAAAATAATTTGGGATGAGTAATACAAAAGGATGATCTATGTCCTCTTTATCATTGGAGGAGTTAATTATGCATACTTTTTTACATAAAGGCAAATTTCTTCCTCGATGTCTTCTTTTGTTATTTTCTCCTCATCTAGTAATGTAGAAATCATACCTTCAAGTGATTAAGAAGGCATTTGGAAAAGAATAAAACCTATAGTATTGTATTTTATAGGTAATCTATTAAAATAAAATAGCTTTTACATCTTCATCATCCACTTGAGTGATTACTTATGTCATTTGTCTCAGGAGAAATCTTATTTTAGTAATGTGACTAAATGAAATATGTTGTACCCTCATTCATTTTCAATTTAAATAACTACAATTCTGAGTGTGAATGTAGCATTCATAGCCTTATAACCAATATGTTTCACTTGCAAACAATACTAGATCTTCTTAGAATTATTTTACAAGTTAATATAATGTAGCTCGGTGTCTGATAAAGCAAGCCCTATAATGGATTTTGCTTTATCATCCCTAGTTTTCCACTCAATAATAGTTCGAAGCATCTGTTGGTTCTGGTTCTTTTCCACTTATAATCCCCCAAATATTTTTATTCAATTAGTTTACATTTATATTTTCATCTTCCATGTGTGTAATATTTAATCACTATGTGGCACTTGTTATATAATGGGCTTTCCATAATAGGTTTTGAACACAGTAAAAAATGCACCCTTACAACAATATTCAACTTTCTTTTAAAACAAATTAATAAAGAATATAAAAAAATGTTCACTGTAATTGTGACAAAGCCTTATCATGGCAAATCATTGAGAATTTTTTTAAATCCAGAAGTGCTTATATGGACACATCCATAGGGGTGATATACAATGGATATACAGAAGATATCACTTTTTAAATGATTTGAGAAATGCGTCAACCATCACGTATAAGAAGATCGAATGGCGATTAATGTACGATCGTTACCGATCCCTGTGGTACATTTTGAGGTAGAACATTGAACAGAAATTACATTAGAAGATTTAAGATACGTCATAGATGGGATATAACAGATGCAATGGTTTCTATCCTACTATGCACTCATCATAGCTTAACCTAACCTGATATGAAAATTCAGATGATAACATCGCCATTTGTTTGTATAATGCAAAGGTGTTGGATGAACAACTGATGAGAATTAGAGATCAATGCAAGTTAGTCTGAAAAATACAATAATCAGAAGGAATAGCTCGATATATAGAATATAGTTATGTGTATATTGAGATATTGGATGGAGGGTTTCTATATGAATTACAAGCACGTCTAGAATTATGGAGTCAAGTCTTATCAGATTAAATGAAAATTTTTGCTACATTCCCTAGTCTTACTAGCACACCCATATCTCTATGATGTTGGGACATACATTTAGTTCTATTAATGAGCACACTCATGAGATTACTTAAATGAATAATTAACCCTTGGCATCAATTATATGTTGCCAATATGAATATTGTTTCCTTATCAAAGATGTCATACTGCTACATATTGGGATTACTCCTTATCTAATGCAGTTATAGCAGAACATAGTGGGGTGCTCCAATTTAGCGGATCTACTCACGCAGACATTAAGGAACCAAGCCCACACCCATAGGTCCCACTTAGGTTATAACATGCTCCTCCAACAGGTCAAGTTCATAGCTACTGGTATACATAGAAAGTCCTAATGGAGGCATCCAAGGTTGAGGATATTCCTCAAGCTCTTGGGCTATAAGGACTGTAGCCATTACAAGTACCTTATTAATCATCAACCCAAGTAGACCATTCCCATTGATATTCTTTTGGATGCGCTTTCAATAGGTGGCTATGGGGACACCTTGAGGTAGTGGAAGATGCAACTTCTCCATATGGACATAAGCGTAAATTATAGTGGAGAGTTAACGCTATAAAAATTGCAGATCACTCGGTGGAAAGTTAATTTGCAATGAAAAGTCCACCCTCATGTGCACCAATGGTAGAGAAAGTGCTCCTCCACCACTCCAGTTCATAGCTCTGGTATAATAAAATGCATTGTACCATCTAAAGATTTGTATTGATGGTAGATCTCAATGGAAAAACTTAATCTCTGAGAATCCCAGAACCATAAATACCTGTTGAATGGAATTGTAAAACAGGGTCCTCAGTTGCATCCTTATAGGGACAAATGACAAGCATTTCAAGACTGAGTTGTCCATGTTATTCTATGAAATCCATCAGAGCCAACATGCCCAATTATTCAGTTGAGAGGATTGGGTACCACAGTGTTGGCTAGAGAGTGCTAAACCCCCATTAGACCTTTACTGGAGTAGGATCTGAGGCCTTTAAAGAACTCACACTTCAAAATCAAGTAGTTGGGAGTGTTCACACTGGGGTAAGATCATTTCTTGAAGCTCAAATTGTAGTAATGGCTACCCAAATAGAGAATTTATCCAAAATTTTGGCTCATAAAATTCACATTGGATTATGGTGTACTTATTGCGAGGTGGAACAAAATAAAAAAGATAGATGTCTATGTAGGAATGTGCACACATTGCTAACAACCTATGAGATTTTTCATAAAAATAGGAAATGTCTATAATTATCTACTCTTCCAACATGAACTTAGAAGAATGTTTCTGTTTATTGAATTTTTTTGACACACATACCCATGACATAGCCAATCGTCTTCTGATTGATCAAATCTATGAGGATTATATAACAAGGTTATACTAGACCAATGTGGAAAGTAGCTCTTAGGCTTGAGAAGGAAAAACCAATGAAGGAAAAATGGGAGTGGAGGATTTCAAGGTGGTTATAGAAGTAGAGGCCATGGTGGCCATGGAAGGTTTACATGAGGGACATGTTATACATGTGGATTGTGTAATCACTATTAGCATGAGTGTCTACATAATCAGGTATGCTCGTATTGTGGTAATGCACAAAAGGTTGAGGATTGTTTTGATCTATATGCACACATGTGTAAGAATAATAAAAAGGATAAGGTTTTCACTATGATTAAGTAAGAATACACTAAGAAGGGACAATGGAAACCTAAGAAGATGATTGAATATGAAATTCAACCTTTATTAGTCACTACACATGTGAGTAGGGAAAGGTAAGACCACTCATTATAAGGGAATAACATGGGCATGCAAAGTATCTAGATGCAGCCCAACATAAGGAATTTTATCTAGAGATAATGGGTGTAAATAGAGAGCTACAAGGAGAAATATAACATTTGTAAGAGAAAGCACATAAAAAGGAAGGAGAGAAGTACTAAGCTACCATAACAAGATGTTCATAATCTTAGAGAGGTATGCAGAATGCTCAAGTAAGAGAACATAATGCCTCTTTTGGGAGAGTGGCTATGAGATAAAGTACCATGTGCATGAGTATAATGGGAGTACTAGATATTTCATGCTAATTTTCCACCATAAAACCGTGATTATGAAAAAGAGACCACATTTGATGCAGTGATTAATGGATGGTTGGTAAGTAATATACTGATTGATACAAGTGTGGAAGTCAATGTTATCACCATTAATACCCAGAACCAAATGGGAAGGATGCCATTACAACCATCCTTAAATGTGTTTTACATGGATAACAAGAAAAGAGCCATGCCCATTGGGGTATTAAAGTATGTTTTTATCACTATTAAGGGAGATAAATTTATAGGTACATATTGAGGTACTAGATTTGGTGGAATCAGATAATTTCCTTGTACTACTTGGATGCTCTTGGTGTTATGATAATAATGCAAATGTGTTGTTTAATAAGAGGTATATTATTTTCTAGAACAAATCTGATCACATATTAATACCTTTGGATGATACAAAGGTTGCACCCTATGTGGATCTCATCAATGAAGAGGAACTTAATCACATATATGCACATATGATGCATGACCCTAAGAATGTAGAGCCATTAAAGGATGGCGTGCTTCATTGGGAATATGTGTAGTGGATTAGTGATACCACTAGTGTGGCTTATGAAAAATAGGACCATGGAATTTATGAAATGGTCAAATGTGAGGTGCATAAAAGAGTGACAAGTATGGTTAGGCTATGACACGTTAGGTGGTTTGGTAAAACAAGATTGCCAAAGTTACAGGGGAAGAAAATCTGGAGTATTTCTTACGCATCATGGAAAAATAGTGGTGAAGTGAAGGAGAGGAGAAAAATGATCGTATACACCTTACAGGGTAAAACAATGTGCTGGTGGGCCACACATAGGGATAACTTACTTGGATGACATGAGATCAGGGTAGCATTATTGACAAGATTTGTTTAGAGCAATATTCCTTCTTTGGTACATGATTATGATGAGAAGACTCATCCCATGTTACACATTTAAATTTTTGAAATAAATTCGATGTAGGGGCAAGATGCTTTGTCACCATCTCTATGAGTACAAAAGTTTTATTCTACTTTTTTGGGATGCAAACTTGCTATGTACATGATGAGTTGATGCAGGAGAGAACACGTTGGAATGACCTGAATGAAGGTATTGTTTATACTTTTTATTATTTTTCTATTAAGCCACCAATTCATGAGGCCTTATAGATCATGAAGTGCATAACATTAGGGGATATCATGAAGCAATAAGATCTTATGATTCAGGTGTTTGGTGAATATGATACTGAGGCACGTGAGGACTTGGTAGAAACAAAATAGACACAGTTGGTGTATGTGTGGACAAAAAGGGATAATGGAAATATGGTCTACCTCATTTATGAGGAAGTTGAGGACTTGGATGAAAAACACACAAAAGATACACATGAGGTGATGGATTCCACATATGTGAAGGAACACACATACCATATTCCATTACAGACAAAGAAAGTGAG
Source organism: Taxus chinensis (assembly GCA_019776745.2). Classification (NCBI taxonomy): domain Eukaryota; kingdom Viridiplantae; phylum Streptophyta; class Pinopsida; order Cupressales; family Taxaceae; genus Taxus; species Taxus chinensis. The sequence goes on from CM034153.1 coordinate 198,339,186, forward strand.
AATTGAGACTAAGGATGGTCTAAGGAGGCTATTATTAGTGATTGCTAGTATGAACATGAGGTTGAAAAGATAATTGAATCATCACGTTTATTTCAAGATCTATTCCCTAGGGGATATCATGAATTTAAAGGTGTACATCCATTATTTGGAGAAATGAAAATCAAGTTTAAGGATGGAGCGTGAGCGGTCCGGAAGAGGCCTTATAAAATGAGCCCCAATCTACATGTAAAAGTAAAGGAAATAATTGATAAAATGATCAAATCAGAATATGTTGAGCCTATTAAGGAGTATGGATAGATTAAACCCATGGTGATAAACGTTAAGAAATGCGGGAGGACTGCGTGTTTGAAAATGCGGGCGGGCTGCGTGAGGGTTTTGAAAGCACGGTTTCAGCAGCTCTGGCTACTGAATGTCTTTCAAAGGACTGCATTGTAGCCACTAATGAACCGATAAAAGTGAAAAATGTGATCATTGGTGGTAGTTTTGGATCTAGAGCCTGGGCGGATGTTGTAAAGATTCCTCCTGACAAAAATGTGGGACCTCAGCCTACATGTGATTTCAAAAGTAAAAAAGATGTTGATGGGGTGACCCACTTACAGGTGCCTGACAGATGTCTGCAAATAGCTCTAGAGAAAACCAATCTGGCCCTTGTGGAAATTTTTTGGGATCACGACCCAATGTGGACACTATTAGAAAATGGGCCATTCGCAGATGGAAACCAAAAGGGGATTTGATTATCACCACCATGGAAAAGGGATTTTTTTTGGCCCGATTTAATCTCCAATCTGATGTTGACTCGGTCTTGTTGGGTGGCCCTTGGTGTTTGGGAAATATGGGACTGTTTTTAAAAAAGTGGTATCCTAGATTCAATCCATATGTTGAGAATATTCATGCCATACCCATCAAGTGTAGACTCCCAGGGCTACCCATGCATCTATGGGATTATGAAATCCTCCTTTATATAGCCAAATCGATTGGTTCACCTATTCGCCTGGATGGGCCCACGAGAATTAGGTCTAGGTTGGAATTTGCTAGGTTCTGTGTCTCTATTGAAATGGATCAAGAGCTTCTTGACCACATTGTCCTGTAGTCCAAATTTGGAGTATGGAAACAACAAATTGAATATGAAGCTTTCCAACTAAGATGTAGCAAATGCCATAGATTAGGCCACTTTGCCAACAAATGTCCTAATCAAATAGTTCAAAAGCTGGAAATTCTCTCAGATATTCCTAAAGCTCAAAGACAGAAATAGATAGATAAGGTGGATAAAGAGCCACTATCTAATCCAGCTACTGGAAATAGGCATTTGCAGAGGCATTCCAAGTTAAAAGAAAGGAAAAAAGGATTTAAGGCGAAGAGACCACCGGTTTATAGAAAACTATGGAGACCTAAGAAACTGGTTGAGACTCAACAGGAAATAGATCTAGGTCTGAAAGAGGAAGAAAACAAAACGGAGATGTCATTGGATTCAACAGAACACTTTGACACCAAATCTGGTAAATTTGAGCATGGAGGTTGATGAAGAAAATGAAAAAGTTATCATTTCTCTCTCGTATATGGAAGAAGAGATAGAAAAAATTACTGCTCATCAAGAGTTTTTAAATAGGAACAACTCTTTGGAGAAACTCAAAATGAGACAAGGAAAAGTCAAAGAGGATCTAGAATCCATTACACGAGATCTAAACCAAGATAAAGAGGATACTGATATGGAGGAGCTGGCTCCTAAAATGGATAAGCAGACTGATATTGCCACAGGAAAAGAGGATGGGGAAATTACCCCCATTAGCAAGGAAAATATATTAGATTGTGATAATGATGGATTCATTTTAGTGAAAAGAAAGAAAAGAGGTCTAAAAATTCTAGAAGAAAGTCTGGAATCACTCTATAGTGAGAAAAAAAAATAGCTTGGAAGTTGGGAAGATTCCACCTCAAGAATCAAAAGGGCCATTGCTAGAAGAACTGCAAATATTGGAGTCACATATAGAAAAGGTAGGCTATCTAAGAGAGAAGCAAGAGAAAAAGAGACTGAAAAAGAAATTGTAGATGGTACACAAAGAATTCTGAACCATCCGGCAAATGCATCTCCAAATTTTTTTTAATGAAGGTTATTTCTTAGAATGTCAGAGGCCTCAATGGGGGGCCTAAGCAAAGAATGCTTAAGGAAATTAAAAGATCAAACAAACCCAACATTCTTCTTATTCAGGAAACTAAAATGAAAAGTAAGGCAATTGAAGACTTCAAAAGATATTTTTGGGAGAACGCTGCCTTTGCTGCTGTTGATTCTCAAGGGGCTTCTGGAGGCTTAGCGATATTTTTGGATACAAAGATTGTTAACGGTAAGGTACTCTCCTCCACCCAGAACCATTTAGCTATTATTTTTAAAAGTCTTGAAAATAATCATAGCTGGATTCTGTCTAATATTTACGCGCCCAATACTGCTACTGGTAAAAGAAATCTATGGAAAGAGTTAACCTTGTTCCGAAGCAATGTTGAAAACATGAACTAGTTGGTTATGGGAGACTTCAATACTCCTTTGAATCCAGGAGAAAAATTTGGGGGAAGCTCTGAATTCTCCCTTGGTATGGAATAATTTGTCGGCTTCATTTCAAATCTTAATCTTATGGACATAGAGCTTCATGGCAACCAATTTCCCTGGTCCAACAGAAGGTTAGGGGAGAACTTAATTCAAGTTAAACTTGACAGAGCTCTTATTTCTACAAATTGGATTCTGGACCAGAATTTTCATCTTTCTTCTCTCCCCAGAACAGGCTCTGATCATAATCCAATTTTCCTAAATTTCTTCAATTGGACAAAACCTTTTCATGGTAATTTCAAATTTGAGAAAATGTGGTTCGAGCATGAAGATATTCTAGACAAAATTAAAGAGTGGTGGTTTTGGGAAGGCACAGGGACGGCCCAATTCTGGTTTCTACAGAAGTTGAAGAATGTTAAACAAAAGATTAGAATTTGGAATAAAGAGGTTTTTGGAAACATTTTTGAAAAGAAGAAAGAACTTAAGCAACAGCTAGAAGAGCTTGAGCTAAATGTTTCCATGAAAGGTATGTCTCTAGAGGATCATCAGTGGGAAAAAAAAATCCTCTCGGATCTGCATAATATAAACAGCCATGAAGAATCCTTTTGGATAATGAAGTCTAGAGCCCTTTGGCTTAAAGAAGGAGACAAAATTACAATTTTTTTTCATTTGACAGCCCTCAAACATAGAGCTTGTAACAGAATATATGAGGTTGCTAAAGGAAATGGAAACATTACTAAGGATCCAGAGGACATCAAAACAGAGGCGCTTAATTTCTACAAGAACCTCCTCACTGAGAATAACTCCTACAATGAACAAGCGACCTCTTTCCTCTTAGACTCCATTCCTAATAATCTGATACCTGCTGAGATATTTAAAAGTCTTTCAAAAACTGTCACCATTGAGGAATTAAAAAAGGTTGTTTTTGATTTAGAAGGGGATAAGGCTCAAGGTCTAGATGGCTTTTCAGCTAACTTTTACCAAAGATGTTGGGATATATGCTCTGAAGATCTATTGAAAGCTGTTAATGAGTTTTACAGAATGGGAAATCTCATTAAAGAACTAAATAATACACACATTGTGCTTGCCCCGAAAAAGTTGGATGCAAAGGACTTTAAAGATTTCAGGCCTATTAGTTTGGTTAATGTTATATATAGGATTTTCACAAAGATTCTCACCACTAGAATGCAACCTATTCTTATTGAGATCATTTCACAATAGCAGAGCGGATTCATCTAGGGAAGAATTATTCAAGATGGAATTATCATGGTTCATGAAACTATACATTCTATGGATAAAAGTAAAAAGGTAGGGATGGCCATCAAACTGGACATGCATAAAGCTTTCGACAAAGTCTCTTGGAGATTCATGGATGAGGTCTTATCCAAGTTTGGTTTTCAAATCAAATTCAAAAAAATCATTCACTCTTGTATCTCTACCTCTAGATTCTCTGTGATTGTTAATGGGGAACCTGTGGGTTTTTTTTCCAGCAATAGAGGTATCCGGCAAGGCGACCCAATTTCCCCTCTATTATTCATTATTATGGCTGACAGTTTAAGTAGATCTATTTCCAAAGCTATTGGCATTGGCATGATAAAAGACTTCCCTCCAACTACTGGTAATCAGATCTCCTCACACCAGCAGTTTGTTGATGACACTTTTCTTCTCTTGATGGCCTCTATCATTGAGGAAAAGGCTATCAAAACTGTCCTTAGATTTTATGAGGAAACCTCGGGACAAAAAGTTAATTTTGACAAAATCTCTATTTATTTCTTCAATACTCCTTGGAAAAGGCAAAGAAAGATTGCTAATATTCTAGGATGCACTATTAATTCTCTTCCAGCTACTTACTTAGGTCTACCTTTAAGTACTGGCAAGATTTCTGTGGAGGTATGGAATGATCTTATTAAGAGATTTCAAAGAAAGTTGGCTGGCTGGAAAGGAAATGTTCTTTCAAGTGCAAGCAAGTGACTTTTGGTTAAAAGCATGCTCCAAAACTTTCCTATTTACATCATGTCAATGTTCAGCATGCCTGTAGCAGTGATGAACAGTATTGAGAAGATTCAAAATTACTTTTTATGGCACAGTACTGAGGACAGATTCATATATCATCTTGTGGCTTGGGAGCAGGTTTGTAAACCTAAGAGACCTAGGGGGTTAGACATCAAAGATATCAAACATATGAGTACTGTCCTTATTGCAAACTTAGGATGGAGGCTTATAAAAGAGCACAGACCTTGGACAGAGTTAGTTAAGATCAAATATCTTTCAAACCAAAACAAGATTTCCTTCATATATGATCAATCTCTTTCGAGTGGTTCTATTTTATAGAACAACCTTCTTTGCGGTAGACACATTCTCTCTCAGGGGTGTAGTTGGAAGCTTGGATATGGACAAAACATAAACTTCTGGACTGATAAGTGGACTGATTCTAACTAGATTTCTGCTTATGATCACATTAAAGACAACTTAATTACAAAGTATGGGCACAAAATCCAGGGGTACATTGAGAGGGATGGAAACAAAAGAAAATGGAAACAGCTAAAAGTGGAGAATGATAGTATACAGGCTGATATTTCATCTTTATAGAATCAACTTTCTCTAATCCATATAAGTAATCAAAATCTTAAGGATGAACTCATCTGGAAAGATTCTTTTGATGGGGAATACTTTGTTAAATTAGGATATAATTCTTTCTTTGTATCCATGGAAAGTGAAATTAAGTGGCACAAGCTGTGGATGCCGGAGTTAACCCCTAGAGTGAACTTCTTTTGGTGGCTAATTATTAATGGCAAGATCCTAACTAATGACAACCTCATCAAGTAGGGATTCATCATGTTGAATAGATGTTGCATATGTTAGAAAGAGGCAGAAGATATAAAGCATTTATTCCTCCATTGTGAGATTGCTTCCAAAATTTGGCAGCTTGTTTTTGCAAAATTTAATCTGAGATGGATTTTTCCCCTTACCTGTCTTCAGGCCTGGGAGCAATGGGACTCTCCGTTTAAGTATTGTGTGGTGAAAAGATTGTGGAAACTTGTTCTACCCCACACTATGTGGAGAATTTGGAAGGCTCGTAATGATAACATTTTCAGAAACAATAGACAGGCTTGTAACAAAGTCTACAAGGAAATTATCATTGCTGTGCAAGATAATATTGCTAGATTTAAACCCCCTAAAAATAGACTTTACCCGGAGAATGAAGAATACATCCTGACTGATTGGAATATTGACACTGTTAATAGGAATAACAATGGTATTGATAGAAACATAGTCCACTGGATTAAGCCTCCCACTGATTGGCACAAGTTAAATTTTGATGGGGCCTCAAAAGGAAATTCGGGAGACTTTGGAGGAGGGGGAGTCATCAGAGATCAAAGAAGCAGTTTTGTTGCTACTTTTTCTGGGAGAATGGGCAGGCAGACTAATCATTATTCCGAATCCCTAGTGGCTTTTTGGGGTATAAGACTTGTCAGATATTGTAATATTCCGAATATTATAGTTGAAGGTGATTCTATGAATATCATCAATCTTTTAAATAAAAAGCAACACCCCAGCTGGTCTATCAGGGATTCTATTGGGGAAGCTATTGATATATGCCAGATCTTTGAAAATGTTCAAATCACCCAAACCTATCGGGAAGGAAATAGGGTCGCTGACAGTTTGGCTAACTTTGGTGTTAATAATTCCTTTCAAACTTAGCTTAGGGGGGACGTTCTACCCACTCAAATCAATAAAGCCATAATCATTGATCTTCATGGCAGTGAAAATCAACACTAACGGCTGAAATTTGGACGCTAATGTGTAGATCCTCAAGTACATTATGATGACATCACAAAAGATATAGATGATTGATGTGATCTGTGTAGGATGGACTGTCATCATTTCTTGGCATAGGAGGAAAGCCGAGGAGTGGGGCAATAATAACAAGTATGGTATAATAATTAAACCTGCTTTCACAGAAAGGAAATATTCAAATACCAAAATCAAATCTCTACCCGTCCTGCATAGTGGTAGTTTTTTTACCATTGAGAATAGGAAAAGGAAAAGGAAACATGGGGGGTCCACCTTGCAAAACTAAACCGACCCACAATCCTGCGTGGAAAGAGAATACAGAGCTTTGGAATTACCTGCAAATCAGGGGTCTGTCTAATTTAATTGAAAGGATTCAAGGCTTCGACCAAGACATTTCTATTAGATTTGCCTAGGGATGGAAGAATAGGATTGTCAAATACAGTAACATGGAGATGGAAATCACGAAAGAGATCATCGCCCAGATCACGGGCCTTAGCCTAGAAGGCACCAAATTCTTCAATAAGAAGGTGGACAGTGATATGGAGACCAAGAAATTTTTGGATGAGGGGAAGAATCTTGAATTCGTGACTGCTGGCATCAAGGTGGCGTCGATTCCTGAACCTTTTGTTGAGCTTGCCAAGATGGTGGTTAGGTATGTAACTCTTGAAGGAAGATTTGTGAATATACCTAAAAAACATATGATATTTCTAAATCACTTTCGTAGAAATATCATCATCATATTTCCTCACTATTTGATAAAATCGCTGGAGAAATCAATTAGGGAAGTTCAGAGCCACTCTAGGGCTGTCCCTTTACACTAGGGACTTATCCTCCTGATCCATCGCCACTGTTCTAGCTGCCCCCCCATGAATCCTACCCCACCTCCTTCCTTCACACCTCCACCTGCTCACACCGCTTCCACTCCCCCCTTCTGAAAAGAAATATTGAAGCTGCTGCTTCCAGTAAGAAAAACAAGAGCATCAAAGCTAAAATCCCTCCTTCCCAAGAGCAAAAAACAAGAGCATCAAAGCTAAAATCCCTCCTTCCCAATGGGTCCTAAGGAGCCACAAAGACCTAGAACTTGCTGAAAACCTCCTGCATATTAGTAAACTGGTAGAGGAGCCTAAGGAGGAGGAATTGATGGATAGAGTGGACATATTAGGAAAAGAGATACAAGAGCTCAAAGGGACTATAAAAAATATGGAAAGAGCTAAGGGAAAAGGGATTCTTCAAAGTGATGAGGAAGAGGGGGTTATTGCTAAAGTCTTCAAGAAGTTACAGTCCTTAGATGGCAGAATGGGGAATGCTAAAAGTCACAATGACTGCATATTGTCTTCCCTCAAAAGCATTTATAATTTCACTGAACAACATGTTCATAGTGTCTGCAGTTTAAGTGGGGTTAATGAGGACATTTGGGGCCCTAAAGAGAAAAGGGATATTGTAATTACTTAAGCGGATTTGTAAGACTCCTCTCAGGCCACTGCCATTGCCTTCTTCATGTCGCTGCAGGCTATCAAGACCAAGATTGATAGGGCTATCAAGTAACGGGTTGCTGTGATGCTATTTTTTGGCTGCGAAGTTGTTATCTGGCGGTTCTGGTGCTATTTTTTGGCGGAGCTCTATACGTTGTTTGTCTTTTGGTTACTTTTTGATCTTTTTTGCTTCTCTTTGGATCATTGTACGTTTGGATCCTTTTTTCACTTATATTGTCATATTTGGCTATTGAGCCGTCTTTGGTTGGTAATTTTGCCCTTCTTTGGGCTGTTTTTCTCTCCTTTACTTTTTGGCTTTTGAGCCCTTTTGTATACAGGGTATAGTCCCTTCAAAACTATTTTCCCTTAATAATAATTAAAAAAAACGTTAAGAAGGATGGCTAGATTAGGATTTGTGTTGACTACAAATTTATCAACGCATCATGTGTCATAGGTCCTTTTCCCACACCATTCACTAAATATATCTTGGAAGGAGTTGTAGGGCGTGGTATTTATTCATTTACATATAGCTTCTTAGGTTACCAGTAGGTGAGGATCATGCACAAAGATTAGGAAAATACATATTTTACTAGTAAATGGGGATTTTTTTCCAACATAGTCATGCCCTTTGGCTTGAAGAATGCGCCAATAGTGTTCTCACTTATTATGGTACAAATATTTCAAGACTTTATTCATAAATTTCTTCAAGTTTACTTGGATGACTAGACAATGTATGTGTTAGTGAAATATCATTATGACTACGTGATATTTATATTTGAAAGATGTAAGTAGTTGAGCATATCATTGAATATAAAGAAGTGCATTTTTGCTACACCTTTTGGCACTTTACTTGGACATATCATTTGTAAAGAGGGCTTGTTGGCGGATCCAACTAAAACTATAGTTATTTTGCGAATGGAAGAACCAACTAATCATAGAAACATATTGGCTACTACTGGAAGATTATCAAGGGGTATGCAAATATTTTCACACACCTGGAATAATTGTTGAAACCCAAATGAAAATTCTATTAGGGAAATATGCAACATAAAGCATTTGAGACTTTAAAGGAGAAATTAACCACCGCACCTATCTTATATTTTCCTTTCTAGAATAAACCATTCAATGTGCATGTAAATGCTTTTCGTAAAACTATAGGAGTAGTTTTGGTACAACTAGGTGAATGTCATGTCGATCATCCCATCTGTTTTGTGAGTAGGAAGATGACACCGACTGAGAAAAATAATCTGGATAAGAATAAAAAATATTTGTTAATGATATATGTACTTCATAAGTTTAGGCAGTAATTGTTAGCCAATCCATTTATATTTTAAACTAACTATATGGTGGTAAAGTACTTAATTAATAAGTTGGTTTTGCAGGGGCTGTCGACACTAAAATTTTCCTCCGTAATTTCTATTTCATTAATGTATGTATTAGAAATAGGATGTTGTTAAGTATAATTAGTAATAGCGTCTGATAGAAGATAACGGCGCCGTTAGTACGGTGCTGCCAATAATGTGGAGTACGGTAATAGTCAAAGTACAATAGGAATGTTGTAAAAAGTAAATATTTGTCGTAAGTGGTCTGGTAATGTTAAAATGTCAAATTTTGGGTAATTAGAGAAGTGGGGTCTACATGATTAGGAATTAGAAATATTATATTGGTAATAAAGACAAGGAGTGAGGTCATAAATATTTTGTGTATTTTATTTGTAAAAAGTCTAAAAATGTGGAACCCATGTAAAATGATAAGGTTTATCTTATCTTAACAGATAAGCTTACATGTACAGATAAGAGTTAAGGTATGGAATATGATTCGTCAGAGTGGATTTCTTATCCTATCTTAGAGATAAGATGGATAAGCCTAGAAGTTCTATAAATAGAGAGGCCACCCCCCTCATTTAGCATAGAAGGAAGTAGTGAGAAATATTGTAGGAAGTGTGTGAAGGAAGCCATCAGTTTAAAGGTGTGTTGAAGAAGCCATTAAGAGGTGTAATTGTAAAGTTTCTCCCATAGTCTTGGTGAAAGGCAAGTGAAGTCAATAACACTTGAAGTACCTCATGGGTGAGATTGTAATAGTTTCATGTTAATATTATAATTTATTTTGATATTTCAGATTTGTCATCATTCTGTCTTATCATAGTTGATGGTATTCTTGTGTTATGTTGTTGTTTTGTTTCCAGATTACATCCACCAAACTAAAGGCTGTGCATTAGTAAATAATCATAGCACGAGGAGTTCCTGGTGAAGAATTATCATAGTGCCAGATTGGTGATGACATTTTGGTTCCATTGCCGGGACCATTCCTCGTTGGTGGATTTTCTGGAGAGATATTCCCACTTAGTCAAAAATTAATTAGAGGGTAACCTTGTTTTTACTGTGCATAGTAGTTACCATGGTAAAATCATTTTCGCCATGAATAGTAGTTACCATGGTAAAGTCATTTTTGCTGGAATAGTATTTACCAGAGTAAAGTCACTTTTTACTGTGAATAGTATTTACCGCAGTAACTTCACTTTTTACCGTGAATAGTGTTTACCACAGTAAAGTCAGTTTTTACCGCAGTAAGTCAAGTTTTACCATAGTTTACTGTGGTCATTTCTATTTTACTGTAGAAAGGTGTAAAACCACTTTCGAGTATAGTGATTCCAATTATTTGTGCACATAAGTCTTGTTGATTGTACTTGTAGGTTGGTATTTCATGGTGGTTACTTTTGAAAATGGGAAAGATTCCTGTTTTTTCAGCTCAATCTAATGAAGATGCTTCTTCTTTCATTTAAGATTTTAAGCGATCTTGTATTTGTAATGGCCTTATAAGAAGGGAACAATGGACTGAATTTTTTCCTACCTTTTTAGATGGTTCAGCACTTAGGTGGTTTGAAACACTAGGTGATAATATGAAAAATTCATGGGATTTATTAACTGAAAGTTTTCTTGAAGAATTTGGTGAACAACAGAAATATGCAGATCTCATGATCGAGATCACAAAGCTATCCCAAGGAGAGAAGGAGAAGATAAGGGATTATCATGCTCGTGTTCTAGAGCTAAGGAGGAAGCTCGATGCCCAGATCCGGAAGGAAGGACTAGCGGATGGGTTGATGAATGGCGTGGATAATCTCCTCTATAAGCACTTCATTCTTGGGATGAAGCCAGAGATCAGACAACGAGTGAAGTATGACGGCCCAACTACCATTGAACAAGCAAAGGAGATTGTAAGAAGGCAAGAAGAAAGCATGGAAGAGGAGCCCAAAGAAATTGTTGCTAAAGTAGAGCCTACACCAGCACCTTTGGTCCAAAATCCACAACCACTCCCGGTGAGCACAAATATTTCTCCTAGTACATCTACTGAGTATGAATATTTGCTCAAAAAGATGGGTCAGTTAACTATTAATCTTCTTCAAGGAAAGGAATTTAGTTCTCAGGGAGGAGATAGAGGTCCAAAAAGAAATATTTCTGAAGTTGTTTGTTATGGTTGTTATAAAAAGGGTCATTATAAGTATAATTGTCTAGATAGAGCTTCTACACTGGTAAAGGAGATAATGATAAAGGAAAAGCACCTCTAAATTCTTTTGATGTAGTAGATAAGAGTAGAAATAATGAAGTAGATGTGTTTGTAACAAAAAGAAAGAAAGAAAAAGATAATCAAGATGGAAATGATCCTAAGAAGATGAAAGAAGAAACTAGTAAGAAACATAGGAGAAGAAAGTTGGGTGTGCAGGATTTTCTGATTTCACAGGGGCAAGGACCATACTCCATCTTGGAAGATCTATCCAAAAGGCTTGCAAATATTACATATGGTCAACTCTTGGCTATGTCTTCTAAGAAGAGGTGGGAAGTGCGAGGTGGACTCAATGCTCGAAGAAGGAAGGAGGTTGAGGTCCCTGTTTTGGAGGCAGAGGCAGATCCCTATGCTCCACAAGCTGAGGTATTATGTAATGGTATTTCAATTCATGATGTCTTAGTTGATGGAGGTGCTGCAGTTAATGTAATGACTGAGTCTATAATGAATATGTTGGGTTTAAAAATTGATCGCCCTTCAACACTTATGTTAAGGTCATTAAATAAAGGAAAAACTAAACCAGAAGGTGTAGTTTCAAATGTGGCAATATTTGTTATGGGTGTGGTATGTGTGGTAGACTTTCAGGTGATGAAAAATGGTACTGTTGCGTACCCAATGTTGCTGGGAAGACCATGGCTAAGGAGAGTTCATGCAAGAAACTACTAGAATGAAGGTTTCATGACACTTGGACGTGGTAGAGAGAGGGTGAAGATAAATGTGATCCCTCGACATCATAAGGCAGAACCTGTGGATTCAAGTGATGAAACTGATGATTGGACATCCTCTGATTACTCTAGTACCGGTGAAGTGGACACTGAAGATGAAGAAAGCGAGGTGGATGTTTCAGTCATGGATATACTTCCAGTCACACTAACTCATGACCCCATAAAATAATCTGAAGAATAAGTTGATGATCGTCTCCAAAAAATAAAGATTGGTGATGCTGTGATGGAGAGTGAGAAGGAATCCTACCTCCAGCTCTTTCGAAGGTACATACACCTATTCACTTTTGATTACAAGGAACTCCGTCAAGTAAGTTGGGTAGAACATTGTATTGAGATGGTAGATGGTGCTAAGCCCATAAAACAAATGCCATATAGAATGAATCCTAATTTTTCTAAGACTATAAAAGAAGAAATAGATAAGTTGCTTGATGTAGGATTCATATTTGCTGTGGAGAATTTAGAATGGGTTTCTCCCATTGTGATTTCAATAAAAAAGAATGGGAAGCTACGCATTTGTGTTGATTACAGGAAGCTCAATAAGGCAACAAAGAAGGATCATTACCCTCTTCCATTTTCAGATCAGATCTTGGATGAAGTAGCTGGCCAGGAGTGCTATAGTTTTGCTGATGGATATAGCGGCTACAACCAAGTTCGTATAGCAGAGAAAGATCAGCTGAAGACCACGTTCACCACTCCTTGGGGAACATTTGCTTATAGAGTTATGCCTTTTGGGTTATGTAATGCTCCAACAACATTCCAGCGTTTGATGAATAGGGTGTTCGAACCCTTCATTGGGACCTTCATTAGAGTATTTCTGGATGATTTTTGCATCTATGGGAGCAAGTTAGACCACCTGCACCAAATGGAGACAACATTTCAAAAGTTAGATGAAGCACAAGCCTCACTAAACCCTACAAAGTGTGTCTTTGGATGTTCTAAAGGCGTTTTGTTAGGGCATGTTGTATCCAGAGATGGTATTGGTACTGATCCTGATAAAGTTTCAAAAATCAAAGATTTACCATTTCCTCTTAATAGAAGTAAGTTGAGATCATTTTTAGGCCATGTGGGTTACTATAGAAGGTTCATCAAGAATTTCTCAAAGATTGCACAGCCACTAACCCAGTTCTTGAAGAAGGATGTTACTTATGAACCAGGAAATAAGGCGCATGAAGCTTTTGGAAAATTGAAGGAAGCCCTGGTGTCTTCACCTGTTTTGAAGAATCCAGATTGGAGCAAGCCATTCATTGTGTACACTGATTCCTCAGATGCAGCACCAGGAAGTACTTTGAGCCAAAAGGATGAAAATGGGAATGAACATCCAATTTACTTTGGGAGCAGATAAATGAGCAGTGCTGAGGTAAATTATACTGTAACTGAAAAAGAGGCTCTGTCTATCATTTTTGCTGTAAAGAAGTTTAGAAATTATTTGCTAGGGCAAAAATCTCTAGTTGTAACAGATCATCAGGCTCTAAAATATATTTTAAATAAGCCTAACCCATCAGGGAGGATAGCAAGATGGATTTTTTTGCTACAAGAGTTTGAATTTGATATTATAGATAGGCCAGGAAAGAAGCATGTCAATGCAGATGCACTCTCTCGAGCATATGATGGTTTAGGATCATCTTGTGATGATGATGATTTCCCCGATGCAGCATTGTTATCCCTTGACACAATCCCTAGTGAATACATAGATATTTAGAATTATTTGAATGAATTCAAGTTTTCTAATGGTGCCAATGCAAAGACTAAGAGAAAGATTACTCAAGCCAGTCGTCCATATTCTATTCTGCATGGAGTATTATTTGGAATAGGACCTGATGGACAGTACAAAAGGTTAGTTGTATGTGATCAAGGGAAGGAACTGCTAGAAGAATTCCACAATGGTACATGTGGAGCGCACTTCTCTGGACAACTTACAGTAAGAAGGATCTTGGATGCATGTTATCACTGGCCCACTCTTTTTAAAGATTGTTATAATTATTGTAAGACATGTGATATTTGTCAAACACATGGTAACCATAAGACTTCATCAGCTCCATTATGTCCTATTCTTCCCCTTGGTCCCTTTGAAAAGTGGGGAATAGACATTGTAGGTCCACTTCCAACTACATCATGCCAAAACAAGTATATTGTAATTGCCACAGATTATTTAACCAAGTGGGTTGAAGCTAGGCCATTGAAAACAGCTTCCATGGATGAAGTGGCAAGGTTCATGTATGAACGCATTGTCACCAGATTTGGTTGCCCATTAGAAATTGTAATAGATCAAGGAAGCCACTTCATTAATGAGGTGGTAGAAGCCCTAGTCAATAAGTTTTCTATTAAGCACAGGAAGGCAACAACATACAAGCCAAGCACAAATGGATAGGTGGAACGAATAAATTTTGTGTTGTGTCAAATTTTAGCTAAAGATGCAGCCTTGCAGGTACATAAATGAGATAAAAGGATTCATGCAGCATTGTGGGCATATAGGGCAACATCAAAGTCAGCAACAAGATACTCCCCATTTCAGTTGGCCTATGGCATTGATCCAGCTCTTCCTATTGAGTTTGATATTCCCACTGTGAGAGTTATGAAAAATGAAAGGATGGATGAAATTGATTCAGTAAAAGAAAGGTTGGTACATCTTCATTCGCTGGAGGAAATGAGAGAAATAGCAAAGGATTCAAGCCATAAGAAGAAAATGAAGCAGAAGGAATACTTTGATCAAAAGATCCGGTGGTCTCCATTTCATGTGAATGACTTGGTTCTAGTATATGATTCCAGATACAAAAAAAGAAGACAGAAAATTTCTTCCAAAATGGATGGGGCCCTACAAAATAGCAGTTGTGCATGAAAATGGTACGTACTGACTGGAGGAATTGGATGGCACTCCCATCACAAAATGGGTCAACCATGACAAGTTGAAGATTTTCCAAGCACCAAAATAGTCTACTCCGAGGATGGAGTAGAAGCTAGGAAGGGGGAAGATGTCGACACTAAAATTTTCCTCCGTAATTTCTATTTCATTAATGTATGTATTAGGAATAGGATGTTGTTAAGTATAATTAGTAGTAAGCGTCTGATAGAAGATAACGGTGCCGTCAGTACGGTGCCGCCAATAATGTGGAGTACGGTAACAGTCAAAGTACAATAGGAATGTTGTAAAAAGTAAATATTTGTCGTAAGTGGTCCGGTAATGTTAAAATGTCAAAGTTTGGGTAATTAGAGAAGTAGGGTCTACATTTTTAGGAATTAGAAATATTATATTGGTAATAAAGACAAGGAGTGAGGTCATAAATATTTTGTGTATTTTATTTGTAAAAAGTCTAAAAATGTGGAACCCATGTAAAATGATAAGGTTTATCTTATCTTAACAGATAAGTTTACATGTACAGATAAGAGTTAAGGTATGGAATATGATTCGTCAGAGTGGATTTCTTATCCTATCTTAGAGATAAGATGGATAAGCCTGGAAGTTCTATAAATAGAGAGGCCACCACCCCCTCATTTAGCATAGAAGGAAGTAGTGAGAAATATTGTAGGAAGTGTGCAAAGGAAGCCATCAGTTTAAAGGTGTGTTGAAAAAGCCATTAAGAGGTGTAATTGTAAAGTTTCTCCCATAGTCTTGGTGAAAGGCAAGTGAAGTCAATAACACTTGAAGTACCTCATGGGTGAGATTGTAACAGTTTCATGTTAATATTATATTTATTTTGATATTTCAGATTTGTCATCATTCTGTCTTCTCATAGTCGATGGTATTCTTGTGTTATGTTGTTGTTTTGTTTCCAGATTACATCCACCAAACTAAAGGCTGTGCATTAGTAAATAATCATAGCACGAGGAGTTCCCGGTGAAAAATTATCATAGTGCCAGATTGGTGATGACAGGGCACATCTACCGTTGGATCCTCCTCTTTCAAGAGTTTGATTTCTCAATTATAGTGAAGCCTAGTAAGATAAATTTAGGACCTAATATTTTTTCAAGGATAAATTATGGTGACGATATGTATAACATAAAAAAAACTATACCAGATGACTAGTTGTTCAGACTAAACTGTATGCCAACTTATGTAGAAGACATTGCAATATTCTTGTGCACTAGTATTGTGCTCTAAGGTATGAATACATTAGAGAAAAAATATCTTGTCATTCATGTGGTGCCATATTATCTCATCGGATTAGACCTATACACGATGGGTAGAGATGAGGTCTTGCATAGGTGTGTGTTAAAGAATGAGTACAAAGCTATCATGGAGGAAGCACATGGGGAAATATGTGGTGGAAACTATGTAGGAGAAATAACATCACACAATATCTTACTAGTTGGTTTATAGTGGGAAACATTGTATAAGGAAACTAATTAATATATCAAAGATTGTGACCATTTTTAGATGATGGGTAAGTCTAGAAATGTCATTGCTCTATAGCTAGTGCAGAGCCATTTGAAAAGTGGGAAATATACTTTGTAGACCCAATTTCTCCACTCACACATAGCGAAGATGCACACTATATCATAACATGTATATATTACTTGACAAGGTTGGTAGAGGCTATGCCTATAAAGGATTGTACTGTAGTAACATCAGCTATATTTCTTTAGGAAAATATCATAAAAAGGTATGGATATCTGTTGATCCTTACAAGTGATAGGGGAACACATTTTTAAAAATGAGACAATAAGGATATTATTAGTAGAGTCCGTGGTAGCACACCATAAAACTACACCATATCACCCATAATCCAATTGAGCTACTAAGGATTTTAACAATATTTTGGGACAAACATTAACAAATATCTATAATGGTGAAAGAAAAGACTAGGATGATAAGTTTTCAACAATGTTATGGGCGTATAGAAAAAAATACAAAAGGTTAAATAAGCCCACATCCTTTTAGTTGGTTTTTGGCACTGAGGAAGTATTTCATGTGGAATTCATGTTACCCTCTACATATTACACAGGTAGTAGGATTAGACGATGAAAAATAAGTTGATGAGCGCATTGATAAACTGATATAGTTGGATGAGTGGTGTGTTATTGCGTGATGGAGTTAGAAGATAGAGAATACATGACATAATGCTTGGGATGAAATGAACATTAAGAAAAATTATTTGGCAGTAGGAGGGATAGTGTTTTTGTACATGATTCAAATTTTGCATGCCAACATGGAAAGATTAAAGTGCATTGTTTGGGACCATCTATAATAACTAAGATATTAGAATCAGGCACATGTAAATTACAAGCGTTAGATGGCCCCATGTTTCCTGATTACTTCAATGGGAGTAGGATGAATCCCTACTATAAATAAGTTTTGTTTATGTTTTTAATAAGGTAGCATTTCCACTTATATTAGATTTACCTTTCTATTATGGTTTATTTTTATTTTTTAGCATAATAAAAACATTCAGGCGCAATAGCTGACTACCCTATGTTAGACTGATGCATAGAGGATTGTGCATGATTTTAGTGTGTGGTGAAACAGATGTGAGCGTGTATAAGGTAAAATGGGAAGATGTGACTTATTAATATCTTGAGTAAAGATGCACATGATGGTACAAAGGAATGGTGCATATTTATAAATTATAGGGGTGAGAAAGTTGGTGTTATGAATGGCTAGATATGATGTAAATGTGCTTAAGGATGTTGGTGCTTGAAGGTAATGAAAGTTATCAAATTTAAATCCACATGAATGGAGAATAATGAAGTGTAACATGAGGGAGGATGCAATAAGATAGAATACTTAGAAAGTTCCACAGAGGAATGTGTGCACTGTAGGATGATGTGTGTTAGAGGATCTACACCATGGGAAGTAGTAGCATGCTTGAAGGTTCCTGACTTTCATGCATAGGAGAAATCATGAGAGAAATAAAAAAGTGCATTTAAAGGTAAAAATGGTTTTAGGTGGAGTGTAATTAATTCAAAAAAATGAAAAAATCTATATAAAGATCATGAATGAGTTCATTTTTACCTTTTTTTTGAAAACGTGTGCGATTGAAGTGCTTGGGTGAGAAATTATGAAGAAGATTAAAAAGATAGAAGTGCAAACTAAAGAATGAACTAGATAGGCTGTGAATGTGTAAATAAGAGGGAATTTTGGATGACCTTAAGTTTGGAGAGCTCCTTTAGTGGAAGTAGAAGTTGAAGCTTGGAGAGGTGTGGAGGTAAGAATGAGCTAGGTTCACATAGATCTTGAGTTTACAGAGCTAGTGCACATGATTTTGGAAACTGAACTAGGGCATAAAGTTAAAGAAGACATTAGAAAGGGTTTGAGAAAGTGGAAGGATTGATCAAGAATCTTTGATGCTTAATACTAAGGAAAAATCTATGAGTAAGTGATCCCCAAAACTTAGGGAAAAGTTTTTGTAAATTTCAGGGTTATCGAGAATTTTAAAAGTTGAACTAGTTGATAAGAGAACAATGGCACCTAGGCGAGCACTAAAGGATAATAAGAAGGTTGTTGATGAGGCACCCAAGGATTGTTTCATGGAGATTCAATACCCAATAGAGGTGGTATTTAGGCATCTTTGGGCATTCGAAATTAGTGAGTACAATCATTGTGCATAGGGACATATCCTTAACAAGGATGTTTTACCAAATCTACTGTAATGCCCCATCTGGGACACCAAAAAATGCACCAAATGGACTAAAATTTCAGGTAATTTTTTTTTTGAAGTTTACTTTTATGGTGAAGCTTAGTTTAAAAAAAAAGGGAACACGATTAAATATTTAAAACAATTACATTTTCTTAAAAGAGACGAAATATTATTACTCAAACCTCAATTAGAGGTTGATGCATTTAAGACTAGTTGGGTTTATTTCACTCCGCGACCAAAGCTTTACCAAGATTACAAATGTATATGTATACGCATACGTCAAAAGAAGACCCAAACTTATTTGAGTTCCTTCCAGAGGTAGCTTTGATGTGGGCGGGGACCAAGCCAGAGTAATGTTTTTATAAATTTAAATTATTATTCATATCGCTTTCGATTATAAATATATAGTATTGTAATATTTTACCATGAGAGGAAGATAAACGAGGACCACATTGTTTTAATACAAGTCATGATATTTCAATACGGGTTGATCTCTGACTTGTTATGATAGCAAGATTTGAATGATCGTAAGGTAAAAGATTTAATTAGGGATAAACGACAATTTTTTGTTTTCACATCACTCAACTTGATCATCATTTACAGCAATCCCTTGGCACCATATAAACATATTTATTTATTATTATAACTTACATATGCCCCCAAAGGAAAACATCTTACTTAGCTACATTGCACCCCCCAGGCATAACATCAAATTAATGTGGTTAAAGTACCTCATGTGTATGCATTGTTTGTGTTTTTTTTATATATATATATATAATAAAAGGGAGGGATTTGTAGTATTCTCTCACAAGTTAATTAAAAAAAATAACAAATGGAGCAAGCCATCTAAAATACTTTATGGACCTAGGATGAAAAGAATCCACCCTAGATCTATTTATTGAAATGAAAACCTAAAAAGTCTTGTTAATATTTTCTTTTGAAATCTTTCTTCTTCATATATTTAATCAGTTCCTCTGCTCTTACCGCTTTACTCTAACATTTTCATTTTCTCTTTCATTGTGGGGGTTTGTTTGTAGGAATCTGTAGATGGGACTGTGGAGGCAGACGCATGGAAGGAAGGACGTGAGGGGAGGATAGGCCACGGGACAGGGTGGAGGGAGACACGGGCAGAGGTGTTGGGGGGAGGTTAGAGGAGCAGGGCGCGGCGAAGGAAGGAGGCGGCCGGGGGTCTGAGGGGACAGGGCAAGGTAGGTGGCAGGCCGTGGCATGCGAGGTGACAGAGGGGAGGGCAGCAAGGCCCGTGGCGCGGCTGGAAGGGGGGTTTGTGGGGGCAGTGCCCCCCGGGACAGTGAAAGGGATGGGGGACAGTCGGCTGGGGGAGGGGTTCGACCCTCCCCAAATCATTCCTTTTTTATTAATATATATATTTGATTATATACGTATATATTTATATATATATATATATATATCATTTTATTAATATTTGATTAATACATATTGTTTATATATATATATATATATCATTTTATTGACAATATGCATAAAATTTAGCAATTTTATGAAAATGAAAACATGCATATTAAATAATTTAGCAACAACCTAGTTATACATATAGGCATATACCCACAATACAACCAGTTAAGAGGTATAGTAATTTTCCTTACTATTTAAAAAAAAAAAAAAAAAAAAAAGATACAAAAAGAAAGTAAATATCTTGATTGTACAAGGGAACAAAATAAATCTACCTTTCTTCATTTGCCAATATGTATAAAAGAGAAAACTACAAGAGGAAACATATTGCTCAATGCAAATATTTTCATTTCAGATAACCAACTTTTTTTTTTTTTGCCCAAATAAAATACCAAGAACATTGCATGATTAAGAGATGTAACAAGAATACTTCTATTAGATATATTTGGAGGAATACATCATCTTACAATTCTTCCTTTAGCACAACCCCTCAATAATCTCAATACTTCATACAAGCATGCTAAATATACAAAGCAACAATCCAACAAAATTTCTTTCCAAGGTTGGAAGAAAGTCTTCAAATACAAGGGCTTCCAATCTTACAAGGAGGATGCTTTACAAACAAAAAGCACACTCTTCAAATAGCCATAGTTTAGAGTCCAAAGAGAGGAATGCCAACAAAATGAAGGAGACAATGAGCACCAAGAAGACAAGAGATTTCAAGCTTGAGATCCATCCTTCATGCCTTCAAGAGATCCAACAAGGAGAAGGAGCTTGTTTGCCACCCAACCATAGGCATCATCACATGCCTTTCCCAAGGTTGGGATGCATGCTAGCCTCCCCCAAGCCCATGGGAAAGAGGAAAACTAACCAAAACTTGCACAAGATGGGAGGTGAAACTAACAATGATACAAGCACACAAAAATAAGACAACACAAACAAGACTCCAAAATTTACAAGGAGGAGAACCCATGTTCTTCCTCAAAAGTGGGGAAGAGAGGAGAAAGTTCTCCAAAATTATACATCCAAAATTATTTGCACAAAGCATAAACATCTCCATACCCTCCTTATTGCTCCTAATTCCAGTCAAAACCCTCCTTATTCCTCCCCCTTTCTCCAAGTCCTTCTTGGAAGGATTTTCAAACCCCAAAGGGGTTTCCTTACCAAGAATGGGGAAGGAGATTCAAGCCAAATGAATCAACTTCCCCACCTCAACCATTGAGGGGAAAAACACTAAGACCCTACAAGGCTTGTCCATCAAGCCTTGAGGATTGAGAGGGAAAATTCCCTCTCTCTTCCCCCACACTCCAAAACTCCATCATGCCATATGATGGAGGGAGTAAAACAAACAACCAACCAAAATTTACATACAACAAATAACAACTTCAAGCAACTCCCAATCTAACAAAAAGGAAATGCAACACAACAAAAGACATAAGAGCCTACCTCAAGGAAAGCTCTCTCCAACTTCAAATTTCTCCACACCTTGACTCAAGCCAATCTCCAAGCTCCAAAATCCACAAGCATCCCAAGCAAGAAGTTCCAAAAAAAGTCCCTCTCTTTTCCCATGAATGGGAATTTGAAGAGGAGCAAGCAAGCATCCTCACAAATGAGGGGGTAACATGTGTCACCCCTCTCCTTCTACAAAGTCAAAGATGCCAAAACAAAAGAGAGAAAGGGTAAAATTATCTTTTTGCCCTCTTCTCCCAAATTCCCCTAAATGTTAGCAAGACAAAACTAAGTGGAACTTTTGATAAACACACAAATGCACATCCCTTACATGGATGTGACTAAACAAGAGGTAAAAAAAGGGAGGGAAAACTCCCTCTAGCCTTGAAAATAAGCCCCCCTACCCATTAGGTAGGGTCCAAGGGCTCATTTTTATGTTAGGGGGACTCCCAAGCTACAAAGGGGTCCCCAAAAATGCCCAAAATAACCTAATTTCGGGTTTTGCATTTTTGGCACAAGGGTAGAGGGGTGTGGGGACCACCCAAGGGTCTCACATGTGACCCTAAACCCTTGTGATTAAGTGACTCATTAAACAAAATCTAACAATTTAAATGAAAGTGGGATTATTAACTCCCAAAACAAGTTTACAACTTCACTAGTAACCCTAAACAAAATTAATAATTCAAAGCACAATACATTACATAAATTGGGGTCACTCATAGTGCCCAAAATAATAATCTCCTATACTAAGGCTTCACACAATGAACATGGCTAGGGCTCAGCCCGTAGGCTGCTTGTGCAAGATTGAGTAGCTGGCCTGAATCCCACGTTCTCCTGTAAACCTGTCACCTGCACACTCATTGCACACATTAACCGCACCTGTCCGATACAATATAATTCAATGACATAGTAAGATATCAATGCGTTCTAAACTAACCTAACATCCTACTGAAATCAAGATGCGACAACGTGCACAATTATATTCCATATTCCAAAAGTTAGACAAGATGATAAAGTGACATATAACCATAGAATTCCACATGCAACAACTATCCATCAATATAATTATGTTCCAAACACATCATCATATTCATTAGTTTCCATGACATAACAAGAAAATGCGACAATATAGAAATTAAGCTAAATTGGCGCTATACGCCTAAATGTCCACACCTGTCTAATAAGATCAAATATCTAAATATAATGTCCAAGATATAACCAATCACTGTCAAAACATGTCTATGAGCAAAGAAACAACAAGCTACTGAGCTATAAAAAGTGTGGGCACTACATCCCCCTCTACTAAAATTAGACTTCCTCCTAGAAGTCACTGAAAGAGATAGGGATATCTAGCCCTCAAGGGTGTTGCATCCTCCCAAGTAGTTGTTGTCTCGTCGTATCGGTCCCACTGTACTCTAACCTGGTCCAAGTCTCGACCCCAAAGGACCAACCTCTAGTGCTCCAGTATGCATATGAGCTCTAGTCTCCACTGTCCTCCATCCTCTACCTATAATGCCGACCAATCCAAGACATGAGAAGCATCAAGTACATATCTACGTAGTACAGAAACATGAAAAACATCGTGGGGCCCGCGCAAGGCGTGGTGGCAAAGCTAGGCGATAGGCAACTAGATCAATGACCTCTAAAATATCAAAAGGCCCCACAAAACAAGGTGATAGCTTAGAACCCTTTCCATAATGAATCAGACTCTTATGCGGACGAACCCTCAAGAAGACTTTGTCACCCACTGTGAAGTGACGATCAATCCTCTTGGTGTCTGCATACACCTTTTGGTGTGCTTTGGCTTACTCAAGATGCTGTCTAATCAGAACAACCTACTGCTCTAAATCCTAAAGATAGGCCAGTCCCATAATAATCCTGTCATCTAGTCTATCCCAACTCAAAGGTGTCCTGCAAGGTCATCCATACAAGGCCTGGTAAGGAGCCATACCAATGGAACTATGATAGTTGTTGCTGTAAGCAAACTCAACTAAATGCAAATAATCTTCCCATTTCCTCTGTTGATCCATGACATACATTCTCAACATGTCCTCTAACACCTGATTAACCCTCTCTATCTGCCCATCTATATTTGGATGATAAGCTAAACTGAAATTAATCTGAGTACCCAGAGCTGCCTGAAAAGAAGTCCAGAATACTAAAGTGTATATAGTATCCCTATCATTAATGATGGTCTTCAGAATCCCATGCAACCTAACAATGTCCTCCATAAATACTTTGCAATGGCCTTTGCATTATAGGTGACCTTGGTTAGTGAAAAATGTGCAACCTTATTCAACTTATCCACGGTGACCATAATGGCGTCATGACAATAAGAAGACATAGGAAGTCCGACTATGAAATCCATGGAAATCACATCCTATTTCCACTAGGGAATATCATGAGGATGTAAAAGTCCTTCGGGATGAGAATGCTCAGCCTTGACCCTCTGACACTCAAGGCATCATGCAACAAAATCTGCTATGTCTCGTCGAAGGCCTAGCCAATAATATACCTCCCTCAGATCGGCATGCATTTTCTTCACTCCTAGATGTGCCGCATAAGTGGCTCGATGAGCCTCTGTGAGGATGAAGCTACACAGATCACCATACTTAGGCACATAAATTCACTTGTTTAATTGAAGCAAACCATCTGCCTCTAAAACACACCCATAATATCTACCCTCTAAAGAACCCTGACACTCTAACATTTGTCTATCTCCCTCATAAAATTTTTCCTCTGGAAGGTGCTCAAGAATCCTACCTCTCAAATCTGACTGAAGTGTCAAAGTAGCAAGCAAATGTCATCATCTACTAAGAGCATCCGCAACAACATTTTACTTCCCTTTGATATACTGAACCTCCATGTCATACTCACACAGGAACTCCATCCAACGCTGTTGACGAGTGTTGAGGTTCAGCTGTGAGAAGATATGATGCAAACTCTGGTGGTCTATCCTCAAAATGAAAGGCCTTCCCAAAAGGAAATGTCACCAACGCACTAGAGCATGTACAACTGCTGCAAGCTCCAAGTCATGAGTAGGATAATTAAGCTCGCAGTCCTTGAGCTTACGAGACTCAAAAGTAATAACCCGACGCTCCTGTATAAGAACTACTCCCAAAATCTCTAGTGATGCATTAGTGCAAACAACAAAATCCTATGTCAGGTCTGGAACTGCTAAGATGGGCATCGTGGTTAATCTTTCCTTAAGTAACTAAAAGGCCTACTCACACTTCTTTGACCAATCAAACTTCTTCCCTTTCCTCTGAAGAGAAGTGATAGGGTGAGCAATTCTAGAAAAGTCATGTATGAACCTGCGGTAATGCCCTGCCAAACCCATGAAACTCCTCACCTTAGTAACTGATGTGGGTGCTGGCCAGTTCAAGATAGCCTATATATTAGAGGGATCTACGGAGATACCCTTGCCTGAAATGATATGACCCAAGTACTGAATCTCTGTCTGAAAGAAGCTACATTTTTCCAAGTTCCCATACAACTTCTGCTCTCACAAAACCTGAAGTACCTGCCTCAAATGCTCCTCATGTTCCTCCTCGGAATGATAATATATCAATATGTCATCAAGGAATACTAAGACAAAGCAATCCAAAAAAGTCCTGAATACACCATTCATGAGGCTCATGAAGACAGCTGGGGCATTTTTCAAACCAAATGGAACCACTGTGAACTCATAATGCCCATAACATGTGCGAAACATTGTCTTATGAATGTCTGCATCTGAAATGCGCAACTGATGATACCCTGACTTGAGTTCGATTTTGGAGAACACTCTCACCCCACACATTTAATCAAACAAGTCATCAATCCTAGGGAGTGGATAATGGTTCTTTATTGTGACTTTGTTGAGCTACCTGATGTCTACATTAAGCCTAATAGAATT
This sequence comes from Taxus chinensis, assembly GCA_019776745.2. NCBI lineage: Eukaryota > Viridiplantae > Streptophyta > Pinopsida > Cupressales > Taxaceae > Taxus > Taxus chinensis. Next base: position 198,364,622 of record CM034153.1, read on the forward strand.
GTCCTTCTTCTTTAAAAATATGATAGGTGCTCCCCATGGAGATACACTAGGGCAAATGAGACCCTTATCCAACAACTTCTCTAACTGAATCTTGAGCTCATGAAGCTCTGGGGTCATCATCCGATAAGGTGCCCTAGAAATTGGTGCTGATCCAGGTATTAAATCAATGGTGAAATCTACCTCTCTGTGGGGTGGTAACCCTAGGATCTCGCCTAGAAAAACATCTGTATACTCCCTCAAAACTACATGGTCATCTAAGGGTGAATGCTCTGGAATGCCCTCATATCGATCACTGATGGTGATAGCAAACAACTGACACCTCTTAGCATGCTCCGCTTGAGTTGCTTAGCTGATATCATGTGCAAGGAGATAGGCCTCTGCATCCCTGATATAATAATTGCACTCCCAAGATCATCTTGACACTCAATGACCTTATTTCTATAATCCACCTTAGCTCGATGAGTCTCGAGCCAATCCATACCCAAAAATATCTGATAGGAACCTAGAGGGATAACTCGGAGGTCAAGAGTAGTGGAGAAGGCTCCTAAATCAAGTACACAACTCTCCACATATGAGTCCATGACGAGTTTGGCCCCACAGGCCAACTCAACTTACCAACTATCTGGTTGCCTAGCCACCACTAGCCCACACTGGTCCACTATAGAAGGTGATATAAAGGAATCTGAAGCCCCTGAATCAAAAAGTACTGAGACAGAAATACCCTTGATAGTACCTATCATCTCAATGACTGTGGCCTGATGCTTAGGCTAGCAGTTTTCAACTGCTGCATATACATGATGAGCACGTCCTACGTCACCCACCATCTGCTTGGATCTAACAGCTCTCTGTGCATCCATGGTATTGGGTTTGTGCGGGCACATGCACACATAGTGATTGGGAAATCCACAAATGAAACATCCTACTATACCCCTCTGAGATGGGGTCCCTCATGTACTCTGGTGTACTGATCCTGTCGGTCCAACCCTAACAGACTACTGCGTGCGAGTTGGGTTGTGCCTGCTGAGTACCCTACCTCCTATCCCTGGCTCCACCAAAACCTCCTCTAGAAACACCTCTCTAAAATCCTTGTGTCTGTCTAGCCCCTTGCTACTCGCGGTGGCCCTGTTGCTGTGTCTGTCGCTGCGGGTGCGGTGGAGCCCTCGTGGCTGTTGGTGGAGGCCAAAATCCTCCTCTAGGGGGTGGTGCAGTGCCTCGTGACCTCTAACTCTGAAAGGCTTGTATCCTCTCCTGAAACTTGCTCTTGTTCCTATCTTGGTGCTCCTGTGCCTTGGTCCTATTCTCCTCAGCTAAATAGGCCTTCTCAATGGCCTTCTCAAGTGTGGGAGGAGATAGCATCCTAACTGCTCCTACTATATCTGCATTAAGGCCTTGAATAAACTTGTTAACCTGTAATTTCTCATCTTGCAGGTAGTCCACATACTGTAGAAGATCCAGGAACTTGCTCTCATACTGTGCTACTGTGCCAGATCCCTATCGTAAGTCGTGAAACTCATCGATCCTCTTCTGCACAAAATGCTCTGACATATAACGAGCCCTGAAATGCTCCTCAAACATCTCCCAAGTCACTGTCTCTCGATTCAGATGGAGCTTCCGCTCCTCATTCCTCCACCAAACTCCTTCTATGCGTCTTGGAGGAGGTGTATAGCGAACCTTGCCTTAACGTTGCTCTCTTATGAGTGCAAGCCAAAGCAACTATCCAAACTAAGGAGCCACGACTCAGCCCTAAAGCCATCTGTAGAGCCGGTGTAGGTGGGTGGCTGCAAGCGAAGAAGATCCTTGATCACATTGCCTGCATCTCGATCCTGGTGATGTAGTCCAACAGGTGAAGGGAGTCACCTATCCTTGAATGGTCCCTCAAGACTGTGTGAGTGGCTACGACGGAATGAGGCTACCCTCTCAGGATGAACGGAAGGACTATGTGACCTCTCCCACCTCATTGTATCATGCTCTGGTGGCTCTGAAAGCACGTTCTCACCTATCGGCTCCTCATCACCCAATGGTGTCTCCACTCTCGTCTCCTGCGGTGGTGGTAGATGCTGCTCCACAATGCCTATAAGCTAGTGCAAGGCCTCTAATATCCGAGGCCCAAATTCGGGTGCCGGATAGCTCTCTACATAGATGTACACTACGCCCCATGCCTCTAGCTGATTGATCCTCTCTTGGGCGCCATCCTACGCACAAGGTGAGTGAGAAATTTTATTAATTTAAAATTTTATAGTTGTGAATGATTTATTTTTAATTGTTTATTTTTATTCATTTAGTTAATTTCTGTGTTGTTAAAATTACCATTAACTTATTTTTAATTAGTTACCCAGTGGTCTGCATGTGCGAACCTTCACTCTGATACCAAATGTCATGCCCTAATTTTACATCAAAAAACGCACCAAACGGACTAAAATTTTAGGTAATTTTTTTTTTGAAGTTTACTTTTATGGTGAAGCTTAGTTTAAAAAAAAGGGAACACAATTAAATATTTAAAACAATTACATTTTCTTAAAAGAGACGAAATATTATTACTCAAACCTCAATTAGAGGTTGATGCGTTTAAGACTAGTTGGGTTTATTTCGCTCTGCCACTAAAGCTTTACCAAGATTACAAATGTATATGTATATGCATACATGTCAAAAAGAAGACCCAAACTTATTTGAGTTCCTTCTAGAGGTAGCTTTGATGTGGGCGGGGACCAAGCCAGAGTAATGTTTTTATACATTTAAATAATTATTCATATCGCTTTTGTTTATAAATATATAGTATTGTAATATTTTACCATGAGAGGAAGATAAATGAGGACCACATTGTTTTAATACGAGTCATGATATTTCAATACAGGTTGATCTCCGACTCATTATGATAACAAGATTTGAAGGATCGTAAGGTAAAAGATTTAATTAGGGATAAATGGCAATTTTGTGTTTTCACATCACTCAACTTGATCATCATTTACAGCAATCCCTTGGAACCATATAAACATATTTATTTATTATTATAACTTACATATGCTCCCGAAGGAAAACATCTTACTTAGCTACATTGCACCCCCCCAGGCATAACATCAAATTAACGTGGTTAAAGTACCTCATTATATATATATATATATATATATATATATATATATATATATATATATATATAAAGTAAAAGGGAGGGATTTGTAGTATTCTCTCACAAGTTAATTAAAAAACAATAACAAATGGAGCAAGCCATCTAAAATACTTTATGGGCCTAGGATGAAAAGAATCCACCCTAGATCTATTTATTGAAATGAAAACCTAAAAAGTCTTGTTAATATTTACTTTTGAAATCTTTCTTCTTCATATATTTAATCAGTTCCTTTGCTCTTACCGCTTTACTCTAACATTTTCATTTTCTCTTTCATTTTGGGGGTTTTTTTGTAGGAATCCGTGGCTGGGACTGTGGAGGTGGATGCATGGAAGGGAGGACATGAGGGAGGATAGGCTGGTGGAAGGCACAGGTAGAGGTACAGGTGGGAGTTTAGAGGAGCAGGGCATGGCAAAGGAAGGAGGCAGCCTGTGAGGGAATAGGACAGGGAGGCGGCTGGGAGGCCGCGGGTGTGAGGGGAGGGTAGCAAGGCTATGGAGATGGGTTTGTGGGGGAGTAGCGCCCCCCGTTGACAGTGCAGGGTGTGGGGGTTCGAAACCCCCACTATTTTTTTTTGTTTGTTTTTGTCTATTTACAGTTTGTGCAAATCCCCCTTTTTTTTAATTTTTGATTAATACGTATTGTTTATATATATATCATTTTATTGACAATAAAAAAATACAAGAACATGCATATTAAATAATTTAGCAGCAACCTAGTTATACATATATGCATATACCCACAATACAATCAGTTAAGAGGTATAGTAATTTTCCTTTCTATTTATTTATTTATTTTAAAAAAAAAAAGATACAAAAAGAAAGTAAATATCTTGATTATACAAGGGAACAAAATAAATCTACCTTTCTTCATTTTCCAATATGTATAAAAGATAAAACTACAAGAGGAAACATATTGCTCAATGCGAATATTTTCATTTCGGATAACCATTTTTTTTTTTGCGCAAATAAAATCCCAAGAACATTGCATGATTAAGAGATGTAACAAGAATACTTCTATTGGATATATTTAGAGGAATACAACATCTTACAATACTTCCTTTTAGCACAACCCCTCAATAATCTCAAAACTTCATACAAGCATGCTAAATATACAAGGCAACAATCCAACAAAATTTCTTTCCAATGTTGGAAGAAAGTCTTCAAATACAAGGGCTTCCAATCTTAAAAGGAGGATGCTTTACATAAAAAAATCACACTCTTCAAATAGCCATAGTTTAGAGTCACAAAGAGAGGAATGCCAACAAAGTGAACGAGACAATGAGCACCAAGAAGATAAGAGATTTCAAGCTTGAGATCCGTCCTTCATGCCTTGAAGGGATCCAACAAGGAGAAGGAGCTTGTTTTCCACCCAACCATAGGCATCATCACATGCCTTTCCCAAGGTTGGGATGCATGCTAGCCTCCCCCAAGCCCATGGGAAAGAGGACAAAAACTACATCATGCACAAGAAGAGGTGAAACAACAATGATACAAGCACACTAAAAAAATAGTAAAAACACAAACAAGACTCCAAAATTTACAAGGAGGAGAACCCATGTTCTTCCTCAAAAGTGGGGAAGAGAGGAGTAAGTTCTCCAAAGTTATACATGAAAATTATTTGCAAAAAATAAACACCCTCCATGTCCTCCTTATTACTCATAATTCAATCAAATCCCTCCTTATTCCTCCCCCTTTCTCCAATTCCTCCTTGGAAGGATTTTTAAACCCCAAATGGGTTTCCTTACCAAGAATGGGGAAGGAGATTCAAGCCAAATGAATCAACTTCCCCACCTCAACCATTTGAGGGGAAAAATAATAAGACCCTACAAGGCTTGTCCATCAAGCCTTGAGGATTGAGAGAGAAAATTCCCCTCTCTCCTCCCCCACAACTCCAAAACTCCATCATGCCATATGATGGAGGGAGTAAAACAAACAAATAACAACCAAAAGCTATATACAACAATAACAACTTTCAACACCCAAACTAGCATCAAAAGGGAAATCAACACAACAAAGACATAAAATCCTACCTCAAGGAAAGCTCTCCAAAACTCTCTCCAACTTGAAATTTCTGCACACTTTGACTCAAGCCAATCACCAAGCTCCAAAATCCACAAGCATCCAAAGTAAGAAGTTCCAAAAAAAAAGGTCCCTCTCTTTTCCCATGAATGGGAATTTGAAGAGGTGCAAGCAAGCATCCTCACAAATGAGGGGGGGTGACATGTGTCATCCCTCTCCCTCATCGAGGTCAAAGATGCAAAAACAAAAGAGAGAAAGGGTAAAATTAACTTTTTGCCCTCTTCTCCCAAATTCCCCTAAATGTTAGCAAGACAAAACTAGTGGAACTTTTGATAAACACACAAATCCGCATCCCTTACATGGATGTGACTATACAAGAGGTGAAAAGGGAGGTAAAACTCCTTCTAGCCTTGAAAATAAGCCCCCCTACCCATTAGGTAGGGTCCAAGGGCTCATTTTATGTTAAGGGGACTCCCAAGCTACAAAGGGGTCCCCAAAAATGCCCAAAATACCCTAATTTCGGATTTTGCAGTTTTGGCACAAGGGTAGGAGGTGTGGGGACCACCCAAGGGTCTCACATGTGACCCTAAACCCTTGTGATTAAGTGACTCATTAAACAAAATCTAAAATTTAAATGAAAGTGGGATTTTTAACTCCCAAAGCAAGTTTACAACTTCACTAGCAACCCTAAACAAAATTAATAATTCAAAACATAATACATTACATGAATTGGGGTCACTCATAGTGCCCAAAAATAATAATCTCCCATACTAAGGCTTCACACAATTGAACTTGGCTAGGACTCAGCCCGTGGGCTGCTTATGCAAGATTTAGTAGCTAGCCTGAATCCCACGTTCTCCTGTAAACCTGTCACCTGCACACTCATTGCACACATTAACCGCACATGTCCAATACAATATAATTAAATGACATAGTAAGATATCAATGCATTCTAAACTAACCTAACATCCTACTGAAATCAAGATGCGACAATGTGCACAATTATACTCAATATTCCAAAAGTTAGACAAGATGATACCTGACATATAACCACAGAATTCCATATGCAACATGTATCCATTATTATAATTATGTTCCAAACACAGCATCATACCCATTAGTATCCATGACATAACAAGAAAATGCGGCAATATAGAAATTAAGCTAAATTGGCGTTATACGCCTAAATGTCCACACCTGTCTAATAAGATCAAATATCTAAATATAATGTCCAAGATATAATCCATCACTATTAAAACATGTCTATGAGCAAAGAAACAACAAGCTACTAAGTTATAAAAAGTGTGGGCACTACAACTATGAATAATGAATATGGAGGGGAAACTAATATTAAATGATTTTTTGTGCAAGAATTTGGAGGTAGTTGGAGTTCTTCAAATTTTTGAGTTTCTTTACTTTGGAAAGCCTACACACCTGTTTTAATGGTTAATGTTGTGCATACATGTGGACTACGTTTACTTTGCAAGAAGGAGAATGAGGTTAAATTCCATGTTGATAAACATAGTCGTAGGACTGTATGACTTAGGGGAAGAACTAGAAATTGATTTGTGAAACGAGACAAAGATTAAGGAAACAACCACGTTATTGCAATAACAAAGGGGGAAGTGCACATTCAATGTGGATAATATTTTTGACCCCGCTACTAGAGTGGCTGTACAACTGTTGAGTTGCAAGTTAGGAGCCTCAGAGTAGTGGAATGAGGTGAATAAAAAGCTCCTTCACATTATGCACAAGATGGAGAATAAAAAATATAACATATCCCTATACATAGCCAAAGGAATTGTTAAAGAGGCTAAGGTACCAACTAAAAGAGGGGATAAAATCACTAGGGGTTCCATCCTTTTATTGATAGTGTTTTGAAAGATCGGGGTACTAGATGGGCCAGAAGATAAGATGTGGGTACATCCTCTTGAAGACAAGTCCCAGGGGAAGTGGTTTACTAAATTTAATTGTGATGGGGGGACTAATAGTACTCATAAGGCACAATTGGACAAGTGGTACATGTGGATGCATGAAACATTCAATAATGAGTTACGCATACCAATGGAATTAGTGGAATTGCTAGACAAGAAGATGGATTTTTTAGTAATGTAACACTTCAGCCTTGTGTACATTTTTGTTTAAGGATGGATATTTTAGGAGATTTTTTAAAGGATGGAGAGCTTGGGATGTGGTGCAAGCTTCCATTTTCATTCACCGATGAGTACTTTCCGTGCACGGTGAACATGATAAAGGATGTACAACATCTGAAATTTAAGGCAGATAGAGTGGATGCATATTACCATACTTTAAGGAAGATGTATGGATATGTACATAAGGTAACATAATTTAAGACTATGGAATATGACATGATGGAAATCAATTTAATCTTAATAATGGAATTTAGAATGGAAGCATGGAGTTTATACATCATCCTTAAACCAAAAATGATGAATGGAAAATAAGTTGAAGTGTAGAATGCCACAACTACCAAGGAAGCACACAGTGAGGATTCCTAAGTGCTAACGCAAAAAAAACTTGTGAAGCAGAAGAAGAAGAAAAATTTGAAGATCTAGTTGCAAGTTAGCTAGATCATAGTAGGAGAAAGAGGTTGAGGGTAAATTTTTGAGAGGAGGCACATTGTGAAAAAATAAGGAGACCATAGGTGAAGAAACACCAAAAACAAGGATGAATTTGGTGAAAAAGAAACCAAGTCAAGTGAAAAAGAAGAAGAGGCATCTAAAGAAGCGACCATGAGTGATCTATGAGGAAAAGGATGAATTAGCGAACTTGGAGGAGAAGTTGATTGAGAAGATAAAATTTGATGAGGAGGAAACACTGTAGGAGAGGAAGATCAACTACATAAAGATGTGTTGATGTGCTATGAGGAGCAACACATACATGAAGAAGAGGAAAAAGAAAAAGATAAGGGCATTGATGATGAAATGAACCTTGAAGAAACTGAGCATGAAGAAGAGACGTGTGATGCATTAAAAGAGGAGATAAAGGGAGATGGTGAGGAAGAATAAGATGATCAAGATAATGGCATATGGGAAGACTTACTTGTTACAGGAGGTGAAATAATTGACATGTAATTTAAAAATGTGCAAGATATAGCTAATAAGAAGTACGCCAGAGGAATGAAGAAAAGAAGACCACTATAGGTGCCTCAAATTTCTTATATTGATAATTAAATAAAGGTGTTATGGGTCAGGTTCCAAAGAATAATTCTAGTAGAGGATTGTTTTTGTTTCAAAATGTTCAATCAGGACGTGGCACTTATGTGCACGAAGAAGAAGCTTTTTTGTAGTAAGAAAATACATATGAAAGAACCAAAATTCAAGGTGAGTAGGGACTCATACTCCAAGATGAAGATGAAAAAGGAGGTAGGAAAGAAATTCCTTGTCATGAAACCTATAAATATTTCTGATTAGTAGACCTACAATGCGCTTATCAAGTTGGCTTCTGAGGCCATAAGGAGGAACATAGACAAAGGAGCCACAATAATAAATATTTTGAAGGATGCAAGGAAAAGGATGAGAAAATTCAAAATATTTCAAAAGAATTGAGGGATGAGAAGAAACAAAAGGTCGATGCATATGATAAGGAAACTAAAATTATAAGTAACATCACACACACATGCCCAAAGTTAGTATATCAATCCCATGATGAAAAACCCATAGAATTACACTTCTTAGAAGAACTAGTGTGGATGATGTTGATATAGAGAAAGAATGGAGTAGGGCCATCAACTGAAGAATTAGCCACGTTGAATGAAAAGAATAAAGAGGAGGTATAGAAAATAATAGAATAATATGAAGCATTGCTCGTGGAGGTCAAGGGAGCCACAAACAAAGAAGAACAAGTGTTTAATACCTGTCAAAAATTTAATCAAATTATTATCACACTCACAACAATAGAGGAGGCATGTGTAATTAAAATTCAAGCCACAATGAAAAATAATAAGGTCAAATGTGAAAAATTCAAAGCAGAGGTCAAAAAGAAGAGGGAACTAATAAAGGTGGTGAGGGAGACATTGGAATAAAGGATCAAATAGATACACCCTAGATTATTATTAAAAATGGATGAATTAGAGGGCGTGACAACATATTTGGATGTGGTGGTGAAGGAATTGAATGAAAAGGTTGAAGAGATGACTTGTGAGAAATTACCAAACATATTAGAAACAACACCAAATAAGGCATTCAGAGAGCTCAAAAGTTGGAAAGAGCTAGAGAATGTAATCAAAAAAGAATTTCTAGAACTCCTATCACCATCGAAGGACTAAGTTTTGAGCATGTGAACATATTATTTTACTTATTGGTTAAATCCATAGTATTTATTCTTTGATTCTTTCATCATTATTTCAACCATTCTTGGAGGAGCATTTGTTGATTCATATTACCATGGACAAACAATACTCATAGTATGGGGTAATGTTGCAGTGAAGAAATGGCTAAGTATTAGCCATACCCAATGATCATGTGTAAGAGGGGACATGTGGAAGTACATGAAAAAACACAAGGTCACTATAGGTTAATGTGTAGAAGCATGCACATAAACAAGAAACAAAAGTATGTCAATGTGTGATAATGTACACAATGGAGAGTAGGAGGTTAGTGCACTAGGGTTTGCACATATGCACAAAAATTTGAGGACTTATCAATTTCTTGAGCAAGGATAAAAATAGGAAATAAATAAATATGACATGACATTCAAGCTACATCTAGAAATAGAAAATCACATGTAAGGAGAGGTAAGAATGACATGTGAAGGAATCCTATTTATAGAATTAAAGCATGTCAATGTTGAGCTATTTGTAGCTCAAACTAAAGATAAAATAGAGTTATAAAATCATGTAGTCTATGTTTAACACGTCTATTAATAGGAAAAACAAATCTAAATGGTGAAGGGAAAGTCCTCACCTTGTATAAATAGATGTTGTGCTAGTTGTAAAAGGGCATGTAGGAAAGAGTTCTGAGTTTGGTGTATGTGAGTGTATGTCATGATGTAAGTGCATATGATATATTATGTAGGTGCACATAGGTTCAGTGCATGGATGTAATTCCTATGGATGTAATCAACATGCTTGTTATTTAATGAATTATGTTTATGATGGGAAATTATTTGTAAATTACAAAGATTACTAGATCTAAGTATGGTGTTATGGGAATCCTAGTATTGATGATAATTTTTTATGTTGAATGATTTACTTATTATATTTGTTTCTTCTATTTGTTATGTTGTATCTTATTTCATACTATGATGATTATGTAAGGTTTCATTTTAACACCCCCCTCGAAAAAAATAGTTTAGAAAGGGTGGTGAATCTCCAAAATCAACTTTCGAATCAATGGTGAATTTATGAAAAACCATTTCATGGAAAAGGAAATTTTGCAAGTTGCAGTTTTCTTGGATTTTGTACAGTTGGAAAACCATTTCTCCCTTATTATATGGATAGGGTTAGACGAATATCTATATTAGAATAGGTTAGATGGGCTTCACATCCATATCGGATGAACATTATTAGAAATCTATCTATCTATACTTAGAATAGGTTAGATGGTTGTATCTTCTCTATTCTACAAACTGTGTTGGATGACCGTCTCTTCTCTAATAGTTTTACAATTTTGGATGACTGTCTACCACAGACATGGATACACATCTACCACCATGACTATCTATTTGACACTAGATGGTCATCTATCATGCTTAGATGGTGTGGTGTTTGATGATCACCTTCTACGTCTATCTCTCCCATGTGCAGACATGTGTCTCTTTAATGATCATCAGAGGTGTAGGACGACAAGCTTGGATAGTCACCTATATATTGCAAAATAAATAAATACATATAAAATGTGGCTTTTTTAGGTGCTTCCCCTGAACCCCTGCTGAGGCATGTGGCTCTCAGACCCCCTGCCAGGGGGATAGGTCCCCCAGAATCTGCAAGGGGGTACCCTCCTTGTAACCCCACGAGCTATGTATTATACCTCAGCTAATATTTGCACATTTTGATTAGAAACATTGGAGAAATACATGCATAAGTTCATTTTAAAATTTAAATAGTACGCAAATTAACCAATACAAATAAATTGTCGGCTAAAATTTTAGGTGAACTTGGTGTCAATCGACTGCTAAAAATTATCCATTTCAAATTTCCAAAATCCCTAATATTCGTGAGTTTACAAAAATTTTCCACTAAAGTTTTCCCTATAATAATATGTATTCTCTAACAACATTCTGATAAGTAACTAAAGAAGGACTTGGTGATTGCGTGTGCTTTAGGTGACCATTAAGACCTTGTCATGATGAAGTTCCAATGTTCCTAACTAAGCATTGGTTAGCAAAAAGATTACAAAGAAAATCTTTTTAAAATTCCAGTAAAATCTCTTCTTTAATCCACTTCACTCTATAAAACACATTTCCTATTTTTATCATAAATATATTTCACCCAACCCCACGGGTCTTATTTAATTAGTTCAAATAGGTGTGACTTCTTGTGCAACACCCCTAGTATTTAATAAAGTTATTTTAAATAATAAATAAAACTTATAAACTAGATTTTATATATAAAAATATATATATAATATATAATATTTATTTAATTATAAAATAAGGTTTATCTATTAAGAACATTTAAGAGGGGTTAAACCATGCTTAATATTAATTATTCTAACAATGGAATATTCAAATCCCTTCTCATCTCTTCTCATTGTATAACTGTAGTGAGTTTCATAAGTTAAACTATCCTCTCATGAATACAAAGAAGATATTCCCAATTGGTTATGAGTGTTTTGAGTCTATGTAGACCCTTGTGTTGAACTATGTAATGCATTCACTACCTTGTCAATGATTATGAGAGATTGTGTATTTTTAAGAAATAATATCTAACTGATTGTGATTCATATCTATCCTTTGGCTTGTGATATTGCATCTTACATTTCTTTTTTGTTATTTTATGATGTGTATGAATTATATTTGTATAATTTCAGTCCATTGTGTCATTTATACAAAAGATTAAAGGTTTCTAGAATGTAGTGTGGATTATGGCTATTATTTTCCCCTCCATCATTTTACTTCCAATTTTCCTTGATCTCAGGGAGATTATTCTCTTCATACTCTATTGTATCACTATTCTTATCAAATTTTAGTATTGTTTACCCCTTAACTTTGCAAAAATTTCAATTAGATTAGAGTAGTGGTCTATCTTGATATTTTAAGGGAAGGTTCCAAATTTATCCTAGAGTTTTATCTCAAGGGTAAAGGTAGCACACCTTAGAGATACTCCCATTATTATTGAATTTACCTTGAGACACTTGGATAACTACTTAAATAAGAAGGGTGCACATAATTCTCTACCAACAATTTTTGGCACACCCTTTTTGGGCCACTAGTTGCAAAAAATGAAGAATTTTGGGATATGGTGTTATTCATCTGATTTTACACCTTCATGTCTCTAATTTTACTAAAATAAAATCTTAAGTTAGAGGACAAATCAAAAATATATCAGAAACATATAATATGCAACATATGATGGTAAAAAATAAAAAGTAATAAGAGGATAAGAGTGACTTAGATGATAACTCCCTTTCTATACTAGATATGGATTGAAAATATGCTAGAACATGCTTAATATTGACTATGCCTACTTCATTTGTAAGAATATGATATGTAGGTATCCTAGATAGTAGCACCCAGAAGGAGATAATACTGCCCTGGGAACTAGCATTTGAACTGGGCATTAGTGTCTTAGTAGTGAATGCAGATCTGGTTGTTTTACGGTCTGATCATGTAACCTTCACTTCAATATATGTCATGTCTACTTCACTCTAGGGTTCTATTGTCACACTTATACCTATAAAAAACTATACCTACCTGTATATGGCTCAAGCGCACATTATATTAAATAAAAATATACATATAATTGAGTCAGAATGACCTCGATGGTCACCCCAACATGATTGTCACTGAGAATTGTACTACTTATCAAAATTAATGTAGATATTATATGCATGATAGAATCATGTCCATTGAATCTAGTATGCCCCTATTCTAGTCACACCAAGATAATGAGATGTAATTATTTTTCCCTCAAGGTAATGTGTGTGATGGAATTCAAAATTTTCTCTTCTTATGTTGTGAATAATGCATCACAAGTGTAGTCCTCAAGTGCTATTTTTCCCAAGTAGTAGATATAAAGTAATAGGCCAATTTCCTAATTTCTCTGCTACCCATTAAAATAATTAGTAGATCATGTATATACATATGATTCATTTTCTTAAATTTCATCATTAATAACCCTAAAAGACAACCCAAAGTGATAAATAGAAGTTAAGAAAATATAACAATTGATGTGGCCGTAAGGAGGAGCATAGACAAAGAAGACACAACAATAAATATGTAGGAGGATGCAAGGAAAAAGGACAAGAAAATTCAAAATATTACAGAAGAATTGAGAGATGAGAAGAAAAAGAATGCCGATGGATATGATAAGGCAAATGACATTATAAGTAACATCACGTGCACGTGCTCAAAGTCAGTAGATCAAACCCATGATGAATATCTCATAGAATTACACTACTTAGAAGAATTGGTGTGGATGATTTTGATATAGAGAAATAATTGACTAGGGCCGTCAGCTGAAGAATTAGCCAAGTTGAATAAAAATAATAAAGAGGACGTATAGAAAATAATATAAAAATATTAAGCATTGATTGTGGAGGTCAAGGGAGCCACAAAGAAAGCATAACAAGAGTTTAATAATTGCTAAGATTTTAATCAAATTCTTAGCACACTCATCACAGTAGAGGAGTCAGGTGTAAAGAAAATTCAGGCCACAATGAAAAATAATAAGGCCAAATGTGAAAAATTCATAGAAGAGGTCACATAGAAGAGGGAACTGATAATGGCCATGAAGGAGACACTAAAAGAAAGGACCAAAGAGATCCACCCTAGAGTATTGTGCAAAATGGATGCATTAGAGGGTGTGACTGCATATTTGGATTTGATGGTGAAGGAATTAAATGAAAAGGTTGAAGAGATGACTTGTGAGAAAGTACCAAGCATTGTAGAAGCAACACTAGATAAGGCTTTCAGAGAGCTCAGAAGCTGGAAAGAGATGGAGAATGTAATCAATAAAGAATTTCTAGAACTCCTCTCACCATCAAAGGCCTAAGTTTTGAACGTGTGCACATATTATTTGATTCATTAGGTGAATCCATTATTCTTTATTCTTTGATTATTTCATCATTATTTTAACCATTCTTGGAGGAGCATTCATTGATTCATATTACAAAGGATAGACAATACTCCTAGTATGGGGTAATGTTGGAGTGGAGAAATTCTTGAGGAAGTATGAACACAAACATAGGGTCACAATAGGTTAATGTGTAGAATCATGCATGTGAATAAGAAACATAATTAGTTCAATGTGTGATGATGTACTCAATGCAGAGGAGGAGGTCATTGCACGAGGGCTTGCACATATGCACATAAAGTTGAGGGCTTAGCCATTTTTAGAGAAAGACTAAAAATAGGAAATAAAGAAAGATGATGTGACATGTAAGCTACATTTAGAATTAGAAAAAACACATGTAAGGATAGGTAAGGATGACACATGAAGGAAACCTTTTTATAGAATTAAAACATGTCAAGGTTGAGTTATTTGTAGCTCGAACTAAAGATAAAGAATAGTTGTAAAAGCATGTAGTCTATGTTTAGCACATATTTTAATAGGAAATAAAAATATAAATGGTGAAGGGAAATTACTCACCTTGTATAAATAGATGTTGTGCTCGTTGCAAAAGGGCATGTGGAAAAGAGTTTTGAGTTTGGTGTATGTGATGATGTAAGTGCATATGATATATTTTGTAGGTGCGCATAGGTTTAGTGCATGGATGTAATTCCTATGGATGTAATAAACATGATTGCTATTTAATGAATTATGTTTATGATGGGAAATCACGTGTAGGTTGAAAATATTACTAGATATTGGTATGGTATTATTGGAATCCAAGTATTGTTGATAATTTTTTATGTTGAATGATTTCATTATTATATGTGTTTCTTCTATTTGTTATGTTGTATCTTATTTCGTGATATGATGATTATGTAAGGGTTCATTTTAAGACACCCTCTGAAAACTTTTTTTAGAATGGGTGGAGAATCTCCAAAATCGACTTATAAATCGAAAGTGAATTTCCAAAAAATCATTTTGTGGAAAAGGTGATTTTACAGGTCGTAGTTTTCCTAGATTTCGTACCATTGGATGACCATCTCGCCTCTATTAGATGGATAGGGTTTTATGACTATCTATCTTAGAATATGTTAGATAGTCTTCACATCCATATCAGATGGACATTATTGGAAGTATGTTTATCTATACTTAGAATAGGTTATATGGCCATATCTTCTCCATTATATGAACTGTGTTGGATGGTCGTCTCTTCTCTAATAGTTGTGCAATGTTAAGAAATTGTATACCATGTATATAGACACATGTCTACCACCTTGATTGTCTCTTTGACACTGGATGGTCATCTATCATGCTTAGATGTGTTGGGTTAGATGATCACCTTCTACATCTATCTCTCCCATGTGTAGACATGCGTCTCTTTCATGGCCATTCGAGGTGCATGACAACAATCTTGGAGACTCATCTATGTATCAAAAAAGGAATAAATACATATAAAATATGTCTTTTGATGGCTCTTCCCTTGAACCCCCACCACTGCGTGAGGCTCCCAGACCCCCTTGTTAAGGGAATAGGCCCCTAGACACCATAAGGGGGGTATCCCCCTTAGAACCCCACAAGTTATCTATTATACCTCAATGAATATTTGCACATTTTTATTTGAAACATTGGTGAAATACATGCATAATTTAATTTTAAACTATAAATAGTATGCAAATTGACACAAAAAAAGGACTTGTCAGCCAAAATTTTAGGTGAACTGAGTGGCAGCCATCTACTAAAAAATTCTCCATTTCAAATTTCCAAAATCCCTAATATTCATGAGTATACAAAAATTCGCCACTAAAATTTTCCCTAGATTATGTATTCTCTAACCACATTCTGATAAGTAACTAAAGTAGGACCTGGTGATTATGCATGCTTCAGGTGAGCATTCAGACCTTATCTAGATGAAGTTCTAATGTGCCCAACTAAGAATTGGTTAACAAAAAGACTACAGATAAAATATTTTTAGAAGTTCAGTAAAATATCTTCTTTCACCCACTTCGCTCTATAAAACACATTTCCTATTTTTAGTATAAATATATTTCAGCCAACTCTACGGGTCTTATTTAAATAGTTCAAATAGGTGTGACTTCTTATTAATTACCCCTAGTATTTAATGCATTTATTTTAAATAATAAATTAAACTTACAAACTAGAATTTATATATAAAAATAAATATATCATATATAATATATAATATTTATTTAATTGAAAAGTAAGTTTTATAACTCAAGAACACTTAAGATGGGTTAAACCATGCTTAAGATTAATTGTTTTAACACTGGAATCTTCATATCCCTTCTCATCTCTTATCATTATATAAATTTAATGAGTTTCATAAGTGAAAATATCCTCTCTTGAATGCAAATAAAATATTCCCAATTGGTTATGAGTGTTTTGAGTCTGTAGAAACCCCTGTGTTGAACTATGTAATGTATTCACTACCTTCTCAATGATTATGATAGATTGTGTATTTTTAAGAAATAATATCTAATTGATTGTGATTCATATATATTCTTTGGCTTGTGTTATTGCATCTTATATTTCTTTGTTGTTAATGTATGATGTGTATGAATTATATCTGTATAATTTCAGTCCATTATGTCATTTATACAAAAGATTAAAGGTTGCTAGAATATAGTGTGGATTGTGGATATTATTTTCCCCTTGATCATTTTACTTCCCCTTTTCCTTGATCTCAGGGAGAGTGTTCTCTTCATACTCTAGTGTATCACTATTCTTATTAAATTCTAGTACTTTTTACCCATTAACTTTGTAGAATTTTTAGTTAGATTAGAGTAGTGGTCAATCTAGATATTTTAAGGGAAGGATCCAAATTTATCCTAGAGGTTTATCTCAAGGTTAAAGGTATAAGCACAACACCAGTTGATATAATGAATACATAAGAATAATACTGCAATATTCATTCGAGAGTGTTTACATACATACATACATACATACATACATACATATATATATATATTTATATATATATATATATATATATATATATATATATATATATATAGGACATCCTATTCTTAGGCTCAAGATTACTATAAACTCTCAACTACATCGCTACCCTATAATATCTCCCAACTATTTTATGGGTGTTCACACAACCACAAAACCTATTCACGTATTAAATATCTATGAGTTGTTAAAAAGACTCCAAGTAATATATTATTGTTTCTATAACAATAATATAACTAACTAGTAATTATTTACCTTTTGGTAAACATCCAACTATAAGGTAAACATTATATTTCCTAACATTACCCCCCTTAACATTTACATGGTAGATAAGAACTTTCACACTTCCTCTGCAGCCTACCACCCATGTTTTCACATGATATTGGTACACACTCGAGCTGAAGGTAGAAGAAGGAACACATCAACTTCTTATCGAACCATGCACTTTCTGGGAACACATCTAACCAAAGAAGATGGGAACACACTCATGAATCATCTACTTATCAGCAGGTCACTCTAGGGAACACATCTGACCTAGCACTGTGGGAACTCAAGTAGAAACACATCTGAGTAGCCTTCAATAGTTTTTTAAGAGACTAACTAAAAACATAGGTATGAATAGGAACACATCTGACTATTCAACCTCATCAAGACTCATGATGCTACATTTCACTGTGCTATTTTCTCTTCACTATGTTTTTGCATTGGGGAATTTATATAGGAATAATCACATAACAATGAAGAGAACATACCACATATGTTCTTATTTTTCACACCATGCTAAAATGCTGAAAGCTACACTATAATGAAAAATAGGTACTATGAAACTGAAGCACATAACTGAAAGGAAACTCACACAAAAAAATTCCACCATTGCTTCATGCAACCTCGTTGTTGGTGACTGGTGAGAGTTCGTTGGTTGTCCTCCAGTCTTTGGTGCCTCCATCCTCCAGTAACATGCTGCTAACTCAACAAGATGTAAACATGAAGTGCATCTGTTTCCACATTGAACTTATTATATCTTCCCTCCCGCAACGTGAAACACTTTATTTTTTTAGACGTCGGGTAACACCGAAAATGCGTCCGTGAGGCAAAATTATTATTATTATTATTATTATTCAAAATTTTGTCATTGAATCTCGACACTACCTAAAATCACCTATTTGACATGACGTTTACAAAAGAACCAAGACTACATAACATATGATGACTCTATGTAACTTTGACACTATATACTATGACCACCAATTTAACGTAAGGCATACAAAATAACTCTTGACTTAGGTTTGATTTTGGCATGGACACAACTATTATGCAACATATAATAATGACAAATCAAAAATATATAATTGGAACAATGATGATGTTACTAATGCTTTGACATAAAAATAAATGACCGAGGATAATATTTGAATATTTAAAAAGTAAGTAGACATTACTTTTTACAATAACAGTTGATTTTAATTGACTATCTAATGAACAAAATGAATAACTATGACTTACAAGGTAAGAGTAGTCGACTGCAATACCTATATATGAATTAGATTCAACAAGAGGAAAGACCTATAGATGTGGAGATCATAACGAGGTAGAATTTTTTTTTATCATGAAAATAATGTATAACGTATAGTATGGACCTGATGACATGCTAAGGAAAGCGAAGGGTGAGCACATGGTAGGTGATTTGTCTTCTACTGTTGACTCTCTCCACCATGGAATTATTCAAACTATTCAATGCATCTGAACAAAGACTCTAAATAAGGCCGATGCCAAGTAAAAAAGTTGATTCCTTTGTCTCCTTTAATACACAAGCATTAAGTGAATGTTGAGCTTCTCGAAACCAGAGATAGACCAAATCCAATGCATATAATGATAGACATGGAAAGGTAAGAAGCATGTGTAGGTTAAATAAATTTGTGCTATCTTGAACGCTCATACACATGGTAAAAACTATGCACATAAATCACAACTATTATTTGCCAAAATTAGATATGGCACTAACTGAGTAGCCAATTATGAATCCCATCAGGTGAAATCAATGGATCATGATAATGATTCACATAATATATCAAATCTCATCCAACCAAAACTAAATATAAATGCACATATATAGTTCACAAATCTCCACACAATTTTATCAAAGAATAACATACTACGGTCAACATTGAAATACCATAAATTACCTTAAACAACCGAGAAGATGTGCATGCGATTGACAAGATAGTTTATCTAAACTGTAGTCCTCTATTGGTATTGTACATTCCCATTATTTCAAAAAGCATTACGTTCCATTTGAAATATATATTCTTCTAAGATCTATGGCCAAACTCTCATACACCAAGCAATGTTTCACATTCAATCTCATTGTAATCATTGTTAAAATGTAGGCTAAATATGCACCACCACAAGGATTTTTCAAAAATACTTAGATGAAAATCTAATGTAAAATGGATACAATGAAATCACATATAACCCCATTTGGAAAATACATTGATATATTCAAAATACAACATATTCCATAGGGCCATGACCGGGAATACGGACTACTGGTCTAAAACTAGTATTAAATCTATTACGAAAGCTTCAATAATTTTCTCACAAAATCGCCATACTCAGGGAAAAACAACACAATAATACCCTTAGAAAACATATTATTATTGCATCACAAATCTACCAGCTCTCACAAATACCTACTCTAATACCAAATATAAGCACAACACCAGTTTATATAATGAATACAAAGGAATAATACTGCAATATATGTATTTGAGAGTTTTTAACATATGTATATATATAGGATTATGACATCCTATTCTTAAGCTCAAGCTTCGTATAAAAACTCAACTACATAACCACCCTAGAATCTCTCACATATATTTAATGGGTGTTCACACAACCACCAAACCTATTTACGTATTAAATATCTATGAGTTGTTAAAACAACTCTAGCTAATATATTATTGATTATATAACAATAATATAACTAACTATTTATTATTTACCTTTTAGTAAACATCTCACTATAATGTAAACATTATATTTCCTAACAAAAGGTCCCACACCCTAGAGATACTTCGATTATTATATTAAATACCTTGAGACACTTGAGTAACTACTTAAATTAGAAGGGTGCACATAATTCTCTACCAATAGTTTTTGGCACTCCCTTTTTGGGCCACTAGTTGCAAAAAATGAAGAATTTTGGGGTATGGTGTTATTCATTTGATTTTACAGCTTCATTTCTCTTATTTTACTCAAATAAAATCTTAAGTCAGAGGATTGAGATAAATCATATATATCATAAACATATAATATGCAACATATGATGGTAAATAAGAAAAAGTAACATGAGGGTAAGAGTGACTTAGATGATAACTTGCTTTTTGTACTAGATATGGATTGGAATTATGATAAAACATGATCAATATGGCCTATGTATGCTTCATTTAGAAG
The DNA here is from genome assembly GCA_019776745.2 of Taxus chinensis. Classification (NCBI taxonomy): domain Eukaryota; kingdom Viridiplantae; phylum Streptophyta; class Pinopsida; order Cupressales; family Taxaceae; genus Taxus; species Taxus chinensis. Next base: position 198,385,428 of record CM034153.1, read on the forward strand.
AATATGTTTTATAGGTATGCTAGATGGTAGCACTCAAAAAGAGATACTACCTCCATGGGCGTTAGCATTTGTACTGAGTGCTAGTGTCCTGGTAGTGAATGTGGATTTGGTTGTTTCAGGATATGATCATGTCACCTTCACTTTAATATATGTCATGTCTACTTCACTCTAGGGTTTGATTGTCACACCTGTACTTATAAAAAACTCTACCTACCTACATAAGGCTCAGGAACACATTATATTAAATAAAAATATACATATAAATGAGTCAGAATGACCTCTATGGTCACCCCAATGTGATTTTTAGTAAGCATGCACTACATATCATACTTAATGTAGTTTTGGGGTGTGTGATAGAATCATGTCCATTGAATCTAGCATGCCCCTATGTGTGCCACACCAAGATAGTGGGATGCAATTAATTTTCCCTCAAGGTAATGTGTGTGATGGAATTTATAATTTTCCCTTCCTATGTTGTGAATAATGCATCCCAAGTGTAGTCCTCAAGTGTTATTTTCCCCCAAGTAGTAGATATAAAATAATAGCCCAATTACCTAATTTCATTGCAGCCCATTAGAATAGTTAGTATATCATGTATATACATATGATTCATTTGTTAAATTTCTTCATTAACAACCCTAAAATCAACCCAAAGTGATAAATAGAAATTAAGAAAATATAACAATTGATGTGGCATTTTAAACATAAAAACACGAGAAATAAAAATAAGCACCCGAAGGGGATATTATCATTTGGGAAATATTGTCCCTTACTGGTGTTAATGTATGAAGATGTCCAAAGATAAAATAGGAAGTATTGAGCTGGGTAACACATTGTGTGATGTCCAAAAATAAAGGGATAATTCAAAAAAGTAGAGGAAAAAATTATGGAATGATAAAGCAATGTAAATGTAAAGTAAACCAAGTGTTGTTAATGTCTAGTTTTCTTACTTAGGAATCATGCATATAATGACATACTAGATGTGTGATGTAATATTACTAAGTGCATAATTTCATGTCTACATATTCTCAAACTTTATGCTAGTGAATGAATATTTCATAGCATATACTAAACAGGAAGAGCGTTCCTTATGGAGAGATGAAGAGGGTTGCAATTAATAAGTTTTGAATGGCGATTATGCGTTCCACATGGAGATTATAGAATTTATATTGTGGATTCTAAAACGGGATAAGAAACCTATGGATGGCATGCGTACATATTGGAAGTGCTACCTAAATTTATAAATAAATATTGCCTTTTCTTGAGTGTTTTGTGCTTGAGATTTCTCTGCTTTCCATTTTTGTTTCCTTTTGTTGGGTTAAGGATTGACCTATAAAATAAGAAGAGTCTAGTCAATGTTCATGATATATGAAATTTAAATTTAACTTAGATAAATTATAATAGCAATGTGCGTATGAAGAAAAACTGAATCAAGGATATAATACGCTTGAATGTCATGACATAAAGGATATAAATGCTCTCGTATGTTTTTTTCCTTGGATATGATTGGAAGGGTAAAAAGTGATCAATTATAAAATTGATGTGAATAGATCAAAGATTTCGGCGTCTTGTCAGCCAAAGAAGAGTGTTGCAAGGGATGTTGGATTTTATCTCCTCCCATTGATGTTTCCCCATGGATAAGTGACATTGTAGATGGTCATGAACCCAATAGTTTTTTTACTATTGGTAAATGGTTTTGAAGGGACCATACCCTATAGTACAAAAAGGCTCTAAATCCAGATGAGACAATGACAAGAAAGTAGTTTCTTGATACGTGGAGGCCACACCCTAACCAAAAGCCAAAAATCAAGATAAACATATAGTAAAATAAGGTAGGGGCCAACTGCTTACATGGAGCCTAAAAATAACACAACACAACAAAACAAGAGCATAAAAACAACAAAACAACAACACAGAAACAACTAAAATATAGTAAACTAAAATAACTCAGGGATTTGTCATAAAATTTTAGAGAAATCTTAAAGCTTTTGTAGAGATTAGTGATATTTTTCATGACCGAGCTTTGTATTCCCTCTGTGAGTTTTTTCTTCTTAAGCTTACTGTGCTCTCAAATGGTCTTCGTAATTCTGCACGCATCAAAAACCTGTTTAACATTGACCTGAATATAATCCAACACTTACCTATCAATATCAATATGGTTAGCCTAAATTTATTCCATATGAACAACTCTATCCTCAAGTTCTCGTAGTTGATAAGAGACGTTGTCTAGATTCTTCTATAAGTTAGAGAGAATAAAAGGATCCACACTTATTTTGAGACCTTCCTTGATCAACAGATCCACATTCTCTTCAATTTAATTAAGGTTCTTAGCATGATTTTTGACCTACACTGAAAGAATCAAGCTAGAAGGGGGGGATGAGGATCTTCGCTAATTTTTAGCAGACTCTCTGCTCTAATGGAATATTTGAATTTGGAGCTGCTGCAAAGAATTCGTTTAGCAGGGGGATCAGAACGGAGTTCACTAACCCAATAGTAACTAGCCATGAATGACACATTTTTCTAGGCATATCACTATCCCTACATATTCCATAGGTGTCACTCATTATTTGATACAAATATAAAAGATGGAAACCAATAAGGAAGAGTAATTAATTCCCTTCCTCAAAGTATGAAACATGTCACTGATTTCATTCCTATGTACTAGATAATAAAATGTATTTGAGTATATGTTGCTAGATTTTGAGAAAACCTATCATCCAAAACTTTTTGCATCTATAAAATACCTTTTCCTCCAAAGAAAAAAATGCCTATATAGGACACTAGTGTATGTATGTGATTCAGTTAATATAAGCTAATGAAAGGAAACTAACACCAAATAGATTCCTAACTTAGATAATCAGCAAAATAAACATCATGCTAAAGCCAGAAAGGAAAAACTTAAACTAGTGCATAAAACATTAAGAACATTATATGCAAAACCAAACCTCTGACATTTGGATGTGCTTTGTAATTGTGTGTACTCCTTTAGTGATCCAAATGCAGCTATGTGTGATCAAAGGAAATTATCCATGGAAGAGGAAGAGATCTCACCAATATGGCTTAATTACCATGTTTGGTTCTTCTCTTACTACTCTTTGCCAAGTAGAAAATGGAAATGGTTTCTTGATTAATAATCCTTCCAATATTGAAATGCTATTATCATATGAAAATGTCGTACAAGGACATTCTGTAAATTTGGGCAAGGTATACTAGGTTATTTATACAAATTTTTAGTTTTGGAGAAGCTTGTAACCTAGTGAATGTGGGATAAAGGTAAAATAGAATTAGAAAGGGATAAGTATGATTATAAGAGATTTATTAAGGATTAACAACTCATGGGAGTTGGAGGTGATTTAATTAATCAACTAGGATTAAGTAATAGATAAAGTTAGGCTTATATAAGCTATTTAGAGATGATTTAGAGGGAAATTAGTAGAATTTGAAGGGTTTGAAAGGGGGATTTAACTAATAAGAGGGTTTATTAGTTAAATACAATATTGAAAGAATTTATTAATTAATAATGGTTAATTAATCAATTAAAAGAGGATTATAACTAACGAAGTGTTGTTAATTGGCATCCAGGATGGGGGGAAGGATAATTAATTAATGAAGTGTTTTTAATCGACTTAAATAAAGGGGAATGCTAGCTAAATAGTGGAAAATCACTAATTATAATGAAATGATAGGAAATAGGATAATTAGTGCTATTTTATTATTAAAAATGTGTAGACATATTTAGATGTCTACATTTGACCCTCTTTAATGTGGTGTAGTGCAAGCGACACCATTTCAAAGATATTAGAAAATTTGATTTTCTAATGGTAGAAGAAAAATTAATAGGATGCAGGATGCGCCCTCGAGTGATTATGGGGGTGATATAAGAGGTCGATGGACACTCGAAAATAAGAAAAAGGATCACAAAAAAATAATAAGACACCATGGGGAGTGGTATTTGAACTGGGCATGGTTGGCCATTATTTAAATGGATTGATTGAGTAGGAACCATGCCTCAACTGGAAGAAGCAAGGGAGGGGGGGGGGGAAATGGAAAATTATAGGTAGAAAATGAATTGGAATGAAAGATAAGATATATGGAGAATGGGAAGATCACGACATAGCTAATGTAGCCTATGGCTTAGAAGTAACTATTTATTTCATATAAGGATACAAAAAAAGTGTAGAATGAAATGAAGATCCATAATACTAATTTTTGTTCATTGCTAAAAGGAATGAATCAAATTAAAATACATAAAGAAATGTAGTATGAGAAAGTAAACAAACATACCAATAAACAAACAAGCACACACAAACATACTCAAACAAACAACATTCAAGAAAGTTGCACCAATGTTTTTGTTATCCATATTCAGTTCCCAAATGTTTGTGTTATATGACAAGGGTTAAAATGGTGACCCAAGCAAGGATACAGGCAAGGGGAATAAATGGAGGACATAAAATTCCCATGAAATTTAAATATTGCACTATGAAACCTCCCCGAGAAATGATGTATGCTAAGGGAAGAAAAACATTGCAAGCATAGACCAACTTTTTTAATAAAGGAATATCACAAGATGATCTGCATGTCATGTTAATAGAATTTAACCAAGCACTAAACTTGGATGTTTTATAGGATATAGTTTTTGATTTTTAGGATTTTGTTATGTTTAGTGAATGTTTAACATGTGTTGATGATTTTACCAATGTTTCATGGATTTTTGAATTTTTACAAATGTTTTGGGTTTTTGAATGTTTTTCCAATGTTTTTGGATTATATTGAAATTTTTACCAATATTTATGGATTTTCTAGGTTTTTGTGATATTTTAGGGTTTTTGAAATTTTCCTGAAGTTATGTACGATAAAATGAAGATGTAAAGATGCCCCCAACAATAGATGAGAATATACAAGGAAAAATATCTACGCCTATATATAAGAAGAATAAATCAGTTTGATGAAGGCCACGAAGGATAAGTTCAACATGATGATGAACTCAAGACAATGAATAGATATGAAGGAGAAGAGCATGCCCCTAGTATAAGTTGGCCAAGAAACATATGATAGATAAAGAAGTATAGATATTTATTTATTGAAAGAAGGGAAAAAATTTCCCTCAAACATGGTAAAAAGGAAAGATATTATACACATGGATGTTTTGAACCAAGTAGAAGAAAAATATGAATGTTATGGAAGTATATGGAAAATGTATCTAGAATACTCGCTAATAAAAAAAATTGATTATCCAAAGGCACAAATATTGATAAAAAATATAGACTATAGCAAGAGTCTGAACAAGGTCCAAGACAACACATGGTAACATATTAGTCCTATTTTCTCATTGAAGATCAAGTGTGTGCACTGTGGAAATTAATTACCTCGTCGAATTGAATATTTGATAGGTAACAAGTGAGGACAAACTAGACAATGTGTAAGAATGATTGATTTGGAAAGTTGATTGGTGAATAGAAGGGCGGAAGGAGAGCCATACATAAATCCACTGCTAGCCAAGCAGTCCATATCCCCGATGGAGATGTATCTTAATCTAGAGTCGTAAGATTTCTTTACTCAGCTAGTCAAGCATCCATAGTCTTGATAGAGATACTAGAAATACCCCCAAAGAGAGTTATATATATCTTTCAATTTTTATTTTGATTTTTGATTCATTTTTGTTGTTTTTTGAAAACTTATTTTAGCTATCTCAATTGTTTTGATAAAGGGTTAAGAACCACTAAATGGCTTAATGAAAGGATTTTGAAGTGATTGTGATGATGAAATTGGATAGTCTAAAAAATACACCTAAAGTTATTCACAACAATTTTATTAGATGAAGATAGTGATAGGATATCTAAGAGGTCAATCGTTCTTTAATTTACCAAGGTGATGAAAGACCAAGGTCAAACAAATACCATAGAGATAAATGTTTCATAATGAGCATGAATAGACTAACCAAAATATCATTAAAGTGATGAAAATGGTGGGTGATTTGCAGAGGAAGATGAAATTAAAGGAAAGAACATCCATGTGTGTGCAATACCTGTTTATAATGTTTGATCTTTGTACTTTTGATTTTTTCGTAATTTTTTCTCTCTTTTTTGAATTTTTTTGTTATTTTTAAAACCATTTTGATAGTTTTACGAAGGGAAAATGATGAAGGGAGAATATGATGAAGATGAAGGACTAGGAATTCGGGACCAATAATGTCACTCTTTTTTATATTATCTAACAACAATGTTTACAATTTATTTTATGAGGGATACTAGGAACTTTTTCTTATCAAGAGTGATATTATCTCCAATATTGATGGTCACAGTGAGATCATACTTGATAAGCAGCCACATCTTATCTTAAAACATGAATTTGTTATGTGGGAACTTGATTTCCGTATCCATAGATTTTTTCATTTTGTGCCACATTTGGCATTGGTATTGTTGTGCATTTTTAAATCAAATTCATGAATTAGATTTTTGAGTGTTTGATTTTTTAGAGATTTGGAGCTCTTTGATTTTTTTATTTTAGCTTAATGAAGAAACTGTTTGTGCTTTTTATAGGATAATGCATGATTTGGTTGGTCTTGAGAAGTGGGAGAAGAAGAAGGATGTTTAAGATTGATGATATGAATGTTAGGGTTGATGGTGGGATTACCACCGTTGTTGATACAAGGATGATATGATGGACAAATAGGATATGGTTTAAGGATGAAAGGAAATGAGATATTGGGTATCCCAAGAATTGATGATAATTGGATAGGAGGTGGCCTAAGAATAGAAGATGAAGGGATACTAGGACGTGGCCTAAGGATAGAAGATAATGGGATTCTAGGAGGTGATCCATAGATGTAAGATGAAGGGCTATTAAGACATGGCCAAAGAATTAAAGGGAATGGGATACCAGGAAGTGACCCAAGAATTAAAGATGTTGGGATACTCGAAGGTGACCCACATATAAAATAAGATGAAGGGATACCCTAAGGTGAACCAAGTATAGAAGATAATGGGCTACTAGGACATAACCACAATATAGAATATAGTGGGATACCAAGAGGTGACCCACATATAGAAGATAATGGGATACCAAGAGGTGACCCAAGGAGAGATTGTGATTGAGGAATTGTGATATGTAAGGAATGATTGGGAGATGAGAATATATGAGAGGAATCAAGGATAGATCCCACCATTTCTCCATGTAATGAGAAATACAAACATGGAGAACAAGAGGAGGATCAAGTTTGATGATCTTAGAATATTTCTCTATTTTCTGATTAAATGACTCAACCTCTTCCCCACAATATGCGAAAGCATCAATATTGAAAGAGAATCCTCGATCATGATCCTCTAGAGGAATTTCATGTTGGGGTGTTAATGTCAAGTGGGGATAGCCACTTAGACAACCCCTATATTAAAGATTATTTTTAATAATATTATTTGGTCTTCACATATTTGTTACTAAGCCACACAAATAGTCCCACTTGGTGTTCCAAAACTATTAGAGCTCAAATGTCCACCCACCCCCCGAGTCATAGAAAACTCAGGATTTGAGACAACACGGTACTGTCTCTAAGCTATGGGACATGAATCGAGACATACCTCTAGAGAAGGTTGGTTCCTCTATATAATCCTAATGCAAAACTAATCCTAGGAATTCAAATGTAGCTAACTACTAATGTCAAGAGACCAGGGAGAAAGAGAGAGCACATGAAATAAAATCCTAGACTATGGAGGTGATAGAACCAAAAGAAGGGTTGGAGAGATTCCTAGAAAGTAAAAATTGAAGTAAAACAAAGCAAGGAAGGGTAGACAAATGTGCCACAATCCAAAAATACATTCAAATTCCCATCTTCATGGAGCACAATAGATTTGGGTCTTACAAAAAAATAAGATATACAAAATACATTTGCAAATGTAATAGAAGGAAATAAATGCAACTCAACTTGAGCTAGGGAATAAATAGACACAAAACATAAATTTTATTGCTTAAAAGGATGCATAATCCATTACAGAGTAGATATAACGCAAGAAATATTTTTTGAATGGCCATATTCGAGGCCTGTAAATCAAAAAATGCTTGTGGAATAAATTTGGTAGAGTTCCTTTACAATTCTCAAAAAATCCACCCAAAAAAAGAGGGGATTGGTTACATTATATAGGAAAAGTTGTGACACCTACCTTGCATTAAATCCCTGATAGGTAGTTGAACTACCTCAACTACTGCCATTAATGTTCTACTTGTAGGTGAACTACCTCAACTAACTTCCAACCTCATTGTCATCTAACCTTGGAAGGTTTGATGTCGTCTAACCTCAAGGCCATACATCACCTTGTGGTCACTGACCAACCTAATTGTCTCTATCTCTACACTGTGGGATGTCTAACCAGTGGGGTTGGATGCCATATATATCTTACTCATATTACTGATGGGGTTATACAGATGTTAAACCCTATGTCATCTAATGTGCCTCCCGAATATTATTGCATCCAACCAACTTCCTGGCTGACCAACTTGGTGACTTGAAAAACCATGCATCCAACCCAAGGGGTTTGGATGCTGTCCAACTTGTCTATATGCCGTGCTGCCATAACAATTAGCTGACTAGCCTGGTTTTGGTACCAAGGGTTACATGTCATATAAAGTATCACCTTTTCAACTTAGCTGATAGACCTACAACCTATCTAACATCTCTGTACATTTTCCACATTATCGTCCAATCGTCGACCAACCCACCCGACCAACCTATGAGAATTTTTCGTGGCTCGCTAGTTTTTCATGAGTTAAAACCAAGTCGATTGAGCCAAAGCACCAATTGTATTTCTCTTTTGATATTTTGATGTAAAATTTGATGTCTATCAGAACATCACAAGACCATACTTCAAATTTTGAATATGTTATCTAAATTCGTAGGGGTGCAAATTTGGGATAACAAGAACTTCACAGGAACCACACATAGTCAAAGTAGGTGAATCAATCAGGTGTGATGAGACATCACTCAGCCTACACTGAGCACTCACCTAAAGCATGCAGAGGTACCAGGCCCCTCTCGAGGGTTGCTGTTGCAGGATGTTAGCATGATGAAGACTTAATGTATTCATATCCATAGTTAATATAACATTCTACAGAGCATGTACAGATCTAGATTTGAAGAGTAATAGATTTAAATAATAACCATAATGAAGTCAATCATGCAAGAACCTATTATACTCATTGTTAATACCTTTATTCATTCACTACACTCCATCATATTAAATTCCATAAATACACAAAAGCTTATTACAATAAGTAATACCATAAGCTCATGCGCATATAAGACCTGGCAACACAATCTCACAGTAATTCATATCTAGTTCTCACACACCATCCTCCTATACTACGTAGATCACTACATATTTATAAGGGTGGGGAATTTCCCTTCACTGCTTGCATAATTCCTAAAATAGGCTGTATGCTGAAAATATCCATGCACCTTTACAATAATAGCCACACATGCAAGTGCGCTAATAATAGACCACTTCTGGTTAACTGGTAGTAGCAATTCTATTATTATCCCAAACCCATGCAAAGAACTTAGTAAAAAATCCTCCAATAATATCCCATGTGTGTCTTGTAAGTCTTTATCAGGTTTGTGTTCTCTACACACCATTTCTAAATATAGCCTGCACATGTGAAAATAGCTAAGTCTTGAATCTACCCTTGCCATTTGCATGCGTGTCCTTCCCTATCCTTCCATGACTTTGACTATGCTTTACTCCTACATTTGAATCTTATGTGCACCCTCTCCTTCGTATCATACTCATTTCCACTCAACATTACCCCACACTAAACTGTATTGCCACCCCATCAATGGCTGCTCTTTGAATAAAAAATAATAAAGAATGGAAATAAATGAAAGAATTTCTGCATAAAGAATGAAATCTCAATGTGCAACATCCTCTTTCTCAATTGGAAGAATTAATTATGGATATTATTCTTTTATCTCTTATTCTAACGTCTGCCACTCAATTAGCGTGGCTTCTGTCTTCTCTGGGATGTCTGCTCCAATACTTTCCAACTCATCATGGGAAATTTCTCCCTTCTTGTTTTGTAGCACCAGAACAATATTAGACATAGTAGACATTCTTTCATCTAACAGATCCATCTTCTGTGCTATAAGTTTCCCAATCTCATCCAATTTTTCCTTATGGGGGTCCTATGCTGCTGTAAGGGCCTCGTGCTTTTTCTTGACTAGTTTCAATAATTCCATGCGTCCCAATGTATCATCTTTCATTACTTCTAGGACTGCATTGTATTATGCTATTGTCGTAATCCTTATTTTTTCCTCTAGAGCTGCACATATGTTTAGTGCTTGGTCCACTTTCTTTAGCTCCTCCTACAAGGTTTGAAGTAATTCCTCGTATGATGAAATTTTTCAAACTACTACAGCCTTTTCCCTCTCTACTTCTTGCTCAGGGTCCTTTGGTGCTGGCATCTAAACTGGTCCATCCTCAAGCACCAGATCAACTAAGTAATGCACATAGTGCATAGCCGAAGGGAAATTTTTGGGTACCTTGGGCTCTAAATTTGGTCTTTATTATAGGACATGATCCCTGATCTCCTTTACCATGTCAATAAGGACCTCATTTTTTCTGCTCGAGGTCCTTCTCTCCTTCCAAATGCACTATTTATGCATCCTTGGCCTTGATCTATTCTCTTAACACTTTAATAGTGGCAGATTTATCTACATTCTTACGTGCCACCTCTATAAACACCTTCACCAAGGGATTACTCACCTGTTCATCATTCATAATAGTTAGATTGATGGTTATGTGCATGTTTTGTGGTTCTTTTCTCATTCTCCTTGACACACACATCAAAATCAGGCTCATCCATGTGATTTTTCATGGACCATGACAACTATTTCCTCACACATGTGGTTTCCCATGTTAGGGTCCATCAAATCCCATCCATATAATTCCTTAAGGCCCCCTATATTATGGAATTGTGCACATAAAATTATAGTTGTGTCCTCCTCATGGACCATAATTGGTGCAATATACTCTCCACTTTCCCTCCTTGATCTCGGCCCCTTAGGTACTTAAGAGCCAAGGTTTGGAGTTATATCCTCTCTGTCCTAAGTAGTATCTTGATTTGTATCTTCTGGCTTATGTACCCCTTCTTCCTCAACCTTCATTTATTCATCCTTGGGCTATTCCACATCCTCTAGATGTATAGGAGATCCAGATGTGCTCTCTTCAGATTCTTCTGCCTCCTCATTCAGCTTCAATTTTCTCCTTCTCTTCTTAGCTATCTCCTTATGTGGAGAGAGTCATGTTGATATCTGCACTAATTTTTGAGTAGCACCTTCATTTCTTGTTCATCCAAAACACCCTCTTAAATTGGTGTTATTCAAGGTTTGATCCTACTTCCAATTATTCATCTCCTTCTTCTTGTGCCTAGGGTGGAGTACTTACACGCTCAACTTCTACCCTATCTGAGGGTTTCCTCCGTCCTCTACGTACCAAGATGCCACTGTCTTCACGCTCTTCCTCCTCATTATCTACCTCTATAGGTTCAGTGGGCTTTGGAGCTGGTACATTCTCTACTATATGTTTACCCTTAGGCAGCCCTAGGAGTGTAAACTCATTCTCCACATATATCTTACCCTCCAACTTAAGTTTAAGGTGAAGGTATATGAGTGCAGCTCCACTATCTCAATTTACCAAACTCACAGGATTCATTCTTATCATATTTGAAATTAATCTCTCAATGTAGGCAATCTGACTTGGATATACATATGTCTTTCCCAACGTGTGGTAGTTGTAGTCAACCTTGTTTGTAATAAAATTTAGGCATCGCGCATTCTTAAAATGATGGACTGATGCCTGGAAGTAGCACATTGTAAAGGTATATGGAAGTTTACACTAGGTGCTCCAAGTCCCATCCTTCATTACAAATCACATGATGTAGAAGTACTAATACACTGTGAACTGTGCTGACTTTCCCACCACCAAAGGTAACTCCTTGGGGATGTGCCACTCCTCTTCGAATGTCACATGGATCCTCTCATACCACATCTCCACCCTCTTCTTGAATGTCCAACTCATTGAACCTTCACACAAGTACTTGTTAAACCTTTCCGCAAGGGACTTTTTTTGCATGGGGTACTCCTAGATATTGTTCTTTAGCCCATCGGGAAGTCCGATCTCCATAAATACTAGGGACAATAAGACATCGCTGAAACTAATTTTTTTAGCTGTGTCTGATTCCTCAATGATAGTCTCTGCAATGTAGACTGATATGTTATAAATTATTCCCTGTGACATTCTCCTTGCAATGTGTAGCCACATTGTATTCACCTTAGACCATCTCTCTTGATCATTCAATTTGGTCACTAAATGTGCAGTTGTCTGTACCACTGAGTACTTCTTCAGTTTGTGGATATCCATTCTACGCAGACCCTTGGTATACCCTAACTCCTTCCATTTCTCTAGGATTACTACTTTATATGTCAAGTCACTATTCAAATCCACTCTTGTGCCCCTTAATCCTATTATAGTTGAAATCAATCCGGTTGTAATCCTTACCTTTTGTCTGATGAAATAGAAAAAGTCTTCATGTACCCTGCTCATCAACCACTGGTAAAAAGGTTCATATTTTCTAAAATATGGGATCTCGTACAACTAGTAAACTCCAATCTTCTTTAGTAACTTCTGTCTAGCATCATCATACACTGGCATGTCCTCTGTTGTGTGCTTGTTTGTCTTCATACTCAATAACACATCTAATTCCTTTTTATTATCCGATGTGTGGCGGTTATAATCACTTATCTTGCACTTATAGACGTGAGAATCTCATTCTTGTCCCATTATTGGGTATTGCATCTTCGAGAAATTGCTCTCGGGAGAAATTTTAACCTCTGCTTACACTTTCTTCTTTCCTTTGAATCCTATGGTTGGTGCTTTCTTTGGTGCCATCTGTAAATCGTAAGTTTCTATCCTCTATAGTGTGAAAATACTTTCCTTCTACCTTATATAATGAGAAATTCCAAAACCCTAGCTTGAATCTACATGCCCTAGCTCTTTCATAACACTCTGATTCACTCAAACCCTTCACTAATGGGGACATAAGCTTCTCCTATGCATAAATCTATTCTCCACATTTGGTTTCACACTCTCCACACCTAAAAATGATTTTCTCAACTAATTTTTCACTTTTCTCATTCAATTTTTTGTGATTTATAATAGTAAAAATGAATTCATATCCATTATATAGATTTTTTAAAAATTAGTGCATTAATTACTCCTTCACCTACCAATAATCCTCATTAATTGACCCTTTTCACATTTTCTGTGTGGTTCATCTTCACACCTCATCTATAACCCTTTTAAAAAACCCTTCTACCTTTTGGATACAGACTTCTCTTCAGTGTGCTTCTATGTGCCTGAGTATCTCATCACTAAGCCTCTCCTAGTAGTCTCCATGATCGCTGCTTACCTTACGTTATATTATTCCTTCATTTATCTCCATCTATGGTCCTTATTTAGAAGCAATCTTTTGTCCACCAACTCTTTAAACTTGAATAGAACCTATAGCAGTTTGATCTTTTATGTGTACCCATTTTTCCATAACCACGCCACATAGATGATATGTGTAGTCCTCTATGCATAAAAATACTAAAAATGGTAATTAGCTTCTGGTGTGCAAACGTGATTACTACACAAAACATCAACTAAATTAACAAAGCATAGTGACAAAGAAATAAATATCGTTAAGGGAATACATAATTGAAAACCTAATCTAAATGGAAACACTACCTTATTACAAAAACCAAGAAGACTCATTTATAGTAGGGCTTCAGCCTACTCCTATTGAAGTAACCGGGTAACCATATTCCATCAAGCATTTCTAGATAACAAGATCTTGTTTCAAGTATGTAAGTGATAACATATGGTCCTAACCAATGTACTTTGATTTTTCCTAGATGGCGTAGAAACTTAGAATCATAAAGAAGCATCATTTGCCCTATCTCAAGCTTTTTGTCCCTAATGTGCCTACCATGCAATGCTTTCTACTTGGATTTTTCTTGCTTCTGACTTTAGCATGCCATTTATCATCACTCATCAAACTCAATCAACTTATCAATTCATTCTTTTAATGTTTGCTCATTAGCTATACCTACAGTGCACACAATATGCAAAGAAGGTAATATGAATTCCATAGGAATAACTGTTTCTGCGCCAAACACCAATTTAAAGGGTGTGGCCTTATTTAACCACTTGTATGTTGTTCTATATGCCAAAAGTACTGCAAAAATTTTATCATCCCGATCCTTTCTTCCAACATCACACATTTTTGTCAATGTCTGGCTCAAAATCTTGTTAAAAGCCTCAGCAATCCCATTTTCCTGAGGATGATATGGTGTAGTGTTATGGTGTGCAATCATGAATTCATCCAATATAATTTGTATTGTCTCATTCAGAAAGTGTGTGCCCCTATCACTGGTCAAATGGAATGGGCATCCATACCTTGTAATAATATTTTCCCATAGAAACCTGGCTACTATAGCTACTATACAATCCTTTGTAGATGTTGCTTCTACCCACCTTATCAGATAATTTGTGCAAGTGATGATATATCATGATCTAGTCTTGTGTGTGGTTGGTAAAATAAGACCCAAAAAATCTATATCCCATTTCTCAAATGGTTATGCACTAGTAATAGGTCTTAGAGGCATTTCATCTCTTTGACCTAGTTTTCTAACGTGCACTGATAGTGATCACAAGCCTTGCAATATGCCTTACAATCTTTATACAAAGGTTTCCCACCATAATCTACGAGAGTAGAATCTTGGGCGATAGTGGCATCATGTGCATAGTACCCACCTACAATACCACCGCGAGCCTCTTCCATGATATTTGTGTGCTCATGTTCCAATACACAATAACACAATTCTTCATCCCGACCTAGCTTGTACAGGTCACCGTTAATCAACATAAATGATGCTACATGAACGAACAATTTGTTTCTTATCTAAGGATTTCATCCCTTCTGGCGTCATACCTATTCGTAAAAAGACAACAATGTCCTCTAATTCTGATGGTGTGTGTTCTAACCTATATAATTGTGCATTGAGAATGGTATTTTTAATTGCCTGCACTTCTTCTCCTAACTATATTCTAGATAGATGATCTAGTCTAGAATTACTTTTCCATGGTTTTACCACAACTGTGAAATAAAATTCTTGGAATAAAAGTACCTATCTGCATATGCACCCCATTAAAATGGGTTAGTTTACCAAATACTTCAATGCCATGTGATTGGTATAAAATACAAATGGTGTTGCTAGCAGGTACTATCTGAATTTATGTAGCACATAGATCATTGACAAAGCTTCACACTTTGTGGTTGTATAATTCTTCTCTACAGAAGTCAAATTTCTACTAGAAAAACAAATAGGATGATCTATAATACCTTCTCTAGGTTGAGCCAACACCGTGCTAATGGCCATGCCAGAGATGTCCACATGTACATGAAATGGTTGGTCCCATGAAGGAAAGCAAAGAATATGTGTTGTAGTAAGTTTCTCCTTCAGTATATCAGATGTGCATTGTTTCGGTTCTCCCTAGTAGAACGTCCCTTTTCCTTTTAGTAACTCCTCCAAGGGTGTGATAACCTTAGCATACCCCTTTATAAATTTTCTATAATACCTAGTGTGACCCAAAAATGCATGCACCTCACTTTGAATTATAGGATATTCCAGACCGATAATGACTGCAACCTTAGCTGGATCAACCAAAAAAAATTCCTTAGAGATGATGTGCCTTAATAGTGCTCCATATGGTGTGGCAAATACACATTTCTTGATTTTCAAAGAGATGCTTAATTTCTGACATCTTTCAGACATTAAGCAAAAATTGTCACAATGATCCTTAACAATTCCATACACAATCCAGTCATCTAAATAAACCTATAAGAAGTTGTAAATAAAATCTTTGAATGGTTGAACAACTATGTGCAAAAATAAAATAGATGCATTTTTCAGACCAAAAGGCATCACATTATAGGAAAAAATATCCCATCTAGTAGTAAAAGTAGTCTTTTCCTGACCCTCTTGTGAAATCCTAACCAGATGATACCCAAAGATTCCTTCTATAAATGAATAGATTTCATGCCCAAAAACACCTTCTAGTATTTCCTCGGTGAATGGCATAGGAAAGGGATCAGTCACACATGCAACATTCAACTCCCTGTAGTCCACAAAGATTCTAGTCCGACCATATTTCTTGATACTGATCACCATTGGGCTAACCCATTCTGAATCATCTAGGGGATTGATGATTCCAGACCAACATTTTGTCAATTTCTTCTTTGAACTTTTCGCGCAAGTTGGGGTTCATCCTGTAGGGTCTCTTTCTGACAAGGTGCATACCTTCCTTAAGCTTTATCTTCATTTATCCTAATAATTCATGCACACCTTTGAGTTCATGGTATCCTCGAGGGAATAAGTCCTAATAATATCATAGTAACTCAATAATTTTTTCCACTTTAGATTCAGACCAATAGTCCCCAATTATGGCCTCCTTAGGCTCAACATCTAATCTAATATTCACTTTCTTTTTATTCATAGGTTCATGATAGGAACACATGGTCTTATCCGCACTATCCAAAAATTCATGCCTACCTATTTAATGATTTACATCTAGATTTTCTACTTCTTCACCATCCACTAAGTTGACCATCTTTCCTTTTTCCTTCTCAAGGAAAGCACACCTAAGTAGTGTGGCATTTGTCTCTATTTTTTAGAAAAACGTGCCCCCGAGTCTTTTTCATCAAATAAATCCTAAATGAGTTCTTCTACCTTGGTAGTATCTCCAATAGTTAAGAACTTTATAACCTTTAATGCACCTTCTACCGGAGGTTTAGTAGAGAAATAGTCAAACATCTTGATCATTCCTACAATCAAATCCTACCAATTTCTAGTCTCTCTATGGATTTCCACATATACATACCAAGGATGTGTATAACCTTATAAAGTGGAATAAAATTTGTGTACCTAGAGTGAAGGTGGTAAAGCTTCCTGCTTCCATATCTAGAGTCTCTCACATTGTTCAACATGGTGCTAAATAGGGTGATTACCATGATAAGTGCAAATTTGACTAGGTGCATTGCTCCCGAAGAACGTAGTAGAAAGATCAATCCTAATTTCAATACATCCTATAAGATTATCCTTGTTAACTACCCACCAGTGTGCTGTTGTTCCATGTAGGGTATATGCTAGCATATTCCTTCTCTTTGAATGGTCTATCCACTATTCCTCCATGGCGAGTAGAAATACCATAGGTTCCCCTTCTCTAGTGTAACGAGGTACCCAGTTGTTACTTATTCTCCTGATACAATGAGGTTTGTTGTCCCACACAAATGTGCTATTTACTTTACACCCTACTAACTCATAAGTATTATGAGCCCAATAATCACAACCAACACTTGTAGTATCGCTAATAGACTACGAATCTTCCCACTGAAGTATTCCTTCTTTAGTTGGCTCAAGTACCTATGGGTCCCAGATGGCATGTACATAAATCCTATTCAGATCTTCCTCACTCAAAGGCTCAACATAGGGCGCAGATTTTTCATCTGTTAAAGGGATAATAACTATTTCCTCATTGTTTTCAAAACTGATATTACCCTTGTTTAACTTAAGATCAACATTATTTGCATAGCACCAAGGAAGCCCAAGTAGAAATGGGAAGCTATCTACGTATGTCATCGTTAAAACCTCAAAATCCCCAGTGAACTTGGCTCCCTGTATGGTAATGGATGCATCTTTTAAAACTCCAATGGGAGTGGCCTTAGTTTGGCTAGTCATGAATAGTACATTCAAAGATGAATGCAATGGAGGTCTCCCCATTTTTACCCATGCATATAAAGTAATAACATTAACTTCCACACCTATATTAATCAATATATTACTCAAAAGCCACCCATCCACAACAACATTTAGAGTGATTTCTTTGTCATAGTCTAAGCTATGAGGAGGAAGGTTTGCATGCAAGATCTACCATCCAATATCAATACTTGCATGCAGAGTGTTTCCCTTTAACCAATTCCCTAACAGTGAAATTATATTATCTTATCCTAACATCTTGCACACCTCTTTCAAGTCATCCATATTAGATTGGATCGTTTCTACTACTTTCTTTTGCTCCATCTTCCATGATTGCTCCCTTAAACACAATATTTCACCATGAAGATTTCTGAGTACCTCCATGGTTTCCTGATAAACCTCCTTCTGATGGATAAGATCTAGGTACCATGCATGTAAGACCTCCTCCTTAGTGATGGTAGGATTTTGTTGCAATTCTTCTTTGGTGCGTGCTGCTTTAGCGTGGGTAGTGATCTTTACATGAAATGCCTTGGATTCTAGTTCCAACTTGGGCATCCACTAATTTTCCATAGCACGTTGTATCCTAACCATTCATGCACCTTTGTTTTCTTATTTATGCTACTTACTAAGATGCTCATACAAGTTCAGGCATTCCTCATAACTATGATTCCCACAGAAAGAACATGTAATATTATTTAGACATTCTCACTTGTAGTGTTCAGGAGATCCGCATGTATCACATGTTCCATGAGGAAAATTTACTCATCCACCACCATGGCCTCATCCTCTGAATCCACCACGGTATCCTCGACCTATGCCATGAACTCTTTTAAAATTCCCTTCATTCCGATCATAACACACTTGATTGTTATCCCAATCCTGATGCTAGTTCTTTTCTTTAGAGTTACTGATACTCTTTTTTGTCATACACCAATATCTATAGCATCATGGATCTAACCAATCAGCTGACAGTCTTCTATGTCATGAGTTATGGACCTAAAAATTTTACAGTAGCAAAGGATGTTCTTCCTTATTACACGTTGTAATAATGGGTTGTGGCTAGCATTATGGTTTAAATGACATATCTCATAGTCTAGCAATAATGAGCATTTTGATCTGTGGGCAAAAATATCCTTGGTGTGACCTTCCACTTCATAATTTGTGCACCAAATCCTCGTGTGCATCTCATCTGCTAAATTTTCTGATAGCTTCTCCAACTGCTTTGTCATGGATGTGATATGTGCTTCCAAAAATGGGCTCATCCTAGTGTCTATACTTTCGACTATGTTAGTGCGTAAAGCTACTTCTAGTGATTTACGTGGATCAGTGTATGTCTTATGTGATAGTGCCCTTCTAAAAGGAGTAATTAGACCTCCAACGAACCATTGTGCATGTTGGCTTGTATGAATATCATACGAAAGATTAGATAAAAGCATTTGGAAATGGGCATCATACTCTCTAACACTATCAGTAGTTCCTTTCTTAATATCCTTGAGCATGTTTATACTCTTCTACTCAAACTCAGGGATGTGAAACTCTTTAAGGAAAACATCTTTTAAAGCTACATAGTTTATGCAAGTCTGAAAAGGGTCAAATTTTTTGTACCAGCTATGTGTGGGCCCTTATGACGTAGTGGAAAACTGACTTGCCCTATGCTCAGAAGCCATGATTCCTTTTACGCACCATATGATTTCACACATGTGCACGTGTTTAAGAACATCTTCTATGCCCCTATACTCTAGAAGATGAAGAGGCATCTCCATGTAAATATTATAGGTTTGGTGTAGACCTTGTCTACTTGATCCAGAACCTCCTATATTTCCTATGCCTCTAGAACCACCAAATCCATTGAAACTAGAACCACCTATACCTCCTAATCCGCCACCTGTAGCCACAGATGGGCCAGAAGATGTACTTCCCTATTTTCCGACAGTAGTACTAAACTACATCCCCACAGTCTGTGAAGTGTTACCACTCCCAAAAGTGAGTCCAAAATTCTGTGTGTAAGAAACAACAAAGATGTTTTCCCTACCATCGACGTACTTGCTATATGACTTACTCCTAATCTCTCATTGCCTAAATTAGCTTGCTGACTATTTTTTATACTAGATACTAGAAAACCAAGTGCAAGGGAAAGGTTTCCAAATAGATTAAGATGCATGTCCATGGCACAGGTCATCTCTGTTGGTGCACTTCCACATGAGGCTGAGGAGGGTTCCCTATCATGCTTTCCCAAATGGGGGAGTTCCTGATGCTCTGGCTCCATGCCTTCTATGTGAGTTCCAAATCCTTCACGAGCCATCTCTCTCCTTAATGCCATTCACTCTAAAACATCCTATTACTTTGTTATCTCCCTCTTGTGCATCTCATTATACTTAAGATTCCTTTCTTCTCATTTCCTTTCTATTGCTATGTCTACCATTTTTCACCGAACATGTTCTTGCCCCTGTGCATGGTGGGGTTTAGTTTGCCATCAGTTTGCCTTCTAAGTTCAAGGTTACCATCAATATTTTGATTGCTAGTGGAATTCCTTGCAGGTAAGTTCCCCTGGGATATCATAAAAAATGGAATTCCGCTACCTATAGGAAAGAATAAGTGGAAATTGAGTACTATTGAATATAGTTGTTCACAACACCACGAAACCAAGTATCGACAACACGTGTCTAAATCAGATTAGCATCATAAAGGGCCTGAAATTCTTCTTGCATCCAAAAAAGTGCGTGATATCTCAAATCCCTTTTAGATGCATAAGAAACCATCCACTCGTATAGTTCTATTGGAAAAATAGCGAAGAATATTTCATAATAATTGTCATACATATTATGTTCCACCCATGTACATCTGTTAAACTTAAATCTGGTGATGAACCTCCATGTGTATTCTTCTTCTAGATCATGTATCCACTCCTCAAAAATTGCTAGCATCAATTGGTATGTCTTCATCATGAACCATCTTGAAAAAAACTGAAAAAGAGGTCCTAGAAATGGAACAAATGATGTAGCCTAGAATTTACCAGTAATAACCCAAGCACACTGACACATCACTCATCCTAGATTGAGCGCTCACCTAAAGTGTGCAAAGGTACCAAGCCCCTCTTTAGGGTTGTTGTTGCAGAATGTTAGCATGATGAAGACTCAATGCATTCAGATCCATAGTTAATATAGCATTCTATAGAGCATGTCCATATCTGGATCTAAAGAGTAATAGACTTAAATAATAACCATAACAAATTCAATCATGCAAGAACCTATTATACTCATGGTTAATACATTTATTCATCCAATACACTCCATTATATTAAACACCATAAATACACAAAATCTTATTACAATAAGTAATACCATAAGCTCATGTGCGCATTAGATCTGGCAGCATAATCTCACAGTAATTCATATCTAGCTCTCACACACCGTCCTCCTATACTATGAAGATCACTACATATTTATAAGGGTGGGGAATTTCCCTTCACCACTTGCATAATTCCCAAAATAGGTGGCATGCTGAAAATAGTCATGCACCTTTACAATAATAGCCACACATACAAGTGCACTAACAATAGACCTTTTCTAGTTAACTAGTAGTAGTTATTCTATTATTATCTCGAACCCATATAAAGTGCTTAGTAGTTGCTCCTCCAATAATAGCCCATGTGTGTTGTGCAAGTCTTTATCCAATTTGTGTGCTCTGGACACCATTTCCAAAAAAAGCTCATAAATGTGAAAATGGCTAAGTCTCGAATCTGCCCTTGTCTTTTACGCGCTTGTCCTTCCCTATCCTTCCGTGCCTTTGAATTTTCTTTACTCATACACGTGAATCTTCTGTGTGCCCTCTCCTTCATATCATACTCCTATCCACTCAATAATTTAAGACCAAATTCATTGAGCCAAAGCACCAATTGTCTTTCTCCTTTGATATTTAGAGGTAAAATTTGACGTTCATCAGAACATCACAAGCTTGTACTTAAAATTTTGAATAGGTTATCTGAATTTTTAGGGATGAAAATTTGGGATAACAGGAACTTCATTGGAACCACACATAGTCAAAGTAGTTCAAGCCTTAGATCCATAGGAGTTAATGACTTCACTGCCTTCTTATCAATGTATAGCTAGGCCTAATATGCTAGGTATTGATCCCCACATCATTTTGCACAATATCATCACCTACCCTAACACCAAACCATTCAAAAAAAATCTACTTATAATGTACCCTTGCATAGACCTTCTTATTAATAAGGATTTATAATGTTTTCTCTCTATTAATTTCATCATACCCTTTGACTATCCATAATGGGTCTTTAATATCGTACCCGTAACCAAATCCTCAGGTAAATTACGTATCTGTAATAACTTATGACACCTCAATATTGCTTGTCTTAAAGAAGACTTCCCTCTTCTAAACATTTTCTAGCTCATTTCTATAACAGAAGACCACAAGATGCTTTCCCTTATAGATGGTTTCTCTTGTTAGAATCAAATCCTCATTATCAGTGATGATCAACACAATACATCCTTCATTACCTCTATGGGGACCTTTTGCTACCGTGTCATGCCCTTAAGAATAAAGAATTTGGGGGCCACTTATCAACACACCATGACATATATATTTCATTACTCTATCCAAAAAACCATAGAAGACTACATTGATGACCTTATAGGAAAATCTATATGACACAAGGATCATCTAGTTGTCTTGTAATCAATATTTGTATGTCTCATTCAATATTTTCTCCACCTTAATCCATCCAAATATGTTTTCATTGTTCTCACTGGTAAAATTTTAGGCTTCATCATATCCATCTCAGGCATTGAAGTAGATTTATAAGATCAAATAAATAATAGAAATTTATCCTCTATCAAACCTCAAAAAATTATGCAGCCTTCAAGGTAAGCTTCAGTACATTTTTCACTTCATATCACAACTCTGAAACCATTTTCAACCTTTTGACCATCTCCTTATAAAGAATTTGTTATGTTTGTGGAGCCTATTTTCATGTTAGAGTGTGGTACACCTTCCATGTGTTACACTCGGGTATTTTTACGGTGGTCTTGCTCGCCGGTGAGTGGATTCGGGGGGTTGAAGCCCCCCCGATTGAAGGGGGTTCGGGGGTGAAGCCCCCAAAGAAAATTTTCATGGGTGGTTTATTAACCCATGGGTAATGGGTAACCATTATGGGCTTTTTTTGGGCCCATGGTTTTTCGGTACCCATTATTTTGTAAAATCACCTCTTTGGCTACCCATAGGTTTATGGGATGGTTTTGTTTTTGCCCATTGTTTGATACCCATGGTTTTTTAAAACTGCTTGAGTAGTTGTCTATTTATATGGTCTTATGCATATGATAGATAGACAAGAAAATGTATTGCAGATGTGTTTTGAATTCGGGTGTGAATTCTGTAGAGTTTGTTGAGCATAGCTCCAAATGGATCTGGGTATTGTATTGAGAGAGTGGAGGCTTGTAATAAAATCTAGGCAAGTGATTCTTGGTGGACGTAGCCCAAATTGGGTGAACCACGTTAAATCTTTTCTCTCTGTGTTGTCTTATTTATTTTGCACTTTTATTTGAGATCTTTAATATTTTCTACATATTAGTTTCTGCTGTTGCGATTCTTTAAGGGATTATTCTGCATATTTTATCTCTTATTTCCTGATAGAATTTTAATTTCATATGGGACCACAATTGTGAAAAATACTTCAATGAACTGAAACAATACCTTTTATCGCAACCATTTCTCACTCTTCATCGTGAGGGGAAGCCTTTTTATATTTACATATACGTTACAGATCATGCCTTAGGTTCCACGCATGCTCACCAAGATGAGAAGGGTCATGAACAGGTTGTTTATTACATAAGTTACACCCTCCATGGATATGAAACCCATTATAATGAAGCTAAAAACTTGTATTGTTCCCTATAATTCACAGCTTCCAAAGTACACCACTATCTACTCAATTATAAGACTTACATGGCTACTAGTTATAACCCACTCAAAACCATGCATTCTAAACCATATCAAAGTGACCACATCAATTAGTGGCTCATGTTCACTACCGATTTGATCTATAATTTATACCACAAAAATCTATTAAAGAACAAGTCATCGTAAATCATCTCGTCAAGGCTCCTCTCCTAGATGATCAACCACCCCACAAACAATTTCCCAATGAGTCTATCAACAATATAAATGATCAAGAATTCACTCCTATCAAAATGACCTCTTCTTTGATGGATCTAAATTCCAACAAGGAGGAAGGGCTTGTATCATCATACCTCACTGAGGGACTCTTATCCCTTTATCATTCAAACTTAACTTTGAATGTACTAATAACATGGTAGAGTATGAAGCTTTAATAACGAGTCTTCATACTACCGTTATTCTTAGTGTTTGAATCTTAGAAATTTAAGAAGGCTCACAACTAGTCATTAATCAAATAAAAGGGTTTTATCAATCTAAGAAAAAGATACTACAAACATATAAATTGTCAAATTCCTCCTCGAATATTTTGACAATTACATTATTTAGACTATTCCATGGTCTTCTAACAAATTTGTAGAAACTATGGCATCTTTAGGGTCTCTCATTTCTCTATCAACTAAAGAATCAACATATAATCCCAAATTATTTATTGTAGTCCACTGATTGGATAAACCATCTCACAAAAACTAAATCCCCTCTATCAATGTCATCATTAAAAATCTAACCAAAATTTGTTACACGTAGATATTTGAATATCTCTTAGAATCTCAAGTCCCCCCTAATCGATCTAGAAATGATAAATGATATTTCCTCCATTGTGTTACCTTCTATGTGATAGTAGGAGAAATCCTTTATAAAAAAGGATTTTATGGTCTCTTAATAAGATGTCTTAAATCCCATGAATCCACTAAGGCTATCCAAGAAGTCTATGATAGTACATGTGGTGGACACTTCAATAGCACCTTTGTCACCAAATGTGTCCTCTGGCTAGACTATTATTGGCCTTTTATCAACCAATATTGTTGTACATTTATTAAGAAATGTGTTAAATGTCAACAACATTCAAAGCTCACTCATATCGCTAGTCAAGCCTTGTAACCTAGACAAGACTGATGGCCTTTCTCACAATGGGGGTCAGACCTCATTGGAACTATCAATCCTCATTCATTACAACAACAACACTTTATCATTAAAACACTAATTATTTCACTCAATGGGTTGAATTTATTCCCTTCTAAAGTAAATAAAATCATTGATTTCATTTATTATTACATCATATTTCATTTTGGTATCCCTCACAAACTTGTCACGGAAAATGGAAAATACTTTAAAAATAAAGATTTAAGAAATTGTGTGACACATTCAATGTCAAAATAAGCTTCTCATCACCATATTATCCAAAATAAAATGGATAAGATGAATATTATAACAAAACACTTAATAAAATCCTCATGAAAACATTTGAAAAAGTAGATAGGAATTAGAATCTCTAAATCTCGATGGCTCTCTGGGTTTATCAAACTAACATCTATACTCCTATAGGTGCTACACCCTTCTCACCAATCTATGGCTTCGAGGAGGTTTTGAACATTGAAGTTTAAGTCTCATCACTCCACGTATCTCTCAAAGACTTTATTCTTTATGAATATTATCAACAACACCATCTAACATAGTTAGAATTATTAGATGATTTTTTAACAACTATTGAACACCATCATGTCTATCAAGAGCACATAAAACATGCATATAATAAACATGTAAAAGGCCGTGAATTTAACATAGGTGATCTCTTTCTCAAATAAAATCAAAATTTCACTACTCTAGAATGTGGAAAATATTTCCCCTAATTGGATCGGTCCATACATTATCACTCACAAGTATGGGTCGAGAGCTTATCATTTAGCCTCCCTTGATGGTACACCTCAAAAGGAACCTATGAATTCCTTTCTCTTATGTCCTTTCTATTGTTAACATCTAGATCATCATGATAGTAGAAAAATCAAATATCTCTTTTCATCACCAAACCAGCCATCTAATCATTATGATGACATGAAAGTATGTGGTATTTTGTCACTATCCTTACAAATCTTAAAGATGAGCACCAAAAATCTATTCATCACATATTTCAAATTGGAGAAGCTCCTCCCTAGTAAGAACCCCACAATCATTACATTCATCAACCTTTTTCACAAACCAAAGACATGTCATGGGGATCACATGTGTAGTGCATGTGCACAATTCTTCCCCCTCCATGAAATGTTCTACTAGGGTTTTTTCCCTTACCTCAAAAAAAAGTCAAAAATATATACAAATGCATCTTATCAAAAATACATAGAATGATACATCAAATGACAACTATTCAAAATCAAAATTGTGTTTTCAAATAGAAAAGTAGTTAGATCCATGAAAGGAAAACTACCTATTTAAAATCATAGACAGATCCCTTGAAGGATGACTATTTATTAAAGGAAAAGTTAAAATAAGTAGACCAATCCCTAAAAGGATGGCTACCCATGTAAAAGGCTTACCACATCGATCAATATTTAAAAATTTAGAAGTTAAAAGACATCCTAGGAAATCTTCCCACATCGATCATCTTTCCCAACAAAGAAAACTTCCTGCATCAATCATTTTGCATCAAAAATAAAATATATAGTTGGGCCATCTCTCTATGAAACTGTTGAAAGGAGAACCTACTCTCCCACACAACCTGCATATGCAAACCCTTCCCATGTCCAAGGACGGTACATATTTTAACTTCATCTCTATATACAATATCCCACATATGAATACATATTGATTGTCATGTGTAAACATTTTTTGTAAAGGCTAACAAGTATAAGTGCCTTTGCTATATGATTATTCGCATCACGTATGTATCAATTCTAGTGTAAAAGTGATCATTCTATATTTTATTCCTATCCAAAAGTTAGGACACATTTTGATAAAATTTGATCACATTAAATTCATAATGATTTTAACACATCACCATCCAAGACATTCGAATCATATTAACACAAATAAAAAAATGTTAATTTCCATGAAAATAAAAATAATCATAAGCCAATCAAATCACAACCAACACATGAAGCATAAGCCAAAACACGTCATCATATATATAATCATATCAAAGTATATCAGTACATCATCTGGAGTTTCGCACACTCTGTATATCAAAATATATACATAAAAATCAAGGCTTCATAAAGATCTGTATACATACCAAAGTATAATACATCATATCTACTGGGTAAACTAAACACCAAAAAATAAGTCACTACCACAAACAATTTTCCCTAAGCATCCTAACCACTACCCTTTGAACCACCATCACCACTGTCTCCTTCATCTAGCCCTCAAGGTGACTGACCCACACTCATGGCGCTAGCACTAGGATCTTCCCCTCACTAAGCTAGATGATCCATATGGAGAACAAAAATATGTAAGCCATGTATCACCAAATCCTACTAATATGCCAACTCTCAGTTTTCCTGATAATAAGAACAACTAACCATACGCAGTGGACCCATCTGACTATTGGCCTGAACCTGAGCCACCAACGTAGCACCTGATATCAATGTATCAATGATGTTGAGAGCCCTTTTAAGGGTGTCTTGGTGTTTTCTATATCTGTCTTGATCCACTATGGCCTATCCTAAATGCTTCCTAAGGATATCACACTTAGTCCTCAAACCATCTCTCTCCACCACTAAACCATCCCGCTTAATCACCAAGATGTCATTCTTAGTCCTCAAACTATATTTCTGTGTCTCCTCTATAACCTTTTCAGTCACCACATGTGCAATAGTAGCCTCCAACACTACCCTATATGATTTAAAAATTGATTGAATTTTTTCTTCCAACTACGGAACCCTATAGGATTTAAATTATTTTCCTAACTTACCCCATTAAAATAAACTTTAAGTAATGCAATAATTAAAACACACTACACATAGATTGATAACAAAGTTTGGCTGAATGCCCATGTAGCTGGGTTCATCAATAGAACTAATATATTATCTTCTTCCATGAATGTAACAAATAATACAATATAAGCATGATAATACTGAATACAAATGGAACAAGAACCTGAACACCAAGTAGTTACCTTGGTAGATTTGATCCAATATTCTATCCATCAATATCTATATGCCTCTGTTGCAAGGTGCTAAGTATTCTTCAAGAGACCTTCATGCTTCTGTTATGCAGTGCTAAGTCTTCAAATGTCAGCAGACATCAATTTTTTCCAATGAGCTCAAAACTGAATAAAAACCCTCCTTTGAAGCTAATGGTCTGAGAAATCATCTAACATACTGAGGTTCTAATATCTACAACTTATTTGATGTTGTGTCATTTCCCTTGGATCCACATCATCTCTGGGATCCAACTTGAGAAGACTCTTGATTGGTGAGTTAACAAATAATATTTCCAGAACCAGTGCCTATTAATAGCAGGTCTTATCTTCATCTTGCCAATAACGAATAATATTGGTCCTCGATATACCTATAAAAATAAGTAGGACTTACTTCTCTATATTACCCATAAAAAATAATATAGGCCTTTGGTAGTGCCTATCAACAATAATAATAGACCTTCTACATCTTTCATGCCTACAACAAATAATATAGGCCTTATATAATGCATATAAAAAATAATATAGGAATTATATATATTTTCTCTCTCCACAACACCTATAATATAATAGGGCATCTCCATAATGCCTCTAGGATCACCTTCAAAATTCATGTCATCCTCCTTGGCTCGGGCATGTAATACTTATTCTCGGAGAGAACCCAGAGCTTCGTTGCCTATAGGACTTATACAGTGGCTATAAAAAGGCCCTTAATAGTATTCTCTCTGAAAATATGCCTACTAAATAATATAATAGGACTTAATAATAATGCCTATAATAATAGGGCTTACATATTTTTAGCTCTAAAATATGAGCCTTCATCATTTTTCAAGGGCCACCTTATATCTCCCTTTATACTACGCTGAGCCTTTATAATTTTCGTAAGGCCTCTTTACACATTACTTCCACTCAAATGCCTCTTTGAGCTACTTGGGAGAGATCTATCATAGCTCAAGAGGAACTAGTGCAATGATCGAATTGATCTTGTTCTTCGTTGTTTTATGACTATGTCTGAGGGCCTTTATGCAAGCCTTAGGCGGGCCACATATAGTTTTCAAATACCATATCCACTAAATATTATCCCAAGAAATGCATTGGTTGAGTTGGTTAGGCCACTCAATCTTCCCCTTCGAGGTCACGGGTTCAAAACTTCTAGCCTCTTTTTAGTCACCGATGGTTTTTCCTTAAGTGGGGGAATATCCCACGTTCAATGGGATAAATCTAAAGTTGGATTTCAAATAGGGAGTGGCCGTTTTAGTTGCATGTGGCTATGGCCACACAAGCTATTTTTTTCCCCCACATTTGATGGTTGGTGGGTTTTCTGGCTTTTGTTTAATCCATCCAATGTTGGGATCAGTTGATAGATGTTCCATGTAGCTAGCTGCAGAGGATAGACTACCCCGCATGAATTAGTTCCTCAAGCTAACATGTGGCTTTCCACACAAGCTTGAATTCTCCATATATTCCTATCGAGTAGTGATAAGTGGACTATAATGTTTATAGAGTTGATTTTGCATTACAGGGTTGAATTTGATCTCAGGTGAGCTACATTTTAGCTACATGGGGTGATCAACTCCCCACCGAATTGATCACATTTAATCCAATATTTTCTTGGCTCAATGTTATTTTACTTGGTTTAATTACGCATCGATCAAATCCCTTATATCTCAATGAGTTAATAGGGGCCGAGAGATCATATTACTCGGATGTGATAGGTATTGGATTAGCATTGAATGGGATAGATTCACAATGTTTAGGTCCTTTAAAATAACCCACACAATGCAAAATCAATAGAGCTTGGTTCTTGAAATGACAATCCAACTAATGCACATGGGGCATTCCATCCTCTGCAACCACCTACGTGGCACATCTATTAATTGAGCCCAACATTGGGCAGATTAAACCAAAGCCAATAAACTCATTGACCATTAGACATGGGGGAAAAACATAGCTTGTGTGGCTATAGCCATATGCAACTAAAATTACCACTCCATATTTGAAAGCAAACTTTGGCTTTATCCCGGTGAATGTGGGATATTCCCCCACTTAAGGCAAAACCATTGACAGCTAAAAAGAGGCCGAGAGTTTGGAACCCACAACCTCAGTGGGGAAGATAGAGCAACCAAACCAACTCATCCAACAAGTTGGTTAGGATAAGAGTTGGCAGATATGGAATTTTAGTAGCATATACGTCCCACCTGAGGCCTATATAAAGGACCTCATACACACTCCTACAACAAAAAAGGATAATCTTAATTCAAGCATTGCACTAGCTCCTCTCGAGATATGATAGATCTCTCTCAAGTATCCTGAAGAGGAATTTGAGTGGAAGGGAGGTGTAAAGAAGACTTAGGAAAATTATAAAGGTTGAGCATAGTATAAAGGGAGATATAAAGTGGCCCTTGAAAAATGATGAAGGCCCATATTTTGGAGCTAAACATATGTAAGATCTATTATTATAGGTATTTTTATTAAGTCCTATAATATTATTTAGTAGGCATATTTTAGGAGTAAATATTATTTAAGGCCTTTTTATAGGCATTGTATAAGTTTTATAGGAAGTGAAACTTCGGGTTCTCTCCAAGAAGAAGTGTTCCATGCCTAAGTTGAGGACAAATTAAAGTTTGAACGATCATTATATCCATCCTCCTCCTCGTCACTAACATCAACCACCTCGTGCACCTCCTTTACTTGAGCTTGAACCCTCCTACCTCTCTGAAGTAGATGTTTTGTCTCCCACTTGACATATGCCCTAGTACACCATGTTGTATAACCTGCAGTCACACAAACATCATCTATCAAAATGATGTCCCTGTGTTTTTCCATGCACATGGCTCCCTCCTCATCAGGTATAGAAAGAGGTGGTCCCAAAATTACCTTGGGAGTATCCAAATTTTTTCATCCCATCTATACAGTACTGGAGCATCAGGAAGATCCTGTATCAGACCAAACTACCATATAACACAACTAAATCTAAAAATCTCCCACTCTCCCTCTTATCATCCTTGTACCCATAGCTCCCGTTGAGTCACATTGAACTCATGCTTTAGCCCTATCCATACTATAAAATACATATAAGGTCTCCATAATACATCCCCGACCTGTAAACTGGTGAGCCTCTAAAATCCTCTAGATCGTCCTACATCATATCACCATCTCATAAATGAAAATAATCTCCCATTAATATCTAAATCTCCCCATGGTAAACCATGAGGATGAGCCACTGTAATATGCTTGAAATCCCAACACTATATTAGAAATGCAATATCAATCCAAAATAACTTATGGACCCTCCAAGCCTATAAATCCCTATAAATCTACACTAGTAATGTAGAGGGCCATGCAAAAACTATATGATGCTCCATTATATCTACAAAAACACCAGTCATCTTCCAAGGAAATATACCACCAAAAAAATTAGGAAAAGAAAAAAATGAAATCCCCACGATCATCATCGTCATCTAAACATGACCCTCCCTCTTGGAAGAATACAAAGTCTAATAATAAAATCCACCTGCGGTGTATCTCATGTCCTCAAAATCCTCCTCATTTAACCTCCTCATTACATCCTCCCTATTGGTATCATAAATGAAATAAATTCTCTCCCCCTAGACTAACAACCTAGTGATCCTGTGTACATCCTCCAGGGTTTTGCTTATATCACCCTTCGGTAACTAAAAAGTACAAGTGACATGATCTCACCTCTCCATCAATGCCAACAATTCTCAATGCCTATGGATGTGTCTATAATCCATGTAAATACAATTTTACAGTTGTAAAATCCTACTTTACCCCTCTTAAAAAACACCTAACCACTTTAAATCTACCTTAACATTCTTAAAACCACCTAAACCTATTTTATCAACACATCTCAACCTCCACACCTCACCACTAACCTCCTTTTAACCATTTACCCTCATCAAATACCTGAAAAACTCTGTTTGGAAGTGGTTTAAACCACTTCCCAAAAAAATTTCCTGAAAAAATAGGATTACTGGTGATCCTAACCGATCACAAATGATTATAAATATGAGTTTTTCCTCATCTCTCAAGGATCTTCAGAAATCCTTTGCTCTTTCCCACATTTCTTTTTTTTGACTTTTCAATGAATTTAGGTCATTCCAAAGATCATAAAGAGTCACTATCAACCCTAGAAACTATGTACACATCATTTTGATAGATTTTCTCATCAGTCAAACATTAAGAAACATACCAAAAAGCACATTAATTTCAATCAACTCCATTTAGCAATTTGATGCATATTTTAGCTCATTTTAACATCCAAAAGTATTCCTTTATTTTTTTTTATCATTTATAGTTTTTCTAAACATAACAAATCATTAATAATCATTATTTTGAATCTTTGTTTATCACTTTTAGCGTATTATTCATTTATTAGTAATCGCTAGTGATTACCCAAATCACTACTGATTCCACCCAATCAGCCAGCGATCCCTGTCAATTTTCACCTTTTATCACTTTATCAGTTGTATTTCAACTTTCATCAATATTGTGGCTTTAAT
Organism: Taxus chinensis; assembly: GCA_019776745.2. NCBI lineage: Eukaryota > Viridiplantae > Streptophyta > Pinopsida > Cupressales > Taxaceae > Taxus > Taxus chinensis. The sequence goes on from CM034153.1 coordinate 198,417,901, forward strand.
ATGTGTTTTGCAAGCATGGATTCCTCTTTAATGGTAGTTCCTAGTTGTTCAAACCTAATTACAAGCATTTAAGACCTTCCCATATTCCAACAACCATTCTTATGGGAAGAGTACAATATCCTTCACGAGTTAACATTGTGAACAATATGATTTTCTATTAACAAATAAGACATCAAAGATCGGTTTTAATTCTTGCACGAGATCGAGTAAGTAAATACTTTTAGTACAACTAATTTGAGTTTGCTATGATTGCATCCACCCTTTCTTGGGCCACCTTTGAAGTTACACTGGACTTAACCTTTGACCTTGAGTTATAGAGATTCTCATATACTATCCATGTATCATTGTCTATTATATATCTTATCACTATCTTTACAAATCTAATTAATTATTTTAAAGCAAGATGACATCCTCCAAGGAATTCCCTTTGGATTCTTGGAATCATCCTTTTTTGAGCAGCTCATTTACACATCTATCTTTAATAAATTTTTTAAAGTGTCTTTGATCTAGAGGTTTCTTCATTGGAGAAATAAAAAGGATTTTTTATCCATCAATAATGACCATTCATCATTATGGGTATCGGTAAACCCCTCCATCTTCTGAGGTTAGTATAGTTTTTATTATTTGACTTCATAAAGTTAAAGTTGAAAATAAAAAACCTCTCTAGTTACATTTTTCCATTCCTAAAATGTAGACCCTTATCCCTTTTATTTCATTAAAATTTAATTAATTTTCACTTTTAGGTTCTCATGATTTGCTAATCCATCATGATCATCGAATTGAATCACTAGCGATTCAATGCTGGATCTTCGGTGATCCCTAACAGATTGTTTTTTATTTCTTAGTTGGTTAACCTCTAACATCTATTTTTGATTCTTTGTCTCCCCCTTCATCTATACCCTTGCAGGTTTATATTCTTGGGATCTTATTTGTAAATACCTTTTTGATTGCTGATAAAGTAGAATCAACTAATTTACCCCTCTTAAAAATGAAGTGTTTTACCACTGTGTCTCTCTTTCCTTAACTTTTTCTTTTAACCACCTAATTGCATATTTTATTTATTATCACATCATCAACCTTCACATCTTTCATTTTGTCTTAACCTCAAACATTTCATTATTTTTGACCCTCATCAGTTTAATACAGGAGGTTAACATATGTTCATGGAACTGGTAACTTAAACCCCCCCCACACATAACTAAACTACTTGAAAAAATAGGATTACTGCATCGAAACATCCTAACCGATCACAAATGATGGACCTAACTATGAGTTTTTCCTAATCACTCAAGGATCTTCAGAAGATCCTTTGCTCTTTCCCACATTTGTTTTGGTCAACTTTTAAATGAATTAGGTGTTGGTATATTCATAAAAATACATAATGAGTCACTATCAACTACAACTCAGATCATATTTCTAAGAATACTAAAATCATCCTTTGTATAGATGTGCTAATTGAGTCATGGAATAGTAGGTGAGTTCATATACAAATGCAGGTTTGATGGCACATTGTTTTTCAATGCAACTCAAATCTTATGAATCCCATAAATATATCCAAGAATGCTTGGATTTTAGCTCAAAAATATCATCCAACAGTAATCCTTCTACAATTTTATTAATAAGGTCATGGATAGATATAACTTATACTACGCATTATAACTATAACTCTATTAATGCACACTCATTACTATGAATCTTCGTTATCATCTATATAAGAACACTAAAATATCCTTTAGCTAGTAATGTGCTAATCGATTATTTGACATAGCCAGGACGAATTCCTCTATAAATTCTGGTTTGATGGCCTCTTACTTAGATGCCTCAAATCTTATGAATCTACTAAATATATCCAAAAATTCTATGATGACAAATGTAGTGGAAACTTCAACGGTATGGCTGCTACTAAATGCATCCTATGGATGGCCGATTATTATCCCACCCTTAATCAAGATTGGTAGTGCATACATTAAGTTCAATGCATCAAGTTTCAACAAGCACTCTAAGACCTTACTCACATCCCAAGTCAGACCATTCTTATGGGAACCCACTACAGGATTTATGGCCATTTTCACAATGGGGACTTGACCTCATTGTGCCTCATCTACCCTGATTTTCTATTAACAAATAACATCACTCTATCATCACTTATACTGAATACTTGCATAAAATCGGGTAAGGAATATACTTCCCCTCATTTCCACTAAATCTGAGTTAACATTATTGACTTGCATCCACCATCACATTAGCTGTCACCTTTGGCATTTCACACAATGGATTATCAAAGCTAATGGAAAATACATCAAAAATAAAAAAATTCTCAAAAAATATGCGACACCTACAACATCATGATCTATTTTTTAATCTCCTCACTATCTTTACAAGAAAATGGTCAATTAAGAAGCTTCTAAAGCAAGATGACATCCTCCAAAAAAATCCCTTGTAAAAACTATTGAACCAAGCAGGTTGGAATCAGCTCATCTCCAAATTATGTTTTCCCTCTGGGGCCTATCAGACTAGTATTTGATCTAGAGGTTTCTTCATTGGAGAAATAAAAAGGATTTAATATCCATCAAGAACACCATTCATCATTATGGGTATCGGTAAACCCCTCCATCTTCTGAGGTGAGTTAGTTTTTGTTATTTGACTTCATAAAGTTAAATTTGAAAATAAAAACATCTCTGTTACATTTTTCCATTCCTAATGGGACCCTTGTCCCTTTTATTTCATTTAAATTTAATTAATTTTCACTTTTAGGTTCTCTAATTTGTAATCCCTCATGATCCAGTCTAATCACTAGCCATCAATGTGAATCTTTGGTGATCCCTAAAGATTGTTTTTTATTTCTTAGTTGGTTAACCTCTAACATCTATTTTTGATTCTTTGTCTTTTTTTCATCTAACCCTTGTAGGTTTATTTCTTGGGATCTTGTTTGTTGTGTTTGATTATGATAAAGTAGAATCAACAATTTAAAATTAAAAAGGAAGTGTTTTACAGGTGTCTCTATTTCCTTTCTTTTTCTTTCAAATAATTACATTTTTATTTATTTTCCTCATCAAATTCAATCTTTCATTTTGTCTTAAATCAAACATTTCATTATTGTTGATCTCATAGTTTAATTAGGAGGTTAACATATTTCATTAACTTAACTTCCCCCCCACACATAACTAAACCACTTGAAAAAATAATTTGCATCAAAACATTCCTACCCATGTGGACCTACTTAGATTTAATCACTAAGAGGAGAAGATGACTCAGTGTTCTGGTCAAGTTTAAATAATTAGGTGTTGGTATATTCATAAAAATCCATAATGAACACTATAAATACAACTCAATCATCTTTCTAAGAATACTAAAATATCTTTTGTATAATGTGCTAATTGATATGGCATAGTAGGTGAATTTGTCTACAAATGCGGGTTTTATGGCCTTGTTTTTCAATGCCTCAAATCTTATGAATCCCATAAATATATCCAAGAATGCTTGGATTTACCAAAAATATCATCAACATAATCTTCTACAATTTTATTAATAAGGTCATGGAAGATATAACTTATACTACACATTATAACTATAACTCTATAATGCACACTATTACTATAACTCGATCATCTATATAAGAACACTAAAATATCCTTTCTATAATGTGCTAATCGATATGCAATAGTAGGATAATTCCTCTATAAATGTAGGTTTGATGGCCTCTTACTTAAATGCCTCAAATCTTATGAATCCACTAAAGATATCCAAAAATTCTATGATGACATATGTAGTGGAAACTTCAATGGTTTGGCTGCTACTAAATGCATCCCATGGATGGTTGATTATTATCCCACCCTTAATCAAGATTTTTGTGCATACATTAAGTAATGCATCAAGTTTCAACAACACTCTAACCTTAGTCACATCCCAAGTCAGACCCTACAACCCACTCAGGATTTATGGCCATTTTCACAATGGGGACTTGACCTCATTGGCCTCATCAACCCTAGTTCCTTCCAAAACCATCACTCTATCATCACTTATACTGAATACTTTACAAAATGGGTGGAATATATTCCCCTCATTTCCACTAAATATGATACCATTATCGACTTCATCCACCATCACATTAGTTGTCGCTTTGGCATTCCACACAATATTATCACAGCTAATGGAAAATATCTCAAAAATAAAACAATTCAAAAATTTTGCGACACCTACAACATCAAGATTATTTTTTAATATCCTCACTATCCACAAGAAAATGGTCAAGAATAATATTCTAACAAAACAATTAACAAAATCCTTGTAAAAACTATTGACCAAGCAGGTTGGAATCGACATCTCCGAATTATGTTTTCCCTCTAGGGCCTATCAGACTAGTATATGTAATCCTACATATGTTACTCCCTTTTTATTAGTATACAAATCTTAGGCCATCCTTCCTCTCAAATTTCAAATTCCATCACTCTACGTGTCCCTCAAAGACTTCATCCCTGGTGAGGATTATCATCAAGAATTTTTAGGAAAACTTGAATTATTAAACGAATGATGCTTAACATACCTCAAATGTCATCATGTATATCAAGAATGCATGAAAACATCATATAATAAACATGTAAAAGAACACGACTTCAAGATATATGATATTTTCCACAAATAGAATCAAAATGTCAATACTCTAGAAAGGAATAAGCATGGAAAGTTTTCCCTGAACTGGATTGGTCCATATTTCATCACTCAAAGATATGGGTTGGGAACTTATTTCTTAGCCTCCCTTGATGGTAAACCTAAAAAGGAACCTCTAAATGACTTGCACTTATGGCCTTTATATTATTAGCACATATAATTTCATAACATTAGTCACATCAAAGATATCATTCCACCACCAACCTATCATACACCACTATAATAATTTGGAATTATGTGGTGTTCCATTAGTATCCTTTATTTACAACCTTGAAGGTGAGCACCATGGATCTACTCATTGAATTTTTCACATTGATAAGTTCCTCCTTAACAGGAACCCCACAATCATTAGTAATTATTATTAACTTAGTAAGTTAATAATATATCTTAGTGCTCCATTTGTGTGTAATTATTATTATGGTAAATTAGTGAAAGTACATTTACTATGTAAATGTAAATAGTAAATGTAAAATGTGGTTGGTATGTGGTAAGTTAGTAAGTTAGAATAATAAAATAATTAGTATTGTATTATTATTATATTGGTGAGAGGTTGAAAGCATATGGGTGTATGGTTGTATATGAAGAAAAATGTTGTTGTAAGGATTGTTATTTTGCATCTCCTATATAATGGAGTGTAATAATAATAAAAATATAATATAGAGTTGTTTATTTCAATTATTGTCTGTAACTATTTTATGGATTCTTTGTATTAGATCAGATTAATTTCTACAAAAACTATCTAAAATCAAAATTGATTTTTTAAAAAACCAATCCCTGGAAGGATGGATACTTAGTATAGATACAAAATAATTCCCATATCGATTATCTTTCAAATAAAAGTAAAAAAGAAAAAAAGAAAATCCTCCTACAAAATATTCCTACATCGATCAAATTTCCTGTCAAAAATCAAACTTCCCGCATTGATTAGTTTTCATAACAAAAATAGAACTGGGGCATAAGCCTATGAGCCATCTAAGGAGATACTATTCTTCTCATACAAACTACATATGAACCCTTCCCATCTTAAAATAAGGTATATAAGCTCATTTCCACATATATCAATGATCCTACATGTGACTAATTATTATCAGCTATATGTTAACATTTGTTACAAGGCCTCAAGTGCATTTTCACACATTACAAATTTACCATCAAATCCTATATATATAAAATACAGTTTAAAAGCAAACATTTCACATTCATTCTTAACCATGATAAAATACGTTTTGAAACATATATGAATATCACTAAATTTGAGTCACATCACAATCAACATCAAACATCATATCAACATCTACATATCTAACATCATATAAATATAATTAATCTATCCACACATCTTAAAATCACACCATGAAATTCATATATATATACCATCACATCAAAATCAATCAAAAAAAATCATAATCATCTATTTATATCTCATCAATAATGTTTATATAAAATGCCTAAAAAGGGCTCTATACATCCAAATCATATACAAAATCCCATACTATGGGGTAAAATAAAAATAAGATACCCTATCTCCACCCTAACCTCCCTCTAGTCCTTCATTAGGTCTTGGATATATCCGAGGATGTGTGACACTACCAGTGCTCACATACATTTCCTATCAAGCCTATCTACTCTCGCTCACTCTATGATCCAAGCAAAGAGGTACTTCTAGGAGGTGCTCCGTTACAAGCCTCTCATATTATTACATCTCCTCTCCTAGTGCTTGGTACTACTTAATAGTAAAATTTTTTGGAGGTATCACCTTTCCTTAACCCATTGCCATCTCTCCCCCTATAGGAACTATGTTTTTCCCTACATTCAACCATGCTTTTTGTGGTACACTTCCTCAAGTCTTCGAAGGATTTCCCACCTCTCCATACTTTAACCATAATGCCTCCCACTTTTGGTAATATCTATCCCTCTATTGATTGAAAGTATCACACTTTATGTGTGTCTGACCCCTCTCCTAATGTAGAATATATCTCTCTTAATGACATGTGTCCCACTCCACTATAAATCAATATCTCTCTAGTTTAAGTGCATCAAATGATTCCTATAATCTCTCCAAATATCCATATCTACCACCCTCTTTCTCTATCTACCGACCCCTCTATCTCCACCCCACTCTATCTCCTCGATCTTTTGTACTGCGTCCACCACACACTGGATCTCTCTACAACTACAACATCATTGACATCTATACCCTCTAACTCCCCCCAATTTTCATGTTGTTCCCCATCCATTGTTGGTATTGGTAGGTCCCTCTATGAATCATCCTACCAATACATAATTGGCTCACCTAGTATTTACTATGGTAGTCCAAAATCTCTCAACACACTAGGAAACTACAAAACCTCAATCATCTTGACTCTCCTACCTTGAGTCCACCACATGTGTCTCAAAATTTTCAACTATGTATTTATAGTTGGCCATATAGGAAATATAACATATGTCCTCTAAACTATATCATCCACAGATAAACAACATAGAAAATCAATTTAATATGTATTATCTCTCTCTACATTCTCATCTCTCATAAATACATACCACCATCTCATGGATGTGAAAAAATACTATAGGCCTGGAGACCTCACTACAACTATGTGCTCATATGCCTATTATTGTAAACTAATCACACATCAAAACTAAACCTATGACCATTCACATATATACATAGTTCATGATACACCTGAGCTAACAAAACACACCCCCAAAAATACATTATTTGGTGCTCCATAATCTTAGCCACAAGGCCCACTAGCGTCCATGGAAATATTCATCCTCTAGAGTCAGATAGTGCATAAAAATAAATGGCCAACATGACCACTTATATCATTTGGTTCCCCAACACCTCTACATCACAATAGCCCTCAATGTGAAACTGCCTACTGTATATCTAATATCAGGGGCATCATCTCTATATAACTTCCTCATAATATCCAGATGGGACTCTTGAGTAATAGGGACTATCTAATCCCCCTGAATAGGTTATCTCTAAATATGATATACATCCTCTAAAGTAATACTCATCTCACTAGTATAGAGCTAGAATGTCCATGTATTCGGCTCTCATCTACCCAAAATGCAACCATTAACCTGACATCTTTAGGAGTAAACTAGTAGTGGAATAATCCTCCCAAACCAACAATAGTAAAATGATCCAACTCTATATCAGTCACATCTCATCCAATAGTCTTAAACATTTATGGGATCTAATTTCAAAGTTATATGGTATCTCTCACCTATAGAAACAAAAAAAAAAAAAAAATCATTTACCATTTTTATAAAAAATAAACCTATCACCACTGATTGTTATTCAGAGACACTTTATTTATTAAAATTAATGACGATCCACATAATCACAACTGATCATATGATTTCTAAAAATTGGGTGGTCCCACCTATATCTTGTCAAAAATCACCCCCAAAAAACACAAAATCAAAACAAAGTACAAAACTAAAACCTATTTACTCCTCTCCTCATCCAATGCCTCTTTAGACCACTTCCACTCACCTCCATCTCTCAGAAACACTCAAAATAAATCTATCAGATCTCTCAAATCACAATTAAACATGTTACAAATGATCCATTCGCACATTCAACTAGGATTATATAATTTATTTTTTCACAATCACCAGCGATCGTAAATCCCTGCCGATTGACCACATTAATCAACAGCAATCCGTAATCACCACTGATCTTAACCATTTTTTGACACCTTATCTATTTCTATCACCTCTACCTTTTTCAAACACACTAAGACACCATCAAGATATTAAATGACATTGATTTTATGCTCAACACCTTGTCAAAACTCTATTTTTTACCATACATAAAGTTTTGCACACATTTTGGATGTTTTCCTTGTTGGACATTATGTCTATGATTTTTTTATTGATTTCAAGTCACATTGATATCAAATGGAGTCTTGAGTTCATATATGAGTCTATGATGATGTCATTTAGTCAACATGAGGTGTCTAATATCATGGATAAGTGGCATAGTGAGTTATATGGATAATGTCATGGTGTCTATGCATGTTTATTATAAGGTAGGTGTTGAGAATGAGTTAAAAAGGTGGTTAGATGATTCTAAGGTTTTTAACATGTCTAATAATATGTGTCATTAGTACAATAAGGTCTACAAAGTGAATACAAGGATAATTTGTGTAAATCATGGACTGAAACTAGCTATTCTAGGCCTAGTCCTAGGCCTATTTAAAGTATAAGAGTATGGAAACTTGATATGTGAGGTAGATTAGGTTAGTAAAAACATGTGTAGATGATGTACAAGGTAAAGTTTTAGGTATATAGTGCATGCATAAGTTCCTTTGAAGTAAGAACATTGTACAAAAGGCATGAAGACATGAACAAGTCATGGTGTATGGAGACTTTCAGGTGCATGATGGAATGAATGATCATTGGACGTAATTAAGGAGGTCATGAAAATGCTATGGTTTAAATTTTAGGTAAGGATAGTGAGAAAAAAGACATAAAACCTATTTTTAGTCCTATCAAGTTCTTATTTCTAATTCACAGGTCAGATTTAGATGCTCACCCACATTTTTGAGATTTTCATGACAACTTTATATTTTGGGGGATGTTAGGGCATTAAACCAAAAAGGTATAACAAGAAGAATGAGGTTATTTTTTTATCAAACATTTATTAACCATCGTTAAGAAGTAGAATAGGTCAAAACCCTCCATAAAACCTTGGTTCAGAGTGATACAAAATAAATGATGTGTATGATATCTAAATAAATTGGGAAGGATGGTATGATGACTCATCCATGTATAGGAATCTTAAAATATTATTTTAGTGGTGGTTTCATGATCTAGGTCTACTAGTACAATACAAAAAAAGCCTTATTTTGAAGAGCTCTGTGTATACAAAACATGAGTTTAAGGTTTCATGGAATGAAACAATGTGTTCCAAGTACCTTAAGTTGGGTTCTAGATGACCATGAACATATATGGGTAGATTTAGTGCAATAAATTGGTGTAAGTGCTCTTCAAATTATGCATACCGCTTTTTCTCCAGTGAGGTCAACACCAATCATGATGGTTCGAAGTATTTTTTTATGAAATTTATAGTGTAACAGTGTTTAATTATCATAGAGAGCCTCTTGAGAGTCCATATGAAATTTTTCTACCATTGGATTGATTTGGAAATGATTTTTCATATGAAACCCCTAATGGTATAAACTCCCCTATTTATGCCTTTCAAGAAGTCTTGTGAACTGGTTGTGTAAGTAAGGTTTTATCCATATGACATATGCATTTTAGTGCTTGAGGAGGTGTGGCAGGTCCCTATTCAAGTGTTATAAGTGATGATAATTATTGGAAGTCATCTTGGAGGTGTTAGTGCATATGGAACTCAAGACTAGTTCTTTAGGGCTAAAATCTATTTTTAACAATTTCAGAGATGGATAGGTTATGGGTATTGCGTTATAATTTTAAGGTTTCCATGAGTTACATGAATTATCTGACATAAATAACTTCACATTGATATATAATTTGTTTCATGGTGAATTGTTTTTCTATGTGATTTTTTTCACTCTTTGAAACTAATTTTTGGGTGCATGAGGTCTAATTGGGCGAGATTATAAATTGGTGTGTTTCATGATGAAGTTAGCTGGTGAAGAGGTTATTGATCTTTTTGAAGGTTATGAGAAGATTATTATAACATGTATGAATATTTTGGAGTCATGGTGTAGTTTCTTTGTGCCTTGAGATTTAAAATTGTGATCATTTGATCAAAAAGACTATGTTTTAGGTGTTATGAGCTAGTTCAAGTGTTGTTGGCCTGAATGCCAAACTATAAGGTCTATTTGTGTGATTTATATGATGCTTAGGAATGTATTTTTTTATTTTTATAACTAACATTAATGTTCTTATCTGACCTTTTGTTTTTTATGAAAAGAGTCATGTATAAATATCATGTGTGTCAACTCATTTGGGCTAGAGATTAAGAGAGGAATGAGCGAGATAGAGGAAAGTATGAGAGTGTTGTAATGAGTAAATAAATAAAGGAATATGTATGAAGAGCTGAGAAGGGAAGAGAGGAAATATTTATAGGTCATTAGAGATAATAAACATATGAAAATGCAAGTTTGAGCGAAGAAGGAGAGAGTTATTTGAGAATTATTCATATATTTTAACTTTATTCAATGAAATTTATGGCTTTAAATTGTATTTAATGTATTTTAGGTACTTTTAAGATTATAATTTAATGTTCTTGGTAAAAGTAATAGATTTTTTAAATTAAAAACAACAATTTTTTTTAAATATTATTTAAAAATAGGGGATGTCCCCTCAAAGTCCCCAAGTCCCCAAAACATTCGAGACAGCTGGGATGTCATCAAAATCTAGGGGACGTGTCCCCATGTAACACTACATGTGCATAAATATGATGCATCATTTAACTAAAAATGGATAGCCAGAGTTCAGACAAAGGAAGTAAACAATCCAATTTTCCTAATTATGACAGACAAACAGCAGTGTTCAGATGTAAAAGATTACCAAAAAAACATGTACTAAACAAAGATATATAATTATCCTTCCAAAATTGAACAAAAATTAAGACAATATTTATTCAAATAAACATTCAAGTACAAGATGGAAGGCATACAAACCCTAATTTCATACCTCTTCCAAATAAATTAAATTCCCCACTCTATCTCCCACAAAAATCCCCATTGAATTAATCGATGTTAATTGGTTAATTAATCTGTTTCAACCCCTAAATTAAACCCAATCTTCCTCACATGCCAAATATTCCCCATTTCCACCCATTTAAGAAGTAAAAATACAAGTTTAATCCTCACCCACTACTTATGGCCTCCACTTACCTAATCATGCCCACATTTTTAAATTGCGATTACTTAAAATCCTCTAAGTTAATCCAATTCCTAGGCTATAAATACAACCTTACCCCCCTCTCTAAAACACACGAAGAATAAGATTGGATATCATGTTGAAGTTATTGCATCATTTAAACATAAAACATCCCTCCACCTCATCCTAATTCCCAAATAGCCCCATCTTGAAGCATCCCAAATCTATAATCCCTTTATCCATTAGGTGCAAAGGAAGTTGATCTTGTTATAGAGAAGGCCTTGCTCTGGTTCGAGGAAAGCACCTAAATTTCATACAATTAGGGATCATCCATTTTTAATTTCCCATCTTGAGGTTTGCTAAGGAATTTTGAAGGAGCAGGTATCTGGCTAGTTGCTTTACTTTCTTGATTATAAGTGTATTTTCCTAGCACACATTCTGGCACACCCGGTGGGACATGAACCTAGGTCACCTACCCATTTGCAGATCTTTGGCTCTACTAGAAAATATTTCTTGTGCCTCTACTCAACCATTTTCTACTAATCCACCTTCCACTAACCAACATTCTTCTTCTAACAACAGTCCTCCTTCCACTAAACAATCCTCTTCCTCGCCTAGTCAACCATCAACTTCTAATCAACAAACATATCCCAATCTATTCTCTTTTATTAATCCACCTTCCTAAAAAACTAATCATGATCACTTTGTAAGATATTTGAGAGTTATTCAAATATTTTAACTTTATTCAATGAAATTTATGGATTTAAATTGTATTTAATGTATTATAGGTACTTTCAAGATTATAATTTAATGTTATTAGTAAAAGTAATAACTTTTAAAGAGTAAAAACAATAGAATTATTTTAAAAGATTATTTAAAAATAGGGGACATCCCCTCCAAGTCCCCTAGTACCCAAAACATTTGGGACATCTGGGACATGAGGAAGGTGGATTAGTAGAAGAGAATAGATTGGGAGATGTTAGTTGATTAGAAGGTGATGGTTGACTAGGAGATGAAGAGGATTGTTTAGTGGAAGGAGGATTTTTGTTAGAAGAAGGTTTGTTACTAGAAGGTAGATTATTAAATGGTGGTTGAGTAGAGGTGTATGATATATTGGCTAGAAGAGCCAAGGATGTGTAAACAGGTAGGAAACCTAGGTTAAATTCCCACCAGGTGTGCTAGGAAAATACACTGATAATCAAGAAAGTAAAGCAACTATCCAAATACATCCTCCTTCGTGATTCCTTAGCAAACCTTAGAATGGGAAGTGAAACATGGATGAGCCTTGATTATGTGAAATGTAGGTTCTTTCCTCAAATTGGAGCAAGACCTTCTCTGCAACAATATCAACTTACTTTGCACCAAATGGATAAAGGGATTATGGATTTGGGATACTTCAAGATGGGGCTATTTGGGCATCAGGACGAGGTGTAGGTATGTTATATGCTCAAAGGATGTAAGAAATTTGATAGCATATCCAAGATTATTCTTCACGTATTTTAGAAAGGGAGTAAGGTTGTATTTATAATATGGGAATTGAATTAACGTAGAGGATTTTAAGTAATCACAATTTGAAAATGTGGGCATGATTAGGTAAGTGGAGGAAACAAAGAGTGGGTTAGAATTAAAATTATATTTTTAATTCTTAAATGGGGTGACATGGGGAATATTTGGTGTGCGAGGAAGATTGGGTTTAATTTAGGGGTTGAAATGGACTAACTAACCAATTAAAATTGATTAATTCAATGGGAATTTTATGTGGGAAATGGAGTGGGGAAATTAATTAATTTGGAAGAGGTGTGAAATTAGGATGTCTACACCTTCTGTCATAATTAGGAAAATTGGATTGTTTACATCCTTTTTTTGAACTCAGGCTATCCATTTTTAGTTGAATAATGCATCATATTCATGCACATGTAGTGTTACATGGGGACACGTCCCCTAGATTTTTGTGACATCCCAAATGTCTTGAAAGTTTTAGGGACTTGGGGACTTAGAGGGGATGTTCCCTATTTTTTAATAATATTTTTTTAAAATATATTGTTTTTACTTTAAAAAACATGTTACTTTTACCAAGAACATTAAATTATAATCTTGAAAGTAACTAAAATACATTAAATACAATTTAAATCCATAAATTTCATTGAATAAAGTTAAATTTTTTGAATAACTCTCAAAGATCTTACAAATTGATCAAGTTTAGTTGTTGAATAATTAAATACTTAGGTTATCTTCATCTTCAGGTGGATGATTCATTACTTTGTCATCTTAGGGGGTTGTAGCCTCCTTTTGGGATTGGTGCCTCACAAAACTAGGGATTGACGCTCCTTGTATGGATTTTTCTCTACTAAACTATGGGTTGGTGCTCCTTGTGAAGTTGGTGCTTTATGAAATTCCTTTTTGTTGTTTAATATATAAAAAGGTTAAGTGGGTTGTCTTCCCTTGAGGGTTTCCCACTTAATATCTAGTTTTCTTGTGTCCTCTCATATTTCATGCTTATGTGGATGGTTGATATGTTACTTAATGGTTTGTTAAGATAAATAATTAACTCACATTGATAATGCATGGTTGATTTTAATGATGTATGTAGGTTATGGTAAATGAATTAATTTTTTTTTTTATGACTTATTCACCCCCATTCAATGTAATACATCAATTGGTATCATAGAAAGATCCTTGTAAAGAAATTATAACAAATTTAAGGGGATCATTGAAGCATAAAAATGATAGGAAGTCTAGTTCAAGATGAAGTTAAAACTCTGGTTATATTAAGAGCATGCTTAAATATTTATTTGTTTACATATGGTTAGCTATCCTTGAGGTATGGTGTTCATCTCCTCTATATCCATCTATTTCTGATATGAAGGGTTATGAAGATGATAAAAGGGAATGTAGTAAAGGTAGTGACTCAAAGAGTGAATATGATTGTGTTAATTTTGACACATTACTCATGGTTATGGAAGATGGTAACAATTTGAAGTGAAAGAACCAAGCCTATATGGATGATTCATATGAAGAAGAGGAAGAAATTGATTTCACGATTGAATATGATAATTCCCTAGAGGAGATAAAGATTCAAAAGAAGAGGAATCAAAAGTTGAAAGAAACACTTAAGGAGCATGAATTACATACCAGTCTTCTAGAAAAGAGACTAAATAATGAAGAAGAGGAGTATAAAGAAATCAACAAGGAACTTAAATATAATCTTGAGATGGCCACAAGTATAGAATCTAGAGAGGAGGATTTTGTCTAACTGAGTGAAGAGTTGAAGACATTAAAAGAATAGCTAGAAAAATCCTCAAATGGACTAAGGATGTGTTAAAGACTTGAGAAGAACACAAAAAAAATTGATGATTTTTTGATAAGTCAAATAATTTTTTGTGATAGATATGGTTTGGGATTCAAGGATGAAAAAAATAAGGAAGATAAGAATCTTGAGCCAAGTCAAGGACTTGATGAAGTCAAGAAGGATATCAAGGCTCATAAGGATGTCATAAGACAACATAATGCAATGAAGTTCTGAAGTAAGCTCAATGGTTATTATTATTTATGTAACTTTTTTGGTCATAGAGCTATAGAATGTAGAAGGACAGTCAAGAATGATCATCCATGTAGAGATAGTAGAAATGACCAATCAAGAAACATTACTTGCTATAAATTCCATGTGAAGGGTTACATTTCTAGATATTTCCTTCATGAACCACCTAGTCAAAGCTGGAGAGATGAGTAACCTAGAGGTAAGAACCTTATTGTTTGTTTCAATTGTAAAAATGTTGGGAATATTGCAATATATTGCAGATGGAGGAAGAATAAGGAATATGAAAGGCATAACTATATTGAGAAATAAAATGATGGTCCTAATCTTGAGGACAAGAAAGTATAGATACTTAACATAGTTAAAGAGGAACATGTAACAATCAAGATCAAATATTGGGTCATGTAGATAAGGAAAAGGAAGCAGTTAAGGAGTCTGAATTTGATCAGTCAACAAGAAAAAAAGGATTTTTTTAATGATTGAGAATGAGCCTTTAGTTGAAGAAAACCATAAATGTTTGAAAGGTTTCTAAAATATGGAGGAAATTAAAGAGGATTCTATTTTCAAAATTGAAAAACCAACCAAGAAGATCTCAAAGGATAACTGTAGGATAGATGAAAATAAGGCGGAGAGTTTGGGCTCTTTTGATGAGCTCATACTATTTTAGTACCCTAAGATGCATAGGGTGTCTTCACTAGGAATATTTAAGACATTCATTAGTTAAAGGAATCAATAAGGTTGAAGTCATGGTTACCTAATAAAAGATGCACTCAAAGGGTTGAAATTGTGAAATCATGGGTCTCTTGACTGGTGTATGGTATGTTGTCATGGAGACATGTGCATTAAACCAAGGAAATGTATGAAGAAGTGTTAACAGATATAATTGCATCATAATTATGATGTTTATAGACGCAAAATCTATGCACCTGGGTACATCTTTAGGTCCTTAAAGAATACTAACATTTACTTTATTCCTAATCAATAAAACTAGTAAGTGACAACCCCTTTTGGCATTTTATTCATTTTCTGCACCTTTATTGGCTTTATTTATGTTGCATTATAGATAACAGTTGAGTATTTTATTTTTCTATGGCCTCGGAAACTAGCATCCAGTTGGGACACTAGCATTAAGAAATCTTGTCCTCCTGGGAGATCCTGTTATTATTTACCTTTTTCTTATACTTTGGACCCCTTTCACTTCTTAATTACTTTTTACTACTTTTTATCATCCTTTCAGTTGTCAATCACAAAATTACAACAGGGAATAATATTAATACATAGTTATGCTTTCAAAATAAAGGATCAAGGAATAATCATTACATATTATAACCTAAGATTACATCCAACGGCAAAAAACACTCCAAAGCATCCATCTAGGACACTCATTCAAGGGAAAAGGGTTGCATCAATTTTTTATACAAAACATAGGAGAGGAAGTTTATTTTATTTCATCACACTTATTTTATACATTAGCTACATTATAGATCTAGCATGTTATAATTTATGCAACTTGCACAAGGTCATCCTAGGGCATCATTATACACACTCTTATAAAGGACTACATGAAGTCTGAAATGTATTGTAGTGCTCAGTACTAAGTTCACTCTTTGGATGACCATTAAGGTCAATCTAACTCCACATTTTGCATCTTTTTACTATATTAGATGTGGGTTTTGGAAATGCATAGGGTAATCAAGGAGAGAATCCAAAATGATAAAAATAAACTAGCAGTGAAGCTCCTCATGCATAGAAGATACTAGATCTAGACCATCTACATAGACACTAGCACTAAAAAAAGATGATAGCACCCAAGTGCTCTTGTCCTCCATTGGTCGCTCCTATTCGACACATTCTTGAGTCTCAGAACCATTAGTGAGCATTGATAACACTTTTTTTAGTCTATTTCAACTATTTAATAGGGTTTCATAATTTTACATACTTTTTTGTTGGAATTTTCATTGTATGTTATCATTTGTATATCATTCATTATAATAGTTACTCTATAATTATAGATTTAATACCATTTATATTAAACCACTTTCATGGTTATGTCATGCTTCAAGAGAATTTTTGATAGATCTAGTAGTACCAATATTGGAAATTCTATTTGAATGTGAAGGGCACAATCATGAATAATATCTATCTAGGCTCAAGGAATGAGAATTAGTTTGAAGGTTTGAAAGATTGACTGGCAGACCTGCAAGTATGTTTTTTGTGCTTCACTAGGTAGTAGTTTATGCATTGAAAGAAATATACTTTTTTATATCTCTTGAAAATGAAGACTGTTCTGATAAGACTAATATGACCTTGTGTAATATGGATAAGCAGGAGGTAAAGTGATTCCAAGTAGGTATGAATGTGTGCATCATCCCAAGGGAGCATATTTTTCTTCTAGATTAGGTATTTAAATATCCAATGGCTGTTGGAAGAAAAATGAACTAAGAGGGGGGGGGGGGTAAATCAGTTATTTAAACTCTTGAAAAATTTCAAATTCATATGCATACACAATTAACCATTAATGTGAATTTAACATTATGATACAATAAACCACATAAGAAAAAACAAGAGAGAGTACACATAAACACAAGATATAAGTGGAAAACCCTCAAGGGGAAGAAAATCCATTAAAAATATGCTTATATTAAATAAAGAAAAGATATTTAGTGAAGCACCAACCTCACAAGGAGAACCAACCCCTAGTTTAGTATATCATGAACCCTATAAGGACTACCCACCCCTAATTTAGTGAAGGAAAAACTCCATAAGGATGATATAACCCTGTAAGATGACCAAGCACAAAATAAACCATCTGAATATGAATACCTCTGATAGAATTTTCCACCACAAGTGATGGAGATCAAAATTTGAGCTCGCACTTCTTCAAAACCTCTTCAAACCCTCATTCCTTCAACTTGATCTATTCTTCACCTTCCATGCACTGATTTGTCTTCAAACCTTTGCATTAAATCTATTTAACCTTATTCATATTTTTTCACACATCTTCATTCTTATTTCATGCCCTTGATCAAATTTCACATTCTCACATAGGTCACATTTCCCCCTCTTGTTCAACTAGTTCAAATTTGAACTAAAACTATTGCTTTATACTCTTCTTAACTCAAAAACATAAATAAAGTTGGTATAGATCAATTATATTTACCAATACATATTATAAACAAAACAATACATTCATAAAAAAAAAATTAATGGACCCATGTAGGTCGACCATGCTCAAACACACAAAACAAGATAAAAATGGCTCAAAACCCCATCACGTAATTCATCAAAGAATAAAAAAATCATCACCATGATTAGTGTAGCTTCTAAATACATCACACATGTCAAATATGACATAAAAATATCATCCATGGTCATACATTATCTTTCACCAATCAAAATATTCACAATACTAACGAGAAGGATCATATCCTTCACCAAATAAATGTTTCGAGGAACCAATGTTAAGTCATGGGCCTCAAGATCACCCAATGACATCTCAACTATGGAATGTAACCACTCATTTGAAATAAAATTACATTTAGATCACATCCATGATTTCTATAACTCATGAAACATTTGTGCATGAAAACCACACTCACTTTCCTCTTCACCAAACTGAGCTACCAATAAAGAAGTTTTGGAAGCATAACTGATTTGCACCCTTTTTTCCAATTTCAATACCTCAAAATTACTTCAATAATAAAAAATGTACACCTCTTAACTCTCTAAATAATATGAGGCATCAAATAATAAAAAAACACGAGACTTCTATCTAAATATTCAAGTCAGAGCAATCATGTCCAAAAAACCAAACAACCTTCTTCTTCACAAACTGAGTTGGATGACCTATCAAATCTCATAATAAAGAGACAAACCATATAGTATTAGAAATATCTTTGAACTAGAATCACAAAAAAACTTAAACCAAGTCTTAAATCAACATGTAGATCCTGCAAATACACTTTTACCATAGACTTCTCCAAACTACCCCAAAAACCAATCCTCATAAATAGGGAACACTTTTCCATTTAAAATACTCAACCATGATATGAAAATATCATGGAAATGTATAAGAGCTCCAAGGATAAAAACCATGTCAAATTATTTCATACCTTCAATAGGAAACATTTCCTCAAACTGAGCATCTTCATAAAATAACCTTTTTTATTGGGGCATACATGCAATCACATGTTCTAATATACCTTTATGGAAATATGGTGTAGTTATAGACAACCTCCAATCATAATGTTTTCAAACAAAATCAAAAATAGACCAACACACTCCTTTTTCTCCAATTCACTTTGAGCTATGGTTTCAAAACAACTTATCTTTTTAATGATCATTCATAAAAAAGTGACTATCAAACCACCTCATTATTTTTAAAAAATATTCAAAAATGACCTCAAAATATATTCCAAAGATATCAGGTCCCCATGTAAAGCATACCATTCACAACGAGCATCATAAGGTCAACTTTTACCTCAAAATCACTCTCTAAAAAACCTGGTTTTTCCAAAACTGATGTATCTTGCACATTAGTCATCTATTTGACCTAAAAATTGTCATGAAGCATTATGAAAACATCCTATAAGTTTACATACTCACCATATAGCTCAAATATATCTAAAATTTTCTAGCCATAGTGACTTACCTATGCAAACCTTCTTGTTCTCCACCTGTTCTCTTCCTAAGGACCATGAAACACTTTAAAACTTCTGATAACTGACTTAAAAATCATCATACATGTCATATACCTTACAATAATGCTAATAAAATTATTGGATAGGATTGATCAACTCCAAAAATCATACCTCCATACCATTTTGCATGCTTTAGGACTAGAAATAAGCCTATAATGGCTTCTTCACACCATGAAAAAACATGAACTGACCACATTGACCTCTTACAAACTCTTAGAAGCTCTTAACACATCATATGGAATATTATTAACCTATTGATGACATTAAACCACCTTTTGAGGACTCATACTATGGCCATGCAAGGTAAATCATGCTTCAGGACACCATAAGACTTAACCAAACACAGTCACTACCAATCAACCTTGATGTTAGAAACTGAAAGACACCTCATGGAGACTCAAAAAACACCATGACACCATTTTTATATCAATTGAATTGATATCAATGAAAAAAATACCACAAAATGGCCAACAATCTCCCCCTTTGTCATTTATGACAACCACCTTCAGAAACATTGATGGTAACCTTATGACAAAATACACCTACGTGACCTCATTTCCGTGTTTTTTATGCTTCTTCCTCCCTTTTAAATATATGAAAAATCATATACTAACAACAAGACATGGAAAATTATAACACACAACATGAAACAATGGAAAGAATGTAAAAATATCACTTACTTGTTTGACTTGACCCCCCCTTGGATTGTACTTATTTGACTTGACATATCCTCATCATTTTTCTTTAACTTTTTCATCCATTACCATTCTATTACTATATCATGCAAGAAATCACTAATTTTTCCTGAATTACTTACAAAACCTTCTTTAGGACCATTGAACCTAAAGTACATCTTCAATGTATCTTTCCCAAACTTCTCCATGCTCTAAAGACCAAAAATCAACATGACATATCACCTTATAGCTCCCACTAGAATTATACTACCCTTATTGAACTGAAAACACAAAAACTTGAGTTCATACCTTTTATTTAAGACATGGAGATGACTCAACAACATTGACTCAATCCTAAAGCAACATTTTAGTGTCTTCAACCTTTATTGTATGTTGTTGTGCCCTTCTTGGACATATGATCTACTACACAATCCATTATACCTGATTTTATCAACCATGTTGCCTTGAAAATCTTTTAGACACTTCATTTCTTGTTTGAGATTCAAACATGGACTCCCTCTACCTCATAGAGAACTTGAAAACCATGTATCACATCATTGTAGAATAACTATAGTCTAGAGTACCTTGATTTTAAGCATATTTTTCTCATAATGAAAACAAACCCTACAAACAAAATAAATTATCCTCCTAATATACATGATCCTAAAAGATCCCCTTTAACACATAATGATGCAGAGTGTAGCACCACTTTTTACTTCATCAAAAATAAAGGGAATTTTTTTATACTAAATCGTTTAATACAGTTTATGCCTTCAATGAATTTCATACACAACAATTAAATTCCAACATACATGAGTTATAAATCCATGAAACTATTTCATATTGATCGATTTACTTATCTCGATTCATTCAATGATTAATAACTTACAAAAATGAATCCAAAATTAATTAATTTTTATAATCCAACCATACAAGCTATGATAATCATGTGCAACTGCAAAGGTTTACAAATTTACTCGATCCCCCTTCAAACAATCATTAAGAGACAATATACTGAGTACATCATTTGGTTAAACCTTTTTAAAGGTTTAGAGAAGTATGTGTATCTTCTTAGTGTAGCCTCTCGATAATAATACAATTTAAATGAAGAAATGGTGATAGACATTGCAATCAATCATTTGTAATACTATGGCCATAGTTTAGGGAATCATGCTAGCTAGCCTAGTTTCTTGACTACAAATAAGCCACATGAAACTTGTCCCTATATTCACCGTACAATCATCTCAATCATATTATCAGGATCCTTTTTCCATTTATTACTGAATAAATTAAGTTATTAATCATAAGTAATTAAGTATTTAACTATTAAGTTAAAAAACTTTCAACATCATTACTTGGCATCTGGGTCATGTGGTTCATGTCAGCACCACTTTGGTATCCTTATAGGAAAAGGTGAGTTCATGTAATGACCTAAGTCATCACACGGCTGTTCCTTTCCCTGTAGACATCTCAAACTAGTACAGGTATGACTCATATGACATAGATGTTGTGTCATGATACCTGATATTCATGTTCTTTTTGTTATGTTATTAAAATCAGCATTGAGATAAGTAATGATGTCTACGAGTCACTAAATAATATAAGAGTCACTTATTGAATGCCAATCACTACATCAGTTCATGGTCAAAGGTTTGGTTAAGTCAAGTATAAGACTTGAAATGTTTATGCAACACTAATTATCCTACATTAAAGCTTATTAGATTACTTACGACAAATATTTACATTTGTACCTTTCACGAGTTCATAATTTACTTTCATACCTTGTTACTTTATATCATAATTATTTCCATGTTGTGGTGTTTCGCACAGAATTTTGATCCAGAATAGATTTATTTCTATCTTTTCATTCTCTTGAGAAATAGATAAGGGTTAGGGCTAGGAGGAATACCTATTAAGTGTTGGGAACGTGTGCGCGTACCGTAGAGATATCAAACTGATTGTGAAGAGCTCCTTTTTGTCTGGGAAGGACTACTAGTTTCTGATGTAGATGCAGGTCCAAGGAATGCAGTGGTGAAGGCAAGGCTCAGTTGGGATGATCTGGCAATCAGAAGTGAGCTGATGAAGCTATCCTCTGACTCTCCTAATGTTTGGATGAGTGTGACCGTGATCTAGTTGCTCAGTTACAGTCTTGGGCTCAATACTCCTCTCTACAACCTCTTCTCTCTCTCTCACTTTTCCCTCCCTTGCAAAATTAATTCGGATCCTTTTGTTTTGGTTGGGGGAGGTCATTTATAGGGAACCGATGGTGGTTTCCTAACTGATGCCGATCACATAGGGACTGATGTTAGTTAGGTCAAAGTTGGCTATTTTTAGTAAAATAGCCAACTTTCCCTCCTTTTCTCGCGAGGGGTCAGTTGTGGGCTTGGTCAAGTCATTATTAGGTTCGTTTTGGTGTGGGTGAGGGGTGATGAGTCATGGGTATGGGTCTAGACCAAGTTATAAGTCTTAATTAGGTTAGTTTAGGGTTACGGCTAGGTCATGGTGAGGTGGCGAGGTGAGGTGGCAGGGTTGGAGATGTGGATTTATTAATTATAAGGTAATTAATAAATAATTGTGTAAGGTTTAGGTGGTGAGGTAGGGTTAGGTTACGAGACAAGATGTGGGGCACAGGGAATCATAAGACCCAAATTTGGTGTCTACATTTGCCCCTTGTTGTCTTGTAGCTTGTCTTGTAAAGCTGCACTGATAATAATAAGAAGTGGCTACCCCAATTAAGGGTATAGGTAATCCCCCTCAAATCTATCACAGATTGAGGTGACGTGAAATCAGGGATAGGGTTGATAAAGGGTGAATGATGATGAGATGATGGTAAGATCGTGGGGTAAGTTCAAGGAAGCAGATACACATTGAAATGCAGTAGTGCGACTAGGGTACATGATTTGAAGAGAAAACAAGCAATTCATAGGCAAAGGTTGATAGTTTATCCAAACAAGGTTGATATAATCCTGGTATCCAAGGCATAGGAAGTATCTCTAGGGGATATAATGGGTAAGGTACCGGAACATTTAGGCATGTTCGGCAGTACCAAATTGTTGGTTTGGTTGAGATAAACGTCGCGGTCTCGGTCTAGGCAAAGCTGGTCGACTGATCAATTCAAGTATCCTAGTCATGCTAAAACACGAACAGGTGAGCTTGATTGAACAAACAACTACATGATGGGTGGATAGAATCATAATTTGCGGGCCTCAGTCGAGGTACTTAATTGGTGCGGTCTTGGGTCGGGCCAATTGGTTGGGTGCGGTCGTGGGTTGGGCCGATTGGTTGGTTGCGGCCTTGGGTCAGGCCGATTGGTTGGTTACGGCCTTGGGTCAGGCCAATTGATTGGTTTCGATACTGAGGCACCATTCTCACTTCCACGGCCGACACTTCTAGAAGGACCAGAAGAGATAGCGGCCAATCACAAGGTAATGGATGTAGGAGTGACAGAGTCTTATAGATTATGGTGGGTAGTAGAGTTGCAAGGTACACACAAGAGGGCCGATCATCCTGACATAGATGTGATTACAGTGGAGAGAGACCACCTATAGGGTTTCATTCACTAGCTTCAAACACAGGTGAATGAGACCATGGGATTATTAGAGGCTTGGCAGTCACGAGTGGAGAGACTAGAGGCAAGATTCCTCCACGTGAGAGGGCATATTCGTATGTTACAGGAGAGATTGGTGGATCAGTGGGAGGAACCAATAACAATGGTACCTTTGAGGATGGAGAGGCCAGGTGAGCGGTGTCGATGATCACCATCGCTACCTAGTTTGGGACGAGGTGTGGGGGCCTAATTGAGTTTCATACATAGGGGTAGAAGAATAAATAAGGACTCCGAACTACGCGTCAATAATAGAGAAGATGTATTTGTTTAGCATCTAAATAAAAATGAATATGTATGTTGATTTGAGTTATGATAATACTAAGAATGCGTGTGTTTTGAACGTTTGGATTGATAAAGGACAAAGGTGAGTGTTATCAATATAAATACATGAAAAATATTTATATTTTTAAGAAAAACACAACACATGATAGGTTATGGTAGGGGATGGTTGAGATAACCTTCAGAGACCCCATGTCTCCTAAGTGTTGCCTACATATCCCATTGCACAAACCAAGGAGGGGCCTCAGACTGATGTAGTTCTCCCTTAGGACCAGGGAGAGGTGAATTCAGGTAATTTGGTTGTGGTTAGGAAATTTATTGGTTGGTAAAAGTTTGATGTTGGTAGGGTAATGTTATTGGTGTTAGTAAGGTATTGGCGGTGTTGGTGTGGGTATAGGTGAAGCGAGGGTTAGCTTACCCAAGGATAGGAAACCGTGTCCTGATTAAGGTCAACACATAATCTTAGATTCGGGTAAAAGAGGTAAAAGTGTCCCATACTTGGAAAGAGCTAAACAAACCACATATTATCATAGGATGAGCTTGAATCCCTAGGCACCTTACATAGGTGAGAAGTCGATAGGTGAAAAGAGTTGTGTAATCACAATATATCAAATATACGTCACGTCTCTTGAGTTTTGTTGTTTTGAAGAATGGTGAGGTGAGGTGGATGGTATAGTTGGGGCATAGAGAACTTGTTATAAGGTGATTATTTTGACGAAAGAGAACCAAACCTAAATAGACAAGTCCATGACTCAAAAGTGCTTTTGAATACTACTTTTATTTTTCTAGATATAGACTGATCGATGCAAGAAGTCTATATGGGATATGCATTTTGTTGTTCTTGAGGTCTTCACGAAACTGATCAATGAGAGAAGCTTCTGATAGAGGCTAACTTTGTATATCTATCCTTCAAGGGAGCAGTCTACTTATAGTAGCAGATGCAGCTTTAGACATAGCTATCCTTCGAGGGAGCAATCTAGTTTATAGCTTAGAGGTCTAGATGTCCGTATGGCATAAAGCATCTAGTTTTGTAAGAAGTTTGACTCAAGAATATCCCAGAATTGTATAATTGAGAACTTGTTATTTTGATACTTTTAAGTCATGGATTAGACTAAAAATGGGAAGGCATCTTTAAGGGGAGGTGATGATCAAACCACGTGAGTTTGATTCTACTTTGAGATGCATGAAACAAGGTGTATGAGGTGGTAAATGAGCTCAAGGGACGAGCGCAAGGTAGATAAGAAGTGATGTAACACTAAATTCAACAGTAGAATGGTTAGAGATTCAAGATATTAAGGGGTTCAGGCTCAAGTTTACCATTAAGAAAAGCTAAACGATAAGTACCTAATCTGTAAGTGTGAGTGATAATGTAAGGCCCAATCCAATTAGGAGCAAATTTTCCACGTTTTCTCTTTTCTAGTTTGGTTACATGTTGATTCTCTTTGAGGACAAGATCACCATTCTTAAAGGTACGCTCATGAATTCACTTATCATAAGCACGCTTGATGCACTTTTGATAAATTTGAAGGTGGTCAAGAGTTGTAAGATGATTCTTGTCAAGAAGCTCCAATTGGGCTAACCGCTCTTGGTGGAAGTCATCATTGGTGAAAATATCCTAGAGAGATATTCTGAGGGAAGGGATTTGTATTTCGAGAGGCAAGATAGCCTCGGTACCATACACCAAAGAGAATGGTGTGGCATTAGTGGAAGTACAAATGCTGGTACGATAAGCCCAAAGGGAAAAGGGGATGTGATCATGCAAGTTTATCCCAGAATTGTTAACGACTTTCATGAGAATTTTGGTTAAGGTTTTGTTAAAATATTCGGCTTGACCATTTTCTTGTGGATAGTAGGGTGACAAGAAGCTAAGTTTGATCCCAAAGTTTTCACAAAGGGCTCATAACAACTTATTTTTCAAAGATTTGTTATTATCGGTTATCAGGCAATGAGGAACACCAAAATGATAGATAATGTGATGATTGATGAACTCAACAATTTTCTTTTTTTTGGTTGAAATGAGTGGAATGGTCTCCACCCATTTAGTGTAGTATTCAGTTGTCGTGATGATCCAACAGTGATGCTGCGAAGAAGGTGGGTGAATCTCACCTATAAGGTCTAAACCCCATTATGAGAAAGGCCAAAGATCGCATGTGACCTGTAGCAGGTGGGTGGGAGTATGTTAAAGGTTGGCATGTTGTTGACACATAACACAATGCTTAACATATTCACAGCAATCTTTATTAAGAGTAGGCCAATACTATCTTAGGCAAAGGATCCGCTTGGCCATGGAAAGGCCACTAAAGTGCCCACCACAAATTTTTTCACGGACTTGTTGGATGGTATAGGTGACTTCAGCACTAGTTAGACATCGAAGGAGGATACCATCAAAGCCACGTTTATAGAGGATTCCCCCCTTGACGACATAATGAGAAACACTTTTAAGAAAAGTGCATTTGCCATTACTAGTAAGGTCAGGTGGGAGAACAGAGGTTGTAAGGTAGTCATGAAATTGGTGATACCAGGTATCCTATGAATCAACAGATACATTATTTACCTTACAAACATCTAGGACTAAGTAAGATGGGGCAAAGAGTTGTTGGACCAAGACAAATATGTCAGAGTCATTTGGTGAGGTAGGAATTTGTGAGGCCAAGCAAGCCATAGTATCCATAAATTTATTAGTTGAGTGTGGAACGGTTTAGATAGAATAATGAGTAAATAAGGTCAAAAGTGAATCCACGTAACATTTGTACTTTTGAAGTTTCTCATTTTTACATTGGTAGATTCCAGTAACTTGATTTACTACCAATTGAGAGTCACCAAAAATGTTAATAGACTTCACACCTAAGTGTAACACAACGTGGAGACCCAAAAAAAGGGCCTTGTATTCTGTTGTATTATTAGTGTAAGGGAAATTGAGCCTAAATGAAAGAGGCATAGGTTCACCATCAAGAGGAATGAGAACAACACCCACCCCTCTGCCATGTTGACATTTAGATCCATCAAAGAAGAAGGTCATCAGATAAGACGCATCACTGAGTGAAAGGGTCGTGATGAGTTCATCAGGGAAATTAAAATTGGTAAATTGTTCCCTAGGTAAAGGGGCTTCTGTGAGTTGATCAGCGATAGTTTGTCCTTTGACTGATTTTTGGTGTACAAACTCAAGGTCGAGGTCAGCGAGGAGCATAAGCCATCGGGTGATGCATTGGTTTAGATGAGGTTTGGTGTACATATAATGTATGGGATCAATATTGGTGATGACAAAAGTTTTGTGATTCAGGAGGTAATGTCAGAGTTTGGTGGCCACGAATGATAGGGCTAGGCACAACTTTTCTACGTGTGTATACCTAGTCTCGTAATCCAAAAGAGTACGGATTATGTAATAAACTACTTGCTCTCGATGTTCGGAGTCATGATGTGTGAGCATGGCTCCTACAGCATGGTCGGTGGCAGAAAGGTAAAGGTAGAAAGGGTGATCGTCCTGAGGTGGGATAAGCACGGGTGGCTACAAGAGATAAGCTTTAAGAGCCTCAAAGGCTTGGTGGCACTCCTTGCTCCATTGAAATAAAATTTCATTTTTAAGGAGATGATGGAAAGGTTGACATCGATCTGAGAGTTGTGAGATGAAACACCAGATAGATTAGAGTTTTCCCTGGAAACTACACAATTGTTTTAGGTTAGTGGGTGGGGGAATTTCTAAAATAGCTTTGACTTTAGCTGGGTTGACCTCAATGCCATACAAAGAGACGATAAAGCCAAGGAGTTTTCCTGAAAGGAATCCAAAGACACGTTTATTTGGTTGAAGACGAACACAATATTGTAACAGGTGATCAAAAATAATGGTTAAAACATCGAGATGTTCACTGTGATGTTTGGATTTTCCAAGAAGATCATCGACATAATCCTCAAGGATAGTGTGCATAATGTCATGAAAAATGTAAGTCATAGCCCACTGATAGGTTGCACCAACATTCTTAAGGCCAAATGGCATGAAAAGATAGCAGAAGGTACCCCCAAGGGGTAATGAAGGTGGTTTTATGTTGATCATCCGGGGCTACTAAAATTTGATTGTATCTTGAGAAACCATCCATGAGAGAAAGCATCTCATGGCCCTTAGTGAGATCAACAAGTTGATCAATGCTAGGTAGGGGGAAGTCATCCTTTGGGCAAGCGAGGTTAAGGTACCAGAAATCCATACATATCTGAAGTCCACCCATCACTTTAGTGATAGGTACGATATTAGAAATCCATTGAGGATAGTCAATAGGTAAGATGAAAGAAACAGAAAGGAGTCATTAAAGCTCTTCTTTAACCAAGAGGGCAATGCGTGGATGCATTTTTCTCAGTTTTTGTTTAATTGGTTTGGAGTCTGGTTTCAGAGTGATGTTATGGATAGCAATGTTAGGATCGATTCCTGGTATGTCGGCGTAGGACCAAGCGAAAGCTTGATTGCAGGCACAGAGGAAGGTAGTGAAGGTGGGTTGTTCTGATGCGTCAAGAGATTGTCTGATCTTTACAATGTGAGGATCATCCTTCATGTGGATGTTGATCTTTATAGTCTACTTATTCAACATGGTTTGGGTCTCAGATGGTAAGGAACGTTGAATATAAGAGTTGTCTGCACCAAGGTAGGTGAGGATGGATTCGTCATTCTGGCACCCCACAACATTAATCGAAGGCAAGTCTTCTTCGATCATGTCTGGATAAAAAATGGGGAGAGAAGATGGGTCTTCACCATCACGTTGACAAGTGAGAGGACCTAGGAAGATAGCATTCATGAAAAAAAAATTTAGGAGGGATAGATTCCGGGTCTATCGACTCTGAGGGTGAAGATGGAAAAATGGGTGTTGATGGTTTGAAAGGGGTGACTTCGTCATCTTCCTGGATACAATTGACCTAAGATTTCTTCAGTGTAGGTGGTTCAGAAAATCCAAGACCACTACGATCTTTGTGTTTGCGTGTAGTCATGGGAATGATCGTATGTCAGCCTTGTTCATAAGGACCGAAAAAAAAACCTTTCCAAGCATAGTGAGTCAGGAAGGTGAGGGTGAAATGACGGTTGGTTGGATATTAAAAGTCAAATTGGAAGGGAACCACACTAAGGGGAGATTTAGGGGTGACATAGGATGCGTTGACACCCCCATACATTAGGTTGGTGTAGTAATTAGGTGGTCTGTAGGAGATCACCTCCCCCACATGACTGTCATAGGTAGGATGCGCATGTAACTGTCCATACTCTTATGGGGTATGGAAGGTGATAATGTTGTATAGGCAGTACTCCCCCAGCGTAAGGCATTGAAAAACACCTACCAAGGGATCCGAGGTTGGGATGTTGTCTGCGGGGAAGGAAGAGGTATTCGCGTCGGTGGTTTCATTGGTCGAAGGTGTGGGTGTGGCTAAGGGGGATGGTTGAGGCATGATTGAGGTAGATTTGGGTTGGATCAATGGGTGCCTTGACTAGTACAAGTACATCATTAGGGTTGTATAACACATTACAGGTTTTGAAGGGGGAAGCGTCAGCTGTGATGGTGTATGACTTCCCCTCATACTCAAATTTTATGCATCTATGGAAGGTGGAGGGAACACATCCCATAGCCCGGATCTAAGGGCGGCCTAACAACATGTTGTATTGAAACTCTCCCTCAAAGACATAGAAGTGTTCGGGCAAGGTACATGGCCCTACATGAATGTTAAAGATCACGGTGCCTAGGGTAGAAGTAATAGCATTGTTGAATGAATGCAACATAGTGGGGTTGGCACACATGCATCTAGGAGGGATATTCATCTGTTGGAAGGCTTTGGAAGAGATGATGTTTAGGCTAGTGCCCTCATCGATCATAACACGATGTACCTGAATGTCCTGGACATAAGCTGAGATGAAAAGAGTGGGGTTAGGATCTTCTGCACCAAAGATGACAATTTATTCTTTGGAAAAACTAACAGTAGTGGCTTGCTGTACAGGGACATAGGTGGTTGTGGAGGTAGGTTGTTTGGTGAGAGAAGCGACATGGTTAGGTGTTAAGATGGAGGTGACGGGTAGGGTTTCGTTAGGTAGGACTTCTATCCCTTGGAGGATCTCAATTAGAACTTGTCGATGAGATTCAGATGTTTGAATGAGATCATAGAGTGTTATTTTTACAGGAGATTGGTGAAGTTGTTTGATCATGGTGTGATGGGAAACTCCATCAGATACTGGATAGGCAAGTCCATGAATAACCACTTTTGGTGGTGGTGTGATCGGGATGGCAGAAGGAGAAAGAGAGGCCACAGGTGAGGTTTAGATGGATCATAGGGTTTGAGTAGGGGTAGGGAAATGGTCGCATCCCCTACCAACATATCAAGGATCTTGGCGTAAGATCCTTTGAGTGGGTCAAATTCAGATGAAGATGAGGCTATTGATTGTTTTGGTAATGGTTGGGTACGAGTGGTTCATACGGGTGGTGGTTTAGGAAAGGGATTTTGATGATTAGGTTTAACTAGGCGTGGCTTCTTCTACGTAGAAGTCATGTTTAGCTGGTTAGATGATGAGGCCATAGATGATGTGGTGGCAGGAAACAACCACGGGGAAAGAGGAGTGATAGCAAACAAGTCCTTCGATGATCGAGTTTTCTTATGGTTGGTAGGTAGGTAGGATACTTGGGGCGACAGTGTTGAGACGCCCGTGGATTTTTGTATGGGTGCAAAAGGTGTAGGTCGTGTTAAAGAAGACGTGGGAGGCATGGTGTATTGAGGCAAGGTGGAGGGGTGAGGCCCCAATATAGAAGGTGGGTGTGATAGCTAGGGTTGAAATTGTGCCTACTGTACTAGTGTGATCGGGGGCAAGGGTTTTAGTTGTGGCGGAGGCATAGATTAGACTCGAGGAGATTGGGTCTATCTCCTAGGTGGATTGATGACTTTATTTTTGGATAAATCTAACCGTTTAGGTGGGTGCGTCAGACTGGGTATTGGTGAAGTCCCAAGTGTAGGGGAAGTTTTGGTTAGGTTGATAGAGGTGGATGAGGTATTCGATAGAGATGAGGGGGGTGAAGGTGAGGACATAGGAATTTTGAGATTTTGTAAAAACTTCAGGCATATGGTAGAGGTGTCTGGATTAGTCATCTGCATTTGAGTAGAGCATGGTGTACTCAAACGTTTCCATAAGACTCGTCTATCTTCTAGGGGATGACAATCTTCATGTGTGGATGGGAATTTTGGTATGTTAGAGAAGTAGGTTGTGATTCCGGTCCACTGTGGGTGTGATATAGGGGTGAATGAGGCGCTGTATCAATGGGTGTTAAGAGGTCAACCAGTCATTGGAAAGATTTAGGCGATGAAGAAATGATAGGGAGGAGGGCATGTTCTAGAGGATCTATCATGGTTAAGGAGTTTGGTGATGTAGGCTCAAGGGGTTTCTCCTCTAAGGATGATAGAAAAAGTGGTGATCCTTCTTCTTTTGCAGCAAGAGTGGTGGAAGGAGATGTTTAGGAAATAGATAGGTTAGATAACATCTGCTCATAGTCTTGCAGGGATGTGGTGTAAGAAGGTTCTTCTATGAGAAGAGAACTTTGGGTGGTTGATTCCTTTATGGGTAAAGGAATAGTGGGACTGTCCTCTTTTCCTGATGAAGGAGAAGGGGGTGAGGACCCCTGCGTTGGTGAAGAGGCTCGATTAAAAATTTCCTCAATGGAAGCCCTTGGTTGGGAGCTGAAAACCACATGGATCTCATGTACACTCTTCTCCTCGGTTGAGGTTTGTTGGTTTGTTGAAGATTTTAAACTTTTATTAGCAGGGGCATTAGGATTATCGAGGGTTATATCCCCTGCATCAACCATTTCCTACACTACGTTTTTCAACATCTTGTAGTTTTCATGGCTGTGTCCCTTCACACGATGGAAGTTACAGAAGTCATTTTCTTTATACCAAGAAGGTATAGCGCGGGTGGAATCAAACCCAAAGTGAGGTTTAATAGGAGGCAAGGTGAGAGCTCCTGCTTTAAGCAATTTGTCCAAGATCACATCATAAGTTTCTCCCAAGGGAGTGTATTTGATGGGCTCGGCTTTATACTTATAGGTGGATTTCAGCTAGGTATTAGACGGTGCTTGAGATTTGACCATCACTACGTGTAAGGCTCCTTTTGATTTTGAAGCAGCCGATGCGTGAGAGTTGGTGATGTTGGGTTTGTTGATGGATTCTTGGGTTCAAAAATTTGAGTTTTTGTTGCGTAACTTCAATTTCTCCTCCTCTAAGGCTCAAATCTCTAGTTTCTGAGCCATAGTAAAGGCCTCATCAAAGGTCTAGAAATTTTGAATTTTGAGGGTGGGAGAAATGTGTTTAGTGTAGGACCACGCAAAGAGTTTGATGAGCTTGGCATGAGGTAAGGCATAAGTAAGTTGGTTGATGAGGCCCTACCATCGTCCAATGAAATCTGCGATAGACTCGTCTTCAAATTATCGGATGGCATAGAGGTCGGCAATGGATACTTTCTTGGAAATATTGATGGAGAAGTGATCCAAGAAAGATTGGGCTAACTGGTTAAAGGATAAGATTGAGTGCTAGGCTAAAGCACTATACCACTCCAAGGCAGATCCTGATAAGGACATGGGGAAGGTACAGAGTATTAAGGCATCTTCATGAGAAATCAGATAGTAGGCATGTCTAAACAATCGCAAGTGTTGTTGAGGGTCCTCCTTACTACTAAAGTGAGTAAATTTCAATAATTCCCATTGAGGAGGATATGTATGAAGGGGGACAGAAGGATGAATAGGCTCCTAACAAACTTGCTGATATGTTAGGGTGTTACGACTTCCTGAAATAGAAGCCTCAAGATTTTACATCTTGTCCATCATCTGTTTGATTAAATCATTGGTTGGGTTAGATGATGGTGCTATCATCATAAACGGAGGAGGATTGGGCCAAGAGCCGCTACTAGAAAATGGTGGGGTTGAATGTTGATAAGGTAACGATGATGAATGTGTTGGGGTGGCTGAATAAGGGTGTCCTATATAAGATGTTGAGGCCACCGGATGAGTTTGTGGAAATGAAAAGGTGGACAGAGCCTGAGAGGGAAAGCTCATGTGGATAGATGGTAGAGAGCGAGTTATGAAAGAGGCAATCTGCGGGAGAGATGAGGTAGAGGCAGTGGATGGTAGTGATATGTGAGGCCCCAGATTAACCAAAGGAAGGCCAATTGGTGCAGTATGAACCACCGAAGCCACTGAGCTGGGAGACGGGGCTAAGGATGAAGATGGTGAGGAGGAGTTATTAGGTGGGGAAGGGGCTAAGTGAGTGGCTATACTAATAGGCATACCAAAGAGGAGCTGACCGTTAGGTGTACGGTTAGGGGTATGAGACAAATAATACTGTACGATGCTAGGATTAGCATCCAAAAATTTGGCAAAGTCCGGATCTCCTACAGGGATCTTGGGAAAAGCACTGGTGTCCGTAGGATTCCCCATAGGATGTAAAGGGGGTACTCAGGAAAAGACACGGAACAAGCATGTGAAACCATGGTTGCAGCTTGTTGCCAGGTGATAACAACCATGGACAAGAGGATACAGTAGGGAATTAGTCAATCAAGAATAGAAATAGTAACAAAATGTTGGAATTGGTAGGTTGTTGGTTTGTCAAGAACTGTGAAACACAATAACCGATGTCAGTCAGACGGTAGCCGGCGTCGGTCAGTGTAACTGATGTCGGTAGAAGAGGACCGGTGTCAGTCACTATGAAGGTAAAGAGAGAATGTAAGAGGCTACTGGTTTAGGGATAACAAGGCTTAGTATACCCACCAAACTGTCTGAAGTGATCACTGAGACAGGGTATAACAGAGAAATATAATTGAAAAGAAAAATAAAAAATCAAGATACACAAGAAAATAAAGATACTAACCCTAGGATTAGTTTTAATCACTTTGGGCTTATGCCTTAGACGCAAGATGATGTCAATCCTAAACAAAATACCTAAGGGAAATGTCAAGTTTGTTTTGGCTTGTAAGGCTACCTCAATCGGGCGGAGGAATACCATGGGAAGGGGGGATGTTTGAGATGTTGTGTAGATTATGATGTGATTTGGTATGTGTTGTGCAATGAGAGTAAGATTAATTTCTTGTCAATACCATGGATATCACCCCCATGTGTACGACCTGTTACTTAATCTACATTCACTAGAATTAAAAATAGTAAGCAAGAATGTGATGTATGTGTTTTAAACCCAAATCAAAAATGATATTCAATGAAGCAAAGAAAGAGAAAAGGTTAAGAAGATGACTTTCACTAATGCAAAGATGTGAAAGAAAGACAAGTTCTTTTACCAAAATGACAAAATATTTTGTGAATATTTAGAAGAAAGAAACAGCAAGTGTGCTCCCTATATGAAAACAAGCAAGAAAGAAAGAAACCCGAGAAGGGTCCCACCGGGCGTGCCAAAATGTTTCGCATAGAATTTTGTTCTAGAATAGAGTTATTTCTATCTTTTCATTCTCTTGAAAAATAGATAAGGTTTAGGGCTAGGAGGAATACCTATTGAGTGTTGGGAAGGTGTGCGCGTATCGTAGAGAGATCATACTGATTGTGAAGAGCTCTTTTTTGTCTGGGAAGGACTACTAGTTTCTGATGAGGATGCAGGTCCAAGGAATGTAGTGGCGAAAGCAAGGCTCAGTTGGGATGATTTAGCAATTGGAAGTGAGCTGATGAATCTATCCTCTGACTCTCCCAATGTTTGGATGAGTGTGACCATGATCTAGTTGCTCAGTTACAGTCTTGGGCTCAATACTCCTCTCTGCAACCTCTTCTCTCTCTCTCACTTGTCCGTCCCTTGCAAAATGAATTCGGATCCTTTTGTTTTGGTTAGGGGAGGTCATTTATAGGGAACCAATGGAAATTTCCTAACCGACACCGGTCGTGTAGGGACCGATGTCGGTTAGGTCAAAGTTGGCTATTTTTAGTAAAATAGCCAACTTTCCCTCCTTTTCTCGAGAGGGGTCAGTTGTGGGCTTGGTCAAGTCATTATTAGGTTCGTTTTGGTGCGGGTGAGGGGTGATGAGTCATGGGTGTGGGTCTGGACCAAGTTATAAGTCTTAATTAGGTTAGTTTAGGGTTAGGGCCAGGTCATGGCGAGGTGGCAAGGTGAGGTGGCAGGGTTGGAAATGTGGATTTATTAATTATAAGGTAATTAATAAATAATTAAGTGTGTAAGGTTTAGGTGGTGAGGTAGGGTTAGGTTGCGAGACGAGATGTGGGGCACAAGGCGTCGTAAGACCCAAATTTGGTGTCTACATGTGGTTCAATAGGTTGATTATTGATTGTATGACAAAATGAATGAACCATAAAAGTGTGTGTTGTTGTTATAGAATTACACCAAGTGATTTTCCCATAGTTTTATGGTTATTCTCAATCATTTATCAACTTGTACATTTGTAAATAAGTACCTCAATTATAATTAATCCCTTTAATATGCTTTCTTATTTCCCAGTTAGATATTAAATTCCCCCCTTTGCTATAGAATATAGTTGTAGGCTTCTTTACCACTTTTATGTATCCTCAACATACACTTTTCAGTTACTATGTTTATAGGTTAATTATACCCCCAACAAATTTGATGATTCCTTTATTCATATATTATATCATGTTCCTGAAATCTATAACAATGTATCATAGTTCCTAGGTTAACCATACTCATTATATATTTCCTTATTACGTAAAAGATACATGCTCATTATATATTTCTGATTATTTAAAAATATATTTCTTCATAATCATGACATGATATCTACATATACTTAGGAGGTGTTTCCTTAATTCCACTTAGTTCTTCTAGGTGTAATGAACACATTTATTGTCTTTTTACAATCTTAATGCAGGTATAAACCATGTTATCTCATGTTAAATATGCAAGCATGTCATAGGTTCGATAAGAGAAAGTTCCTAATTATAACTTATTATAATATTCCCTTGCTGATTTACACTCTACCATTTTTTATTAAAAATTTACACAACCATAAATACTTAATATTAACACTTAAGCATATATAGGGCAACTTGATTAATATCATAAGTATCAAAGAAATAATCATAGGTAACATAAAAAAGATCCACTCCAAAAATGTTAACCTCCAAATTAATGCATATTAATTAACCAAAAGTGACTATCAAGAATCAATTTATAATAGGCCTAAGACCATATTTTATTTCTCATGAAAATATTACACTTTTGGTCAAATTTCATTACATTCTATTAATTTATAAAAATGATTCATAATAATTAACAAGACTCATGATATCCTTCTTTAATCAATCTCCAATTGCCTTTCAACCATGTAATCAAAAAAGTATATCAACGTATAAATGGTCAGTCCTAAGGAACTGACATGGGTCATTTACACAACTGTGTTGTATTATTAAGATATACATAATACAAAAAGGTTATTGATTCCCCAAATTAGATCTTATTTTAATGAAGAACCATAAATCATGTAATAGCTAGTTCTGTACTTTATCATTCATATTTACAAATAATAGTCAAATATTAACTTAAACACCACCATTGAAATAACTGATCATTTTTATTCCAACTTAATGTCAATCTATGATTACTTGTAAGTTTCATAAAATTACAAAGATTACACTGTCAGAATAGATCTTAGTCTTTGGGAAAATGACCTAAATAAATGCTTTAGAGTTTTACTTTAACTCATTCGAGTTGGTTTACCAACACGATGAGTCGAGACCAATATTTAGAGACTAAGCTCCATATCAAGGAGTTAAAATATACTTCATTAACTCATCTGATTTGGTTTTATAACTCGAAGAAATATCCTTATTAAACTAACTCGTTATCACCACATTTTTTAGCTCACCACACGAATAGCTTAAATATCAACTTTCCCACCAACTAACTTTGGAACTAAACATAGTACAAAGGACTAAACGATACAAGCCATTAGCTTACAAATTAAAATGACACAACATGATCGAAGCCACTCACAAAGTTTACCAACCAAAACTGAGTATTAACAGTTTATAACAAAAATCACACTGCTCAACTCATGAGAGCTATTTACCCAATTCCTACCCCATTTGTGAGCTCAATAATCTCTACTCAATTTTTAACGAGCAAAAAAAAAGTTCAAAATTTCTTTGAATTCAAAAGATCGATTAAGGTTTACATAACACATCCCAGATTGAGTATAAATTGATGAGACAAGTAAAACAAAGACAATAAAACTGTTGCAAAACTCAGATTATACCTAAGACTAAGAACCAAAATGACAATGGATAAATAAGAAATCAAAAAGCTTAAAATTTTTAAATGATAAATGAATATTTCTACCAGATGGGTTGTTCAAATTAGTATTTATTCCAACACATCATAATGTCCATTCCTAAAAGAGGGTTAAGCAGATCGACTAGTACCATTTTTGGGGTTCAGAATAAAATGGTTTAAAATCATCTAATACAGCTCACCATAAGATCTTGAAAACCCTTTTTTAGAGGCATCATCCATTCTATTTGATGAACTCAAAAAATTAGAAAACTTGGTTATATTACTGAGTACTCACAATCCAAAATATCACCTAGGTAGGAGTCATTCAACATGAGTAAATAAAATAAAATACCTAGATGGAAACCTATCACATCGGATTTATTTATGCCAAAATTATAATAGGAGGATTTGTGTGACACACATGTAAACTCCATATTTAAGATCAATAGGTTTCAACAATGCTAGTTCCCAGGTTCATGAGAAGAATCTAGACAAGTTCCAAAATAGCAGAGGCGGGAGATTTTGAGTATCCGTAGTTATTACTTGGAAGGGGAAGAAGAGGAAGAACTATTCAAAGGTCACCCTCACAACCAAACATGACTCTCTCCACTCCACCTCCTAGTAATATTTTCTTGTAGTCTACCAGAGTTCTCACACTTATCATAATGGCAGCGTAACAAAATTTTGGATTTGTCAATTTTACTAGCAGAAGTCCTCTTGCCCTCAATGCCAACAATCCCATTCTAGCATTTTTTGTTAAGAGCATCCCTTTCTTCACTGGGGAGAATTATGCTACTCTCGTAGATCATATCTAAGACATTGAAATTTTTTGTGCTATTCATCAAATTGTTCAACAAGATGTAGCTATTAGGTTGTTAGCCTCTTCATTCAAGGGTAGAGCTTTGTAATGGTTCAAGAGTCTTATAGTAGGGTAACTTACTAATTGGATCCAACCTGGGATAGATCTGTGTAACCAATTTGGAGAGAAGGTAGATAATATTTCCTTACTTGAGCAACTAACAACTATAAAGAGGGCTTGTAATGAGCTTATGACAAACTTCAATTTTAGATTTTAGAAGACTTGGGAGAGGATTCTAGTCTTGGTAAGACCAACTGCTAAAGGTGCATTTCTTTATTTTTTGAAAGCATTGAATTATGATATTGCTGTTATGATTCAATCCATGGGTGGTAAAACATTTCCTGGTGCATATGCTATAGCCATAAGGGATGAAATTTTTTTGATCCAAGCTAGCAAGTAAGCTCCTAGGCCACATATGCCATTATACCCTAAGATACCCCAAGCATCTCAGCCTTCCATTACCCCTATTCCTAAGAACATATCCTAGCCTACCGCATCTACATCCTACTCTCATACACAAAAAAGGAGGATGAATACATGAAAGCCTTGATAAGGAATTTTTCCAACAAGGTTATATCGTTGGAGAAGTAGCAGACCCAGTCATATAGAAGTTATTCAAATTAGGGGTAATTTTCAAACCAGGGCATCAATCAGTATTATCAACCTTAAAAAAAATCAAAAAAATCAAAGATATGGATAGAATCAATAGAATAATAGGTGGAAGGCATAAAATACCTCTCTTCCACTTGTACCAATTACTACTCCTCAGCCACCTCCTATTGCTTTCTCTAGTCAAGTGTTGGTTCCTTTAAAATTAGGGGCAATTGTCAAACTAGGGCATCAATCAGTATTATCAACCTTTAAAAAATCAAAAAAATCAAAGATATGGATAGAATCAATAGAATAATAGGAGGAAGGTAACCTATAATAGTTGGAATCACCCATCTTGAGTTTGGCATAAAATAAGTCTCCATCCTGTTGTGTGCTCTGTACGCTATCTCCAAAAATAGTCAATAACCATGAAAATGGACAAGCCTTTATTCAATCTACCTTTTATGTGCACTTCCTTTCCTATCCTTATGTGCTTTCAAATCTACCTTGCTACCATGCACGCATGTAAGTGCTCTAATAATAGATCTCTTATAGTTAACTGAAAATAGTAATTCTATTATTAATTCAAACTCATGTGTGCATTCTCCTTAGTGTCATACTTCATCTGCTCAACATTACCCCACACTAAACTACATTTTCACCTCAGGAATGGTTTCCTCCTGATGCCTTAAAGAATAAGAATGGAAGAATATAAAGAATG
Organism: Taxus chinensis; assembly: GCA_019776745.2. Taxonomy (NCBI): domain Eukaryota; kingdom Viridiplantae; phylum Streptophyta; class Pinopsida; order Cupressales; family Taxaceae; genus Taxus; species Taxus chinensis. Next base: position 198,457,603 of record CM034153.1, read on the forward strand.
AATTGTTGTACAAAGAATAGATTTTACTATCCAGTACCCTCCTCTTCCACCGAGAGAATCAACTTGAGACATTCTTCCTTAATTTCAGCTTCTAAAGCTTTCCAATCATTTGGCACATTCTTGGTCTTCTCTAGGACATCTGCAGCGATGCCCTCCAACTCATCCTAGTTCATCTCTCTCTTCTTGTTCCACAATGATATGAAAATGTTAGCCATAACAGACATCTGTCACTCTAGAAGATCCATCTTTTATACTCTGAGCTTTCCAAGCTCATCTAACATTTCCTTATAAGGTTGTTGTGCTTCTACAAGCTATTCACACTTTTTATTCTCTAATGCAAATCTCTCTGTGTGCTCTATAATTTCATCCTTCATTTCTTTCAAAACTTCATTATCCTCCAATATGGTTCTTATTCAGATTTTTGATTCTGGATCTACACAGATATTCAATGCCAGGTCTACTTTCTTAAGATCTTCTTACAAAGTCTGGAGCAAGGCTTCATAAAATGAAATATTTCTAACTACTGAGGCCCTTTCTCTTTTCACTTCCTATTCAGGGTCCTTTTGCACTGCCATGCGAATCGGTCCATCCTCAAGCACCAAATCTACTAGGGTACACACATAATGCATAGCTTAAGGAAACCTTTCAGGTACCTTAGATTCCAAGGGAAATCTTTATTTTAGGACATGGCCACCAATTTCTTCCACCATACTGATGAAGACCTCATTATTTTTCTACTCCAAGTCCTTTTCTCCTTTTAGATGTGCTATTTCTGTAGCTTTAGCCTTGTTGTGTTCACGTAGATCTCTAATAGTGGTAACCTTATCTATGTTCCTCTATGCCACTTGTGTAGATACCTTAACTAAGGCATTGCTTACCTACTCATCAGACATGAGAGTGGGCTTTATAGTCATGTTCCTACTCTGCAGTGCCTTCTTCATTACTAGGGACACACGTGAATCCTCACATACGTCAAAATTGGGCTCTTCCATGTGAGTTTGCAATAGTTGTTTCCTTGCATGTGTAGTGGCCATGTCTAGGTCCATCAACTCCCATCCATACAGCCCCTTAATTCCCATTATACTCTAGAAATGGGCATGGAAAATTTTATTTGTGTCCTTAGCATAGCCCATACTTGGTACAACATACTCCCCACTTACTCTCTTTGTTCTTGGCCCCTTAGGAATTTGAGCACCAAGATTTTGAGTCAGATCTTTGGTGTTATGAGTAATATCATGTTTTTTTTTTCTTCTAACACCTTTACTCTATCGTATTCATCCTTTAGATCTTCATCCTTGGGTTCCTCCACATCTTCTGGTTGTAGAGGGGTACTAGGAATGCTTTCTGCAGACTCTTCTACCTCCTCATTTAGATTTATCTTTCTCCTTTTCTTCTCAACTACCTCTTTCTGAGGAGAGATTCGTGATGATCTCCTCATAGGCTGTTCGGTTCCTATGCCTTGGTACCTTGTTCTTTTGAATAACCTTTTAAAGCAACACTCTCCCTTTACTACTTCTACATCTAAGTCTTCATCTTCTTCTTGCGCCTATGGTCTAGTTCCCCACGTGCTCATTAGCCACTCTATCTATGGGCTGCCTCCGTCTTCTATGATCTAAGCCGCCACTATCTTCATCTTTTTGAAAAGGTGCATACCTTCCTTAAGCTTTATCTTCATTTCTCCTAATGATTCATGTACTCCTTTCAATTCATGGTAGCCCCTAGGAAATAAGTCTTGAAAATCATGAAGCAACTCCACTATTTTTTCTACTTAAGATTAAAACTAATAATCTCCAATTATTGCCTCTTTAGGTTTAGTATCCGTACCAATATTCACTTTGTTGGTCCTCATAGGTTCATGATAGGTGTGTGTGTTGTTATCTACATTGTATAAAACCTCACACGTACCTGTTGAATAATTTATATCCAGTTCTTCTACTTCTTCATCATACACTATATAGACCATCATCCCTTTGTCTTTCTCAAAGTAAGCACACTTAAGTAGTGTGGCATCTATCTCTGTTCCTTCAGAAAAACGCACTCCTAAGTCATTTTCATCAAATACCTCCTGAATGATTTCTTCTACCTTTGCACTGTCTCCCATAGTTAACTAATTTATAACCCTTAATGCCTCTTCTACTAGAGTTTTAGTAGAGAAGTAGTAAAAAATATAGACCATACCTACAATCAAATCTTGCTAATTTTTTACTTTCTCTATGTAGCTCTACATATACATACCAAGTGCATGCATAAACTTGTAAAGTGGAATAACTTTTGTGCAAGGTGGTAAAGTTTCCTACCCCTCTGTTCAGAGCCTCTCACACTTTTGAATGTGGTGCTGAAAAGGTTGATTACCATAATATGTTAAGATTTGATTTGGTGCATTACTCCTAGAAAATTGACTTGTAAGAGCAATCCTGACTTCATTCTATTCTACAAGATTATCCCTATGAACCATCCACCATCACATTGTTGTCCCACACAGGGTATATTCTAGCCTACTTCTTCTTTCCAACTAGTCTATGTAATGTTCCTCCATGGTGCACATCAATACCGTAGGGTCTCCTTCCCCAGTGCACCAAGGTTCAGAGTTGTTAGCTATTCTCCTAATGCAACGAGGTTTTCTTTTCTACCTAAATGTGCTCCTTCACACCCAATCATCTCATAAGTACCGTGATATAAATTATCACAAGCAATACTTGTACTACCACTAATAGATTATGCATCTTCCCACTAATGGAGTCCTTCTTTAGATGGCCCAAGCACTTTTGGGTCCCGAATGGCACGTACATAAATCCTATTCAAATCATCCTCACTCAAAGGCTTAACATAGGGCACAAATTTTCCATCTGTTAAAGGGATAATAACTCTTTCCTCCTTGTTCTCAAAACTAATATATCCCTTGTTAAACTGAAGATCAACATTATTTGTGTAACACCAAGGGAATCCAAGAAGAGCTGGGAAACTATCTTCTTTTGTAAGTGCTAAAACCTCAAAATCCCCAGTGAACTTGGCCCCTTGTATAACAATGGATGCATATTTTAAAACTCCGATAGGAGTGGCCTTAGTTCAGTTAGCCATGAATAATACATTAGAAGATGGTTGTAATGTAGGTCTCCCCATATGTACCCATGCATCTAAAATAAGCACATTTACTTCCGCACCTATTTCAATAAATATATTACTCAAGATCCATCCATCAACAACAACATTGAGAGTGATTTTCTTGTCGTAGTCTAAGCTATGGGGGGAAGATTTTCATACAGGATCTGATGCCCCTTCTCAATATTCGCATGTGAATTTTTTTCTCTTTAGCTGACTCCCTAGTAATAGAATAATTTTCTCTTAGCACAACATTCTGCATAACTCCTTCAATTCATCAATATCTTACTAGACTGTCTTTGCCTCCTTTTTTAGTTCCATCTTCCGTGATTGTTCCTTTAAAATTTGTATTTCCCCTTAAAAGTCTTTGAGTACCTCCATGGTCTCCTAATAAACCTCCTTTTACTGTGTAGGATATGGGTATCTTGCATGAAAAACGTAATCCTTAATGATGGTATGCTTGTATGGTAACACCTATCTAGTGCGCACAACTTCTACACGGGTAGTGATCTTTACAGGAAATAACTCAAGTTCCAGTTCCAACTTTGGTATCCATTGATTTTCCATAGCGTGACATCAATGTATCCTGACCATCCATGTGCCTTTGTTCTCCTATTTATTCTACTTTCTAAGATTCTCATATAGTACCAGGAATTCCTCATAACTATGATTCTTCCCACAAAAAGAACATATAATATTATGAGGACATTCGTGCTTGTAGTGGTCAAGTGATCCACATGTAAAGCATGTTCCACAAGGGAATTCAACTCGTCTACCACCACAACCTAAACCTATGAATCAGCCATGGTATCCTTAACCTCTACCACATCATCCATCATATAAACCCTCATTATAATCATAATGCACTTGATTGTGATTCCAATATTAATGCTCATGTTTATCCTTAGACTTATCTGATACTTTTTTCTATCGCACACCAATATCTATAGCATCATGGATCTGACCAATCAACTTGTAGTATTCAGTATCATGAGTCGTGGATTGGAAAACATTACAATAACAGGATACATTATTCATTATCTTGCATTGTAATAATGGGGAATGACTGGCGTCATGGTTTAGGTGACATATCTCACATTTTAGCAATAATGAACATATTGTTCTATGGGGACAACTATCTTTGCTGTGCCCCTCTACTTCATAGTATATACACCAAATCCCAGTGTGTGTCTCATGTGCCAAATTCTCTGATAGTTTCTCCAACTGATTTTTCATGGCTACAATCTGTGCTTCCAAGAATGGGTTGACTCTAGTGTCTATACTCCTGACCGACTCAGCGCACAAAGCTGCTTCAAGGGATTCACATGGATCAATGTATGCCTTATGTGAATGATCCCTTCTAAAAGGTGTGAATAGACCTCCAATGAACCATTGTGCATGCTAGCTTGCATGAATATCATAAGAAATCTTATATAAAAGTGCTTTATAATGGGCATCATACTCCCAAACACTTTCAGTAGTACCTTGTTTAATATCCTTGAGCACGCTTATACTCTTCTACTAAAATTTAGGGATATTGAACTCTTTAAGGAATGCATATTTGAAACGCTACATAATCTATGCTAGTTTGATCAAGTTCAAAATTCATGTACCAAATGTGTGCACATCTCTACAATGTAGTTGCAAATTTACTTGCCTTGCACTTAGAAGCCGTGATCACTTTTGTGCGCCACATTATCTCACAACTGTGAACATGTTCAACAGAATCTTCTATGCCCATATACTCTAGAAGATGAAGAGACATATCCATGTAAATATTTTGGGGTTTGTATGGAACCTTTCCACCTAATCTAGAACCCCCTGTGTTGCCTCTACCTCCATAACCATTAGATCCACCAGAACTAGAGCCACCTACACCCCATGATCCTCCACTCATAGTCAAAAGAGGACTAGAAGATGTACTTCCCTGTGTCCTAACAGTTTACTATACTAAACTCCTACAGTCTGCGTGGTGGTACTACTCATAGAAGTGAGACCCAAATTTCACCCGCTCGAATTCTATGTAGATGATGCACCTAAAAATGTACGTCCAAACAACAACAAAGATGTTTTCCCTACCATCAATGTACTTTCTACATGACTTACTCATGATTCCCTACCTCCCAAATTATCTTGTCGGCTATTGAATTTACTTAGTGGAAAACCAAGTGCAAGGGCTAGGTTTTCAGGTAGATTCAGATGCACGCTTATGGCCTAGGACATCTCAGTTGGCACACTCCTGTGTGGGGCCAAGGAGGGTTCCCTTTCATGCTTTCCCAAATGGGGCAGTTCTAGATGCTCTAGATTCACACTTTCTACGTGAGCTCCAAATACTTCATGAGCGATCTCTCTCCTCAACACCATTCACTATGTAATGTCACACTGCTTCTCTATCTCCCTCTCACGTGTCTCATTATACTTAAGTTTCCTTTCTTCTCTTTGCATCTCTTCCACTAGGTCTAATATCTTTCACCAAACCTACTCCTGCCCCTGCATGTGGTGGGGTTTAGTTGGCCATTTACGTTTCCTCTAAATTCAGGGTTACCATCAAGATCTTTATTGCTAGTGGAATGCCTTGCAAGTAAGTTCCTGTGGGATACCGTAAAAACTAGAACTCAATTACCTCTAGGTAAGAATAAGTGGAAATTGAGTATTCCAGGATATAGCTGTTCAAAACACCATGGAACCAAGTATCCACAGCACTTGTCTAAACCATATCAACATCATATAAGGCCTAAAATTCTCCCTATGTCCAGAAAAGTGTGCGATACCACCAATTTTTCTTAGACACATAAGCAACTAGCCACTCGTATAGTTCTACCAGGAAAATAGAAAATAAGCTCTCATACTGATAGTCATACAGGTTCTTTTCCACCTAGATGCATGCCTCAAACTCATATCTAGTGTTGAATCTCTATGCGTAATCTTCTTCTAGATCTTTTATCCACTCCTCAACACTTGTTAGGGTCAACTAGTAGGTCTTCATTGTGAACCATCCTGTAAAAAATTGAAAAAGGGGTCCCAGAAATGAAACCAATGATGCAGTCTGGAATTTACCATGAACAACCCAAGTGTGTTGGTACATCACCTAGCCTGAGGTAAGTGCTCACCCGAAGTGCACAAAGGTACTAGGCCCCTCCTTAGAGTTACTTGTATAGGAAAAGAACATGATGAATATGTATTGTATTCATATCTACAAAAAACATAAATATTCCACAAAGCATATTCCATATCTAGATCTAAATGAATAATGAATTAAGAAATAGATATAACGAAGTTAACCATGTAGTAACTAGTTTTAGTCATGTTTAACACCATTATTCACCTAACACAATAAACACAAAAGCTTATTACAATAAGTAGTATCATAATCTTATGCATGCATCAGATCTGGCATCATAACTCCACAATAGCTCATACATAGTTCTCTCCTCTAATCGACATAGATTACTACATATTTATAAGGGTGGGGAATTTCCCTTCACTGTTTATGCACTTACAAAAATAGGTTGCATGTTGAAAATAGTCATGTGCCTTTATAATAACATGCACACATGCAAGTGCACTAATAATAGATCTCTTATAGTTAACTGGAAGTAGTAATTCTATTATCAATTTGAACTCATGCATGGCACTTTAGTAGATGATATTCCCAAAATAGTATTTGTGTGTCGCGCAAGTATCCATCCCATTGTGTTCTCCATATGGTATATCCAAAAATAGTCCCTAACCATGAGAATGGTGAAGTCTCGATTCAATCTGCCTTTCACGCACACTTCCTTCCCTATCCTTCCATGTCTTCAAATATGCCTTTCTACCATGCATGAATCTTCTGTGTTCCTTCTCCTTAGTGTCATACTTCATCTACTCAACAGAAATTAAAGCACCTGAGGCTTCTAGTAAGGAGTTATCTTCCCAACCAAAGGGGCCTATCCCATCATTGCAACATTAAAGAAAGTAGAATCTTGTACCCCAATTATAGAAATATATGTCCCTTCCCTTCAACATTATGGAGAAAATGAAGAGGATGAATGGAAATATAACAATGTGGGATGCTTTGGCTATTTCATCACAAAGGGACCTCTTATGTGATTCTTTGAAAAAGCTTTCCCTTGTTGACCCAATAATTCAAAATTCACCTGGTGTTGTTAATATTTGTCATTAAAAGGAGGAACAAGTAAGTAAAGTCATAAAAAACCTACCATTTTATATGTAATTGATCATGGGTAAGCACTTAGTCCATAATTGCATGATAGATGTAGGGGTTAGTACCTCAGTTATGCCAAAGAAAGTTGTTGATGTATTAGGTCTAGAGTATAACCCTATTGCTAAAAGTGTTTTGTAGCTTGATGGATTAACTATTAGTATCTTGGGAGTCATTAAAGATCTAAAATTAACCCTTCATGCATGCCCAAGACTAACCATAAATGATGACATATCAGTCATTGAATTTCCTCCAATTTTTTCCATTTATTTGTCAAGGGATTTTACTACTAAAGTGGGAGGTTAATTGTCTTCAAATTGGACTCACATGCTTTTGAGAACTAGGTATGGTACCAGATTTACCGTACGAGATGAGCCTTTATTTTCTTATCATATTAAGTTATATGACCCCACCCCTATCCAAGAAAACTTTCTAATCCAAGAAAATGGGGAACAAGATTTAATTTCAGAAGAGTAACTCACTCCTTCCATTTCGTACCTATTGCTAGATGAATGGGTTGAAAGAGATAATAGATGAAGGGGCCTATAAAACTTGTCTAGGTACTTAATGTGTTATTGAATAGGAATCTGTACTACCCATCATGCTTCAACAAATAAAAAAATATTCGTTAGGATTATGGAAAATGTTTTTTGATGGTTCTAGGAGTAGGAATGGAGTAGGAGTGGGTGTTGTGTTGATTTTTCCTGAGGAAAAGATTTTATTTTCTCACAACTTACAGTTTGCATGTTACAACAATGTGGCAGAGTAGGAAGCATTGGTCCATGGATTGTTGATTTCCAAAAAGATGAGAATTAAAATGCTACAAATTTTTAGGGACATAGAATTGGTGATTCACCAGGTCACAGGAAAGTGTTCTACAAAAAATAAGATAGTAAAAGCTTATAAGCATAGAGTGTGTGATTTGTTGGAGAGATTTGATGCTCTTAATTTTCAAGAGATATAAAGAAAGTTAAACAAAGAAGTAGATCATATGGAAAAACCTTGGATCAAAATTATCACCTGCTGAGGATTTGATCAAGGGAAATATACAACACATTAAAATGGTGGTTAGGCCATTTATTCCAGATAATGAAACCAAATGGAATTTTTTTGATAATGATGAAAAAAATATTCATTTCATCTAAAATGAAGATGATTTTACTTCAACTATGCAATCTGATTTACAAGAAATTTATGGTGAGTAGATTATTCAGTTGAAGACAAATAAATTGCCAAAGGATCTGGTTACTTTGGAACAGATTTTTTGCTCAAATGATGAACTCAAAGGAGCTGAAAAGAACATGATAGCCAAGCAAGAAGACTACTAACTAATCACCATTGCACAAGGAAGAGAGATTCTATTGGGAAAAGTATGGGATGAAAATTTGAAAACAAGGTTTTGTTTTCTTGTGTAAACAATTTAGTGATGTATTTTCTTGGGACTATGAGGATATGAAATAATTTAATCTAAATATTGTACAACACTCTATAGACCTTGATCCCAATTTCAAGTCAGTAAGGAAGAAGAAAAGGTTGGTCAACCCTAAAATAGATCCCCTCATGAGGAAGGAGTTATCCAAACTCATTGAGGACAACATAATATTGGGTGGCCAATTTGGTCCCAGTAAGGAAAAAGAATGGGGAAATAAAAATTTGTGTATATTTTCATGATTTAAATAAAGCTTCCCTAAAGGAAAACTACGCTCTACCCTCTATAGAGCATATTTTACAAATTGTTGTAGGGGTAGAAAGGTTTTCCATGTTTGATAGATATTTAGGTTTTAATCAGATCATGGTGAGGGAAGAAGATCAATTTAAAACTACATTTACGATGAAATGGGGTACATATGTCTATCAAAAGATGCCCTTTTTCTTGTCAAATCTAGGTGCCATGATTAAGAGAGAATTTGATATTGCTTTCAAAGGCTACATTAATGAGTTCATCCTTGTTTACTTGGATGATATAACATTTTATCAAATCAAAGAAAGTATCATATCGGCCATTTGGAGAAGGGTTTTGAGAGGTGTAGAGAGTTTGGGGTGTCTTTTAATCCCAAGAAGTGTACTTTTTAATTCTAGGGGTAAGATTTTTGGGCATATTGGTTCAAAATATGGCATTGTTATTGATCTAGACAAAATTTCAGCCATCCTCTCTCTCTCTCTCTCCTTGCCTACGCATAAAAAATCCTTCGAATATTTTTTGGGAAAGATTAACTTTGTTAGGAGATTTATTCCTAATTTTGCAGTACTTCTCAATCCCATCACCTTAATGCTAAAGAAGGATGCATATTTTATATGGACAATAGAAGCGAATGAAAGTTTTGAAAAAATCAAGCAGGAAATTACTCAGACTCCTACACTGGTTAATCCTAACTATGCTAAGGATTTTATTTTGTATGCATATGGAGCTGATGATAGTATAACTATTGTTTTGATACAACAAAATGATGGAGGAATGGAACAATAAGTGGCATTATTTATTCAAAAACTAAAGTAATATGAACTGAAGTATAACCACATTGAAAAACATGTGTCTTCCATTATGAGAGCTCTAAAGAAATTCAAAAGAATGTTTTCCTCCAATCACATCAAAGTCTCAGTCTCACATTCTAGTGTTAGAGATTTCATTATGGGGGTAGATATTAATGAAAAAATAGCCAGATGGGTGACAAATATAATGGACTATGATGTGACTATCAAGGCCACAAAAGTTGTGAGATGGAGGGGATTATGTGAGTATCTTTCTTTAAATGTTCAAGGTGATAAAGAGACCTCCTTCATGAACAAACAACCTTGCATCATGTTGAAATTCATCAGAATGAGGAACACACAACCAATGGTAAGAGTTGGATGAGTGATATGATCACATTTTTGTCCACATGTGCATACCCTCTTGCTTTGAGAAAAAAAGACGTTTAAAGTTGTAGTCCATTTGCTATGTTTTCGTGGATGGTATTTAATTCAAAATAAACATTGAAGAAATCTTGCTTAGGTGCATTGAAGGAGAGAAAATGGAGAAAATATTGACAGAATTTCATGGTGGCTTATTTGGTGGTCATTTTTTTAGCAAAAACCATAACAATGAAAACTTTGAGATCAGGATATTTGTGGCCCATGATATTTGTTGATTGTCACAAATGGGTCATAAAATGTAAATATTGTGCTTTCTTCAATGGAAAAAAGAGGTTGAAAGATCTTCCTTTACATCCAATTCAAACAGATCTATATTTTTCTTAGTGGGGCCTTGATTTTATTGGCATGGTCAAACCTCCATCAAGTGTCTGCCATAAATGGGTTTTAACAGCCATAAATTATTTCACAAGGTGGACCAAAGTTGTACCATTAAAGGGAGAAAATGAATTAGTTATTCTTGACTTCCTTGAGGATATTGTCACAAGGTTTGGTGTCCCACAAACCATAATTTCTGATAATGAAAAACCTTTTCTGGGATCTAAAATTTCTAATTGGTCTCTAGGACTTGGTATTTATTTGAAAACTTCTTCCAATTATTACCCGCAAGGTAATGTTTTAGCAGAATCTACTAATAAGAACCTGCTTAGGATTATGAAAAGGACAATGGATGTCAATCAAATTAATGGCACACAAAGGTGAGGAATGCTCTTTGGGCTGATAAGATTACAATGAAAAAGGAAATAGGTACTTCACCATGCAAGTTGGTTTATGGAAAAGAAACAAGACTACCTTTGTCATTAGAGGTTCCTTCACTTGAATTGGCCCAAGAGCTTGAATTTAAAGGGACAAATTAGAGAAAAATCAGGATTACATAGTTGGCAGAGCTTGAAGAACTGAGGAATTCTGTAATGTTTAAGTTAGATCAACATCAAGAAATAAACAAGAAATGGTTTGATAAAAAAGACAAATGTCAGGGATTCAAGGTTGGTGATTTGGTTTTGAAGTGGGATGCTAGTCAGCCAAAGTAAGGAAGGTACTCCAAGTTTGATGCAATTTGGAGTGGTCCATATATCATTACAACTTTCAAGGAAGTAAATTATTGTAAGCTTACTGATCTTGATGGTTATGAACTACCTATCCTAGTCAATGGGATTTATCTTAAGCATTCTCATTAACACAATTTGTTACATCATTGTACATAATAGTTTATTATTTAATTCCTCCAAGTCCTTGCAACACATTGTATTTTTGGTATTTTAGATTTTATTTTAGATAAGTGTTGGTGTACACTTTACATGTTTGATTTTGAACATGTATGATTTTTCATGTTTGTATATAGTAGTTCCTTTGTTTCTCTTTCACTTTTTCATTTTCAAGCAAGGTTTTATGGTAGCTATAAATCAGTACAAATCCATGCAGTACTTCAAATAAATTTAGAGGATATTTTTAATGACATAAAAATTCATGTGTATATTGACTCCATGCCTAATGGATGCTTAGAGGTAGCTAATCTCTCCATCTAGTAGGTAGATGTCCCATGGAGTTTTTCAAACTGTTATCCCAAATTTACACCCCTAAAGATTTAGATAACCTATTAAAATTTGAAGTATGGGCTTTTGACGTTCTGATGGCCATCAAATTTTACCTCTAAATATCAAAAGAGAAATAAATTTAATGCATTGGCTAGGCCGAGTTAGTCTTAACTCACAATGAGCTGGCGTGCCACAGAGAATTCACATAGGTTGATCGGTGGTTGTATAATAGCATGGCAAATGTATGGAGATGTTGGATGGGTTGTCGGTTTATCAGTTGGGTTAGATGGGTGACATGTTGGTCAACATCTAACCCCTGGTACAGATGGTAGGTTGGTTAGTTGAGATGGATGACCATGTTGGTCAGCCAAGATGATAGGCTGACTGTTGTGGAAACGTGGTGTACGGATAAGTTAGACAATGTCCAACCCCATTGGGTTGGATGATACAGGGTTAGACGTATGGTTGGTTAGGTGACCAATTTAGTCGGATCAGTAGTTGGTAAGCTAGAAGAATATTTGGGAGGCACACTATATGACATAAAGTTGGATGACCATCCAATCCCATCAATTTTATGAGGAAGAGATAGATGGTCTCCAAATCCCCTAGTTAGATGGCCCATGGTGTAGAGATGGCAATAATCAGGTTGGTCGGTGACTAAAAGGTGATGTACAACCTTGAGATTAGATAGTGTTTAAACTTCCTAGGTTGGATGGAAATGAGATTGGACAGGCCGTCGATAGAAATTCACCTACGATCTGAACATTGATGGTGGTAGTTAAGGTAGTTTAACTTCATTTCAGAGATTTAATGTAAGGTAGGTCGGAAATTGTTTCCTATATAATGTATTCAACCCCCTCATTTTTTGGGGGGATTTTCTAAAAATTGTAAAGGAACTGTACCAAATTTATTCCAAAAGATTTTTGTGAGTTATAGTCCTTGAATCTAGCCATTCAAAAAATATTTATTAACTTGTATCTACTCTGTAATGTATTTTGCATCCTTTTGAGAAATATAATTTTTATTTTATGGCTATTTGTACCCTAGCTCAAGTTGATTGGCATTTCTTTCCTTATATTACTTTTGTAGACGTATTGTGTATATAGATTGTTCTTTTATAGGACCCAGATCTATTGTGCTCCATGAAAAAGGGATTTTGAATGTGGTTTTCGATTATGGCACATTTTTCTACCCTTCCTTGCTTCATTTTACTTCCATATTTACTCACTAGGAATATCTCCAACCCTTCTTTTGGTGCTATTAGCTCCATAGTCTAGGTTTTCATTTTGTGCACTCTCTCTTTCTCCCTAGTCTCTTGGCATTAGTAGTTAGCACTATTTTACTTACTAGTAGTATTTTTTTCATTAGGATTAGGTAGAGGAAACAACCTTCTCTGGTGGTCTGTCTTGGTTCAAGATCCATAACTTAGATATAGTCCCATGTTGTCTCAAATTACGAGTTATCGATGACTTGGGGAATGGTGCACATTTGAGCTCTAATAGTTCCTATGTTAAATTTGATAATGGATTTTTTGATAAAATGTTATTGTGTCAAGTGGTAGGGATTTATAAAGGAAACGGTCCTCCGCTCCCATGTGGGAGAGGATATCTTTATTATCTTTATATTGAATAAAGTTAATCGTGGGTGATTCCTCTTCTATCATTTTAAGCTAGAGGATAGGTAGAGTTTTAGTATCATTATTTTATTGATAAGTCTATGGAGGGATGGATATTGTGTCATCCATTTCAATAGGGTCATTGTGTATGATTGATGATGATGGTTCAAATTCTATAATAGGTGTAATGACATTTGACATGGAGGATTCGAAAGTTGGTTTCCTTTAGCCCAGTCCATATTTTTTCATGTGGTTTACAGGAATGTTGGATGATTAAATCATGGATTCCCTATTTGTAAGGTCTAAATAAAAATCATTTCTAGGCACATCGATGGAGGTACATTTGTGTGAAGACCTGGTTATATAATAATTTGAAGTTTGGTATGAATGTCATAGTCAAACATTAATAAGTAGGATGTGAAGAGGGGCAGTCGATTCCTCCGTAAAAGAGATTTCTTTTTAGTTATGGGGGACTGTAGGAGATGATATCTCTAAAATTAGGTTCTACATGGGTTTTTTTATCTGGTCTTTCATATGCATTGGGTGTGGGAAACAAAGTGAGCATAAGGAGATGATAATCCCCCAGTGATAGGCATTGCATAACGTCATCAAAGGAAGATTCATCTACTAGTTTGGATGATGCTATAGATGTGTTTTTATATTTTTTATCATAAGATCTCAAGCTTTATTTAGGAACATGCATGTCATTTTGGAGATACATCATGTTAAAATCTCTGAAGGGGTTAGGATCAGCGGGAACTGTAAAGTTTTTACACTAATGTTTGTATTTAAGGCATCGATGGAGTGTTGAGGGGATACAATCCATGGTGAGTATCCAAGGTTGGCCTAACATTATATTGTATTGGAACACACCCTCTACAAGATAAAAGAGTTTAGGAAGAGTTTTAACTCCAAATTTAAGAGGTAATATGATTATACCTAATGTGGGAGTGAGGGTATCGTTAAAGGTAGAGTAAAACTAGTGTTTGGGAGATAATGTTATTTGGTAGTAAAAGTTGGTTAAAGGAATATGATGATATGATATTGATGACATCTCCATTATCAATAATGACTCTTTTCATGAGGACATTGTTGATTTTGGAGGTGATAAAGAGGGCAAGATCATGGTCTTCTGGCTATAATAATGGTATTTTTGAAGTGTCAAAAGATATAGAAGTTGATGTTTTGAGAGTGCCTACTAGGTTTGGGAAGTGTTGTGGATCATCCAAAGGCACTGATATGGACTGAAGAGCCTCAATCATGGATTTATTTGGTGAGGGTGAAGTTTGAACCAAATCATAAAGAGACATCTTGACTGGAGCTTGGTGTAGTTATTTAATGAAATTTTTTTGTAGTGTGGTGGTGGATTATGTAGGACGAGTGGTGAGGATGGTTACTTTATCTTTGGGTGTGGTTTGGTTAGATGATTCAGGAGCAAGAGGAACATAAACCTTGGAATTTTTTTGTCGTAAATGATTAGGGTCATGGGTACGTGCTTAAGTGGTGATATGTACTGTGTCAGTTTGATGAGGGGGATTCTTACTAGAAGACTCCATAGTAGATTTAAATGATGATACATATATGGTAGCTGTAGATGTTTTATGAGATGTTTTTTATTTTTTAACTTCAAAGGAAGAAGAACCTTTCTTCCAAGGTTTTTTATGGCAGCGTGGAGAGCTTTAAAATATTCTACAAAATGTCCAACTGTTTGCTGATAATTACATAAGGCTTCATAGTTATACCAGGATGGATCCCAACCTCGAAAGATGGATAATTTAAGAGGAGGTAATGTTATGAGTGATTATTAAAGAATTTTTTCAAGAATTGATGCCTAATATCCTTTTGAATAAGATGTCAAAGGAAGCAATGTTTCATTTTATTTGATAGGTGTAGGGGACACTACTTTTAACGTGGATTCTTAGGTCATTCATTGATGGATGGTTTTTGATTACATGATGGTGATACGTAATTTGGAAGAGGGATGTGGCCTTAGGATAAAGTGTAAGGGTTTTAAATTTTTTGTCGAGGAAGTAGGATGATCACGGGATATGATCATATCTTTCTTGGATTGAAGTGTTTGTGTGTGATGGTCTTTAGAAGGTTAGGTGTGCGATTTTGGGCTAAAAAATCATCGTATAAGATTTTCACCATTTGTAGGATGGGTTTATTTTTTGAGTCTTGTGAAGAACTTAAATATAAGTTTGATGAGGATGGAGTAGCTATGAACGAGGAAGGTTTGTTTTCAATAATGGGGCTTGAGGGTTCTATTGATTTGGTGTATGATGTTTCTATAGTGGAACTACTAGAAAGAGGTTCAGACATGAATTTTGTGATAGGAGTTATGGATGTCACAAGTGTTTTCTCATTAACTAAGTTTATGGTATGATGGGCCTAAATATTATTGGTTTTTGGTTGGCTATTCGATGGAGCATGGTTTGGAAATGATTGTTTAAAGATGTCGATGTTTTAATTTTGAGGTCCATTAGGATTTTCTGAATATAAATCACCTTTATTGATCAAATCATGGAGGAAATTTAGGAATGAGCGACACCTTTCGATGTCATGACCTTTAAACCTATGGTATTTGAAATAATCATTATCTTTGTACCAAGAGGGAATTGAAACAGACGTATCAATAGGGCATATATGTGGAAGAGTGATCATGTTAGTAGCAAGGAGTTTGTTAAAAAAATGTACTATACGATTCACCAATGGGAATGTAGTTGTGTTGAGTTTGAGATCATTCAGTGCTCAAACATTCTTTGGAGGAAGATTTGAAGACCACTTCATTGGGTGATGATTTGGATTTGTCTTGGCTGGAGGATGGTATGGATGACAATTCATACTTTGGTTTCTTTGGTCTAAGTTTGACTCTACATTCCTCAAGAGTTTGAAGCTCGATTTTGCAGCCATTGTAAATGCTTCTTCAAATGTTTGAAAGGATTTAATTTGAAGTGTAGATGAGATATGTTTGGTGTAAGAATGAGAGAATAATTTGATCAAATCTGTTTTAGGGAGGAAAAATGACAGTTGATTGATGACACCCCTTCAATGAGTGAAAAATTCTACAATGAATCGTCTTTGATTTTTTTGATTTATTACATGTCGGTAATAGTGATATTTTGGGAGATATTGATTGAGAAGCATTCAATGAATATTTGAGCAAGTTGTGCCAATGAAAAGAGTGAATACTACATAATTTTGTTATATCAAACTAGGGCAAGGTCTCCTAGAGACATGGGAAATTTTCTAAGCATTAAGTCTTGATCGTGGGATATAAGGTAATATGCGTGATAGAAGG
Source organism: Taxus chinensis (assembly GCA_019776745.2). Classification (NCBI taxonomy): domain Eukaryota; kingdom Viridiplantae; phylum Streptophyta; class Pinopsida; order Cupressales; family Taxaceae; genus Taxus; species Taxus chinensis. The sequence goes on from CM034153.1 coordinate 198,474,267, forward strand.
CCTATATGTGCTATTGAGGGTCTTCCTTACTATAAAAATAAAGGAACTTAGGAAGAACTTAGGATAGAATTTATATGGCATGAATGGATGAATAGGCTCATTAAATATTTGTTCATATGATAATGTATTCTTGGAACCCATACAAGTGGATTCAAGCCTAGATATTTTTTTCATTAAATCTTGAAGAGGGTTTTTATTTTCATTTTTTGTGTATTAGATGAGGATGAAATAGGATGATTATATGAAAATTGATTTGGTTGTTAATGTAATTGATATTTTTTAGGGATATT